>JABJVR010000007.1:3917743-3934055 GCA_025773905.1 Chitala chitala | reverse complement strand
CCCCCCCCCCCCCCCCCCCCCCCCCCCCCCCCCCCCCCCCGCTCCTCCTTCCACCAGCACTCCCACCCTCAGACTTTTCTGTTCTTCTTAAATGAAATTGGAAAGGCAGTATCATCATCCCTGACTGTATTTACAGAGAGGTGATGTTGCAGGCTTACTGCAGGGAGTGTGCAGACGAAGTGCAGCCAAGTGCACAACACACTGCGTGGGAGTGCAGAGGAAATGTACAAGTTTGTTTTCAGCAAGCTGCTTTTTGTTTTCTTGGTTGATGGTATTGGATTCTATTTAAAAACTTCTTTCTTTATCTGCCCTTTAATAAAGTTGTTGTGTAAGCTATACATGTCAAGTCTGGCTCCACAGGATCTCGTGTACTTCAGCAGTCCAGGTCTGTTCTGGATGCTTTTGGTGTTCTTGGTAAGGTACAAGGGTTGGCTGATATTTCTTTTTTCATGCTTCTGTGTTCACCACTTTGTATTTGCTGGTGGATCCCTATTCAGGATATAGGCAGGCCCAACCTGATCATACTTTCCACAACTCAGGATGGCTCCCTTCAATATATTACCAAACACCTTATAAGCAGGTGAAGGTACGTGCATAATTGTTTTTGCCTATAACTCTACCAGTAATGTTTTAATAGTTTAAAGCTGACAGAGAACAGGCATGAATACGATGCCCAGTCTGTTCCGTTAGTGAGTTACCGTTAGAGTTCTAATTAACCCTACATCCTCCCAAGTCAAGGGAAATAACACATCGCTTGTAGATAAAACGCTCCCTGCAGTGGGTAATTGAGCATAATGTTCTCCCACAGGTTCCATCCATATCCTGACAGCAGAGCATCTGCAGGGTATCCTTGGTGATGGCACATTCATCCCTAATAGGTGCACTCTGTAAATATCGGGACAGGCCACAGCAAAGGCTTTTAGTCTTGCTGGTACGTGCCCAGATTAGAGCAGTCTTCACTACATGTCTCGGCTTTATTCGTAGAAACCGCATTAGTACCAGAAAACTACCGGCTTTCTATACACAGGGTCCGTGTATAGAAAATTTGAGTGATGCGTAACATTAATACTACTTCTGAATGGAAAAACCCTCACACAATAAAAAAAAATGCAGATGTGTGGATATTATTTATGTGCCTTACCTAAAAGGTATTTCAGTATAGCATCGTGCATAATACAAAATTATAATATGGGATGGTTTGCTACTGTGTAAACTGACTCTTCTCAAAAACTTTGAGAGCCTAATAATTAAATATAAACAAAGTAAATACACCTTTTCTTTCTGGAGTGATGACTACATGCATGGGTTAAAATGAGATTGATGGAATGCTAAAATATTGAGGTGTCATCAGCTGGTCAATGGAAAGTATCTGCTTGTGTTAACATCACTAAAGCTGTCAGTCAAACAACAGCTGAGACAGCCTGTGCACTGACAATTTAAAAAAATTGCCTTGTTCAGTCCAGGGTTGTAGAAAATGTGTTTATATCAAAACCAACTGTTTTTATCATTACAAATCTTATTATACCTTGCTAAAATATGACTGTAGGTTAACAAATTGTTAATTCCATTTGGCTAAAATCAATAGTGTCCATGCATTTAAATGAGACAGAGGTGTCAAAAGTATATTTCAGTTGATTAAAATTAGCTGTTAAATTTACATTTGTCAGGTTAATTGCTCTTTAAAGGGCACTAGGTAATGACTAAATAGGGTTTGTCTTTTAAAGAGCAAGTGTGCTTGATTTGCATGTTATTGGTTCTGTTTGTGAACAATGGGACAGGTTGTGGATGTGTTTCTGACCTGCTGTCTACTTTGCTCCCAGCCCCTCCAGCGTTGAAGAAGCTACACTTTTGTAGCTCTGGCCACGCCAGCTTTGACTCAGCAAATACAACAGTTTCAGGTATTTATTTTTATGGGTTCCTCTTAGATTCTTCTCGGACTCTTGCACGCCTCCCCAATTCGGACTTTGTTCAACACTTGCCTGCACACAGTGCTCTGTAAAATTGTTTCCAGGCTGCGTTTGTGGATTGATTAGCAATTGCTTGGGAGCCAAAATTCCACAGATCGAGACATTTCTCAACTGGCATTGCGTTGGAAAAAAAAAGAAACCCCTGATTAATGTAAAATAATTCTCAAATGTGGACATAATTTGTTTGCGTGTGCGGAAATGTTTATACTTATTTGTTAGTAGTCAAAGCTGCATTGTTCTTTGATCTGCGCAAGTTTTAGCGTTTAAATATTAGCCTCACTGGGATAGCTGGCACCGGGCATGGTAATACAGTAAAGTGTGCGGTCCCATGTCCCGACTGGGTTCAGCTGGCCACGTGTAGTGGTGGTGTGACAGACGTGCTATGTCACTTTTCCCCCGTCCCGTGTCATGTCAGCCTCTCCCATTTTCCCAGCACTTGATCAGGGACTCCCATTCCTCCTAGCAGTGCTATGTGAGAGATTCCAGCCGCACCACTGGATTTCAGGCTGAGATTTATCCACTCTTAGAGAGAGAGAGAGCGAGAGAGCAAGCGCTTCGGCCTGACAGAGCCCCCTCTCCAATTTGTCCATTTATCTATGGCCTGTGATAGTTCGCGCTGCGTCTGCACAAATTTTGCGTTGTTGGCAAGCAAACAGGAGAAGATCAGACACCCCTGTAGAAAGCATTGCATTTCCCCCAGCCCCCACCACTTTCAGATGCATATTTGCAGCCCCAGTTTCCAGAGCAGGATTCTTGTGTCAGCGTGCAACGAAGATGGCTTTTTACATTTAATCTTTGTTTCTGTGGAGTTTTGTTGCTTAGCATGCAGCAAATAAATCCACATGACCTGTCGAGCGGACAGAGAAACAGATGGAAGAGGAACACAGAGAGAGCTAAAGTAAACCGGTGTAAGGTTCTCCTTATCAACACAGAACAGTTTGTAGCCAGCTCAGCATTAGTTCACTGACTGTTTCCTTTAGCATTCACACACTGTGCTATGCTAATAACTGGAAATTTTCCAGCTATGTTCCAAGACATTTTTGGTTTGACAAACCCATATCAGGAAGTAAGGTGGGCCCATTCAGAGCTATATAACTGCAGCCCTGCCTGTTTGAGGTGCTCTGGTTTATGCCCAAATCTCCAGATGAGTAGCTTTACCCAAGAAGCAACATCAATCACTCAGAAGCGCAGAGTGAAAACGTAAACCAGCGCGGCCCCCTGGATCTTTGGGGTCGAAACTGCCCAGAAAAACTGCCAGACTGATGGTTTCCCACAGAACACAGAACAACAGTGAGAGCATGTTTTTGGAGTGGAAGATGACTCTCAGATCAGAGACCTGGACTTCCAAAGGATACCTCTGACTGTTGCCTTATCTGAACTGCTTAATGAAATGCAGTGGTCTTGGCTCCTGAGGTCCAAATACTCTGTCACAACTGACAGCACAGCACAACTGTATTTTATGAGCCCCATGAATGAAAGATTACAGAAACTAATACCCCTAACTTTATGCTAAATTATAAAAACCATTAGGGGCTTTTAGCTTTAAAGACAAAAAAACAGGAGACATGTTTTCCAGATGTTTCTTGGCCACAGGTTTTGTGCCAAATTCTTCACGGAGGTTTATTTTAAACAAACTTCTCTGGCATCATCACAGAACAAAACCGTTCATAGTTCATTTTTATGTTTTGGGTTTCAGGCATTTTTATTACCTCTCCATATGGTAAAATTACTTAAAATTAGAACTAAAATTTAATTTTGTGTTTTAATTTTATTTTATGAGATGACCAGCATGTTAAATTTCAGTGTATTTTTGAGGAGCAACAGGGATGGTGTTTGATCAGTGCTGCTCTGGGAGTGCTGCTGCTCACGTCTGATATCAGTGTGCTGCTAGTCTCAGTCATGGAGGCACCTTTGATAGTGCTGATATCATTACATATGAGTGAAATGATCTATCTACAGTCCTCATTTGACCTTATAACCCATTACAGCAATTCCAAGATCACCTGCATATATACTATTACATTTAGGTGCTTATCGTACTGTTCAAAACAATTACACAACATTTTCCCTATTTATGCCTGAGATAAATTAAACTTTTTGTAGACTACATTCACTATCTTACTCCAGTTGGTTTGGCACCCCCTTCGTGGTATACTCTGTCGTGCCATGCCCTGAGATGCCTTTATGGAAACTTCAGCAAAATCTCACAACTTACTTCAATATGTTTTTCTTCAGGGCGTCACAAATGCCCAAATCATACTTGAGATGGTGTCCAGCCCTATTTCCCCATTACAATGAAAACCCCCACTTTTGGTAACTGACACTGTCGTCCTTACGTGCACTTGCACATGACAAACTTGAATGTAAGAATAATAAGCACAGATTTTAAAGTATAACTTCTAGGGCTGTTACCATGGAGTTATCCCTCCCATAGGGCTCTGTTCCCCAGGAGTCCATGTACACCTAATACTTCAGCAACAACATCATCCCCACCCCTGTCCTTAACTGCATGACCAACGCGAGTGATCATTTCATTCTCAATATGACACTATGAGCAACATGTAGGAGTTTTATAAACTGTGGATGAGTTAGCAAATAAAGCAGTGACACACCATGCCACTGGGTGGATGGAGTGTTCACATGTTTATAATGTGGTGATTATGTATATTAGGTGTTCTGAATGATTACTGGTTACAAGTATGTCACTGAACCAGGAATCACAATGCACATCTATTTTTACATTGCATTTCCTATGGGTTTTTGATTCCAGTAGTCTCTGCTAGAATGAGGCTCAAATGTTGTCCTTCCACATGATTTCAAGTTGCTGTACCATGGAAGTTTTTCCTTTAAATGTCATGCTGACCTGGACTAGCAAAAAAAAAAAAAAATGTACACGTATATGTTGTAATGTAATTTTTTGCACATAGTGACATTCTTACAAATGGCTTAAGAGCTACTTACCTTTGGAAATAGATATGATTATAGTAATTTCAACCCCGCTTAAAGCTTGTTTGGAAAGGTACAGGCAACACACTGGTCACGACTCCAGTTGGGCCCAATGAAGAACGTTTGTTGTGACCAGTTAGCAACATATGCGTGACACAGTGAATAACTATGAACACTATTCACCTACATTCTCGTAAAACAAGCACCTTCCATCACTCACTTACTCAAAGCATCGCAACGCTACATCTGGTACACGGACTAAAACCCACATGCTTTCATTTGAATCTCACGCTGGTGTCACTGTGTGAAGCGAGTGCTCTTTGGTTCTCAAAGCTCTGGTGTAGCTGCAGTTTGCTTAGCAGAAACCCGAAGCACCACTTTGTTTCCCACTGGTGTGTGCCTGCTCGTTGGGGAGAAAGCCTGCAACTATCAGTGTACTTGACAATCAGCGTATGACGTGACGTGAGCCATTGAAAAAAATCTTAGCGTCATTACAGGGATAGAAATAAGTTATAAAACATTACATTACACATAAGACCTCTTACAAACCTCTCATTCAGAAATGAACTAAACTGTGTTTAGTCACCAGGTCCTACCTCACTTCACTGTCAACAAAATTTTTTTTCCTTCCATTAAAGCTGACCCTATATTATTTCCCTCCCTTTTTAGGTATGTCGAGTAGGATGTAGAGAAAATGGCTCCCAACAATTGTCAAGTATCCCAAGTTACACAGGTACACTGAGTGGACAGAATGTCAGAGTGTGCCCTATCTACCTGGCGAGAAGTGACGGTCTGTTTAATCGTTCTTTCAAACACACTTATCGTAAGTGTCTGAGGACATGGATAAAATGACGTTATCAAGGTGTAGAAGCCACAGATAAGCCGAGAGCAAATATCTTTCTTCTGGCTTAACGGGAAAGAAAAAAAAAAAAAGCTTTTCGGTGACAGATGACAAAGCATTCTTTTAGCAATTGGACAACAGAAAAGAGTGATAAAACACACGATATTTTCAGCTGACCGTGTCAAAAGCGATCACTTCAGCGGTGTTGGCATGGAGGAGCACTTCTCTGTAGATGTTTCACTGGTCTTAGGGGACGGGAGTGTGATTTCCTTGGAATAATACTTCAGAAGATTTCGTTTACTGCTTATGATCCTTCAGGAACCCAAGGGGCTGTTTACTTTAAGTAAAACATTGTTTCAACCATGTCTGTGGAAGATATCCTTTCATATAATTTTTCCACATTGCTTACAAATAATGTCAGTACCATATGAATGGGGTTTTGTTTTGCCTGCGTCTTGGTGTGATTAACAAGACAGCGAAGCATTCGGGACGTTATTTGCAAAATCACAGATGCATGTAAAAGTACTACACTATGCATGTTTATTTTCTGTCACAAAACTGTGCTTCATTAAACAGCCGAGTTTGTTGCTGTTAATATGTAATATGGTAATATGCCCAGAGCTGACCCACTTCTAGTTAATGTGTTACACAAACACTCCTCCTCTGTCTCTGAGCTGGCTGTGCGTGTGTGCGTGTGTGAGCGCGCGTGTGCATTTATGCACAATCTGTTGGACTGTTTGTCCTCGTGCTCACCGCTGAACTGACACCTGGGCTTACAGCAGCTGCCCCCGAGTTGGGTGGCGTGTTCTACCCGGTCCAGGCCAGTTGTTCTGGGACTATGCAATAACTCCTCAACCCTAAGACCTCCCCTCCTGCACTTCCTACACACACACACATGGACACACAGTGGTTGAGAAAACATAGCCAATATTGCAAATAAGTCACGTCTGAATATGGAGGCTAGAAGACCCTTGTTTTCAGAGTGGAGGTGGCAGACACACCTACATGAAGCGGCTGTGCAGCCCATGATACAAACTGTGACCATGTTACATTAATTACTCTTCAGTAAAACTCTCCCTAGCTGTTTAAACACTACCCCTAGTACATTCAAAATCAGAATATAGACTTTGCTTGACACTGCTTAGTCCTGCTTAGTTTTCATGTGGACCAGGACTGACTCCAGCTCCCACCGATGGAAAAGATTTGTGTTTACTAAGTGTAAATTTACTCAGCACATTTTTGATAGTCCCATGATTGAACTCTTCATCTGTCCAGCTCCACCAGGAGCGATAAGGCACTCCTATGTAAACTTGTGTTCTGCAGGTTACTTCAGAGGCGTGAACCCACAGATCAAGAAGGGGGGAAGGGGGGAGGGGGGATCCCATGGGTTCACTGTGTTCCACCTAATTCCGCTGTGCTGGGAAACGAGGTGGAATTACAGAACCACGCCCTCCACACGTCATCTGCTTCCATGGTCACTAATCAGTCAGAACCGGTTGTGCACACCTGCAGAGCTGCCTGTGGTGGTGTGTGTGGGGGGGGGGGGGCACGCCCACTTTCTTTCTCCCTGTGTCTTTCCTAGTGACTCACGGAGCTGAACTTACTTTGCCTCTCCTCCTCTTCCATTCTAAGAATAATCCTTGTCCTGTCATGTGCCATGACATACATCGTTCAATAAAAATCCAAACATAAGCTTTATACATCCATTCACTGCCTACATCAGAATTAAGTTTACACTGGCCCTACAGAATGAGATGAAACAAAACATTACCCAAAACACAAAAATTCTACACCTTTTAAAGCATCAAAGGCCCATAAATGGCAAACAAAATAAACAAACTAACCAACCAAAGTCCATGTCCAGACATGTCAGTCTGTCACTAGCCATGCCTGATATATAGCAGTCAGATCTAGCATCTGTGGGAAGGGCATGCTGTCTGGGCCACACTGACAACAGCCCTGACTCATGACACATTGGTTTAACAGGCCCAGCATTCCAAGAAGAGCCCAGAGAAAATGCTGTAAGCGCCCTTATTAAACCATTTACTACATGGTGTAAAAACTATCGTTATAGGATTAAACTATGCCATGCCCAAAAAACATCAGATTAGAATGTTTGCTTAGCAGATATCCTTATCAAGCTAGTTTGATAGTTCACGGTTTTGTACATTACCCAGTTACGTATCTCAGTGTTCAGCTCAATCAGATTAAATGCCCTGGGTCTGACCAGAATAGTTATAAATCTGCATGGAGTTTAAAAATCTATATTTATATGAAGAATAGAAGACTCTAAATATAAAAGCTTCCATAATCAAATGTTATATTAAAATATATTAAAGGATACATAAGGTGCATGTAAGGTGTCTTTAAAGTCACTTAAGTGAATCTTCCATGGTTGGTTTCCAAATTTTATAAGTCAGCAAAAGTGACTTAGCGTTGTAATGTAGAGGCACTTAATTGCTGCTACAGAAACCTCAATATGCTTCTAAACAACAGCAAACATTTTTCATGCGTGCGCCTTTGTTGGGAGAGCAGTTCTGGGCAGGTCATGCCGTGCTAAATCAGGGAGAGCAGGAGGTTTGAAAGGCAAGCAGCATTAGTGAATGTTTGTTCTGGCTGTGGCGTGATTTTATTGTCCACCCTCACTTCTAAATGGCGGCGCCTTGCTCTACCTTGCCTGTTTGCTCAGGGCTTAAATAAGCTGAATTAATTTACACAGTCCCCCAGTTACAGCACACGTTAAAAATAGATCCTGGCCTGGACTCATCTAGTGACGGAATGAGTTTATCATAAGTACCGCTGTAGGTATGGTAAATGCAGCCAACTAACACCTAGCTAGCTCACTGTGTAAAATATTCTCGCAGCAATACAAGGTTATAATTTGGTCCAGCGTGGTTTGGAATGTCAGCTTTTGTTAACCTTAGGCTCTACAGCTGCACCTGTTCAGTACATAATTGTTTTAACTTTAGCATTTCGTTTTACCTGTATGCAAAACAGTCACTGGATGTACTTTTTGGTTTAGTCATCTTACAAAGGTTTATAGCCCTGACTTTGTTATTTCTCTAACCGCATTTTATTTTTGATTTTGCATTATTATAGGTTTAAGCAAGTAATTATGTAAGTCAACCATAAAAGTTCTACAAAAATAAACAGATACACGTGATTTCTAAGAAAATCTGGAAATCGAGACAGTAGATCAAAGACTGAAAAGATGCAGCTATTGAGCTGATCGCTGGAGACACAGAACCTTGTTTTTGGTCACTTTTTTAACCCAGATGTCTATACTTGTGCACTTGCTAACTAAAGTGGTTTTGATGTAGTCATTCTCTGGCAAACTGAGGGGTTTATCAGTGGATCTTTTAGAGCAGTGGTCCCCAATCACTAGGCCACAGACCGGTACCGGTCCATGGGTCATTTGGTACCGGGCTGCACAGAAATACTGACTAAAAAGTATTTTATTGATATGAGCGTCTAAACGACTTTTTTATTTAGAAAAAACGCTCGTCTCGGTCACGTGATACGGTACATCAAAAATTAAGCCCACAAACTAGCAAAAATGGGTAATAAACAAACGGGATCGGCTCGTTGGAGGGAAACGAGCTCAGGGCTCCCATTATTTCATCGAATTGATGAACTGTATTTTTATGCACTTTGTTTTTAGCTGTTTCTATGAAAATATTGGTTTACATGTATCCAGTCCGTGGTGCAAAAAAAGGTTGGGGACCGCTGTTTTAGAGCATCCACATCCATTTATTCCATGCAAGATAAAAAAAAAAAATGGATTAGCACAGATTTTAAGCAAGTTCATTTTAATTTATATGCAATGCATCACATATAATTTGTCGTAAAAAAGCATGTCACAACTTTCAGACAAACTCTGCCCAGCAAAATTCGTAGTTTAGCAAAATATATCAATCAAATCTCCGAATGAATTTTTTTTTTCTTTTCGCAAAATATTTCCTCCACATGATTTGTCGTTTTCAGCTGTTTACCTAAGAAAATGTTAACCAATACAAAATTCTTCCTCTTCTTAGCAGTGCAAACAGTATATGTGGATAGCAATCGCCATGCAAATTGTTCAATTATTATAAAATAGAAAAATCTGTAATAAAAATGTTGGAAGTCTCATTTACTATATCTCATTTATCCTAAAGTACCACTAATAACCAGTGATGATTCTTCTCTCAGTCAGCATCAGTTCTGAACACAGAATTACCTTTCAGTCACAGCAACGCATATGATGCCACATGTAATTTTACAACGCCGTAAAAACCCAAGTGTTAGGGAGCGCTTGTCTGTTTAGGACTCATGAATATGGTCTGGGTTAACACCTGAGAACCTCCTCAGGCCAAGCTGAACATGACCCACACTTCCCTCAGCAGAACCACCTAAAGTACAGCCACCTGCACTGAAGTGAGAGGAAAAGGCCTTAACTGAGACCTAATTGCATTACTGAAGCAGTAGCTTCAATATCCAGAGCTGGGGAACTTGCAACAGCGTTGTATGTCTCAAACATACAGGTGACTGATAGCAAACACTCCTTTATGGGCTGAAGATCTACAGAAATCTTCATGGAGCACCTTACTTTGCATCTGTTCAGATTCTATCCTGCAAGATTGCAATACGCACAACTTGTCCACATAAGCCAAGTAGGTACAATACACTTTATTACAGAAGTAGAAAAAATTGAAGATTTCTCACTGTTTCATTCCTTTCAATGGCGAGTGTAAAGAAACCGTCAAACTGCATCATTTGCCCTAATATAAATATGGAATACACCGCGTCAAAATATATACAAAAGATTCTACAGTCTAATACTATGAAATTAGTAAAACATTAACAAAGCAGGAGTCCTCGATTGATAGCGATTGCCTCAGACTCACAGCGTCCTCCAAAGTAAATAAACGAAAGGGATATTACAGAACAAATGGAAGCAGGACTATCAGAGGGAGATGAAAAACGAGATTGTATGAGCGAGACCATACTCTAGAGAACAGAGAATCCTTGAGCTGTTTGGTTGACAAGGGACAGACCAGAAAGAGCATCAAGATGCAGAACAACAATGAGATCAGCTCCAAAGCGCAAACCCCCCCTCATCACCCACGGCAACCTCCTCCTGCACCTCTCATCGGTTACTGTTAGTGTTCTGGCTTGTGCCGGAGGCTTCCGCGCCCGGCGGCTGCGTGTTGTCGGCCAGGTTGTGCGCGTGCTCCAGAAAGAGGTCCTTGAGCACGCTGAGCTCCTTGCTGAGCAGGCGGATCTTGGCCTCCAGCCGCTCGTTCTCCTCCTTGAGCTCGTTGACGCGCTGCTGTGTGTCCTGCGCTTTCTGCTTGCTGCGCATGCGGCTCTTCTTCACGGCCAGGTTGTTGCGCTCGCGCCTCAGCCGGTACTCATCGCTCTCCTTGTCTGTGACGTGCTTTCTCGTCTTGCCGGGGGGCGTGGCTTTGCCCCCTCCCCCGGCGTTGGCCGGCACCACCTGGGGCACCTGCTGCAGGCCGACGGTGTGAGGTTGGCCCTGGGTCTGGATCACGCTCACACCGTTCTGATCTGTTGGCAGCTTCTGCACTGCTGGCTTGCTCATTTGGGCCGTGCGCCTGCCACTTTGGGCCCTGATCACACTCCAACTTTATATACAGGGGAGTCAACCAGATCCAGTTAACACCAGCAGGGACACCCACGTGAAGCTGAGAAAAGGCAAGGAAAAATTTAATTGAAATTGAAATTCCAGCATGAACAAGAGGTCATTTTTTTGGAACAAAGATTTATTTTTTATCATTTACACTCGTCAGCTTCCACTGACTAAGTGGCATAAAGGTTGTAAATGCTGACCATTATTGTACATCTTAATTACTCCAAACAGCTAACAGCGCAGCAGAGCTTATGCGGGTAAGCATGTCTGCTGCAATGGTAATTTCATTCCTTTTAAGTCAGAGCAAGAGATCTACTGACTTCTCGAGTTAAAGACTCAGGTCTTCTGTTGACAAAAAGAACCCATACAACGTACCCAATGTACCAAACTAGGATCATCACAATGTGTTTTTGTGATTCTGCCATCCACATTGCACTCATGACATCTGGCTTGAGTAAATGTAGACTGAGCCTATGCTGGGTTGGTGCCTCATTCAGTGTGCATGTCCCCTTCAGCTCTGTCTTGTCTGGGCTAGGATAAGCATTTTTTAAATGATTTGATGCTTATCAATAGACTGAGGTTGGTGTAAGGAGCACAGTGTAGTGGAGTTTGCTAACCTAAAAATGTTTGTTACCCGACTGAGTCAGGGCAACAGAGAAGTTAGTTCTCTTAGATACGCACTAATTTTCCTGGGAAATGGGGGCAATACCAGGCACAACTTAACATTAATTAATAATGCACTGATAGGCACTCCATGGCATCTGATAATGAAAGGGTTAGGGTTAATTCAGTAGAACAAAATTCTCACACATCTATGCTATACAATAGTGAGGTAAACATGTACTGAGATAGGCAGGTCTAAATGTAGAATAATGTGTAAATATTTACTAGTTGTTACCAGTTTTTAAACATTCTTTTCACATAAAATCCACGGGAAGCAAATGCCCTCACACAAATCATGAAAAATGCAAGTCAACGTAACTGCTTCAGTCAAATGTAAATGTTAAGTTTCACAAGACGATATTTGTGTTCAATATTTGAACACCTAACGCGAGTAACAAAACTACTGCAAAAAATGTTGTTATAAAGCCACAATTTGCACAAACTCTAAGTTGCTACAATTACATAAGGGTCCAATATTTATAATTATAGCGCTTTAAAGTTCATCTACACGAACAGAAATCTGTGATTACTTTCAACTGAGTTAAAATTTAAAGGAAGCAGTTTTTGGGCTGGGGGGAAAGGGCGCACGGTTAACGACAGTATGCCACAAAACAGGGTGCAAACGTTAGCGTCAATCAAACTCGCGTTTGATTCTACACCGGTTTTATAGTTGCTTCTGGCGCGCGCCTCGCGCCTGCGCCCCAGCCCTCGGGACAGTTGCCGGGCGATTGCATCATCATCGTTTGTTCTCCCTCGCCGTTCCTTCTGCCACGAGGAAGGGAAATTCCTCAGTCGTTCTGCAATTCGAAACAGAGGCCGCACAAGCGCCTCCTTACGTAGACAGCTATAAACAAGGAAGCTAGTTCAATTAATTTAATCCGAATATATGGGTCACTCACAATTCGGTGACAACAGGGAACCGTCTAACTAGCAACAGCACGTATGCGTCCTCAACTTGGACTAGCAATGCGAAAAAACATTCTTAACAGATCCGTTAGCTAGTTGAAAGATACGCCCACTAAGTTACCGCATAACGATATCGAGTTTGAGGATACATTTGACGACCTCCATCTAAGGATTAGAGTCGTGTAAATCAAGTGTAGTATACCTAGTCACGGATTTCGGCGAAGTCGTCAGATAAAGAATAGTTCAATAAATTCAATTAAATATTGGTAGCGTTTTCCTTGTACAAACCGCATCATACGTGTAAGCAACAAATGTGAACCCAAACATGGCTCAAGCTATATGGCATCTATTTTACTTAACTATCTTGAAATACAATAGTAAACGAACAGATTACCTTAAAAGCGTGTAGATCTCTGAAGATAATCGTTAATTTGATCCTTTTTCTGTTACAACTTTTGTTTCTGTTTTTGTTGAGCACCCAGAGCTGCGCATGGCATTGCGAAATTTCTTTCACCATGTAGGGATATCTACCAGTCGAGCCAATGGATACAATGTTTCAGACACGGTGACGCGTGTGCGTAGTGAGTGACAGCTACGGCACCCAATTGAAAAGACGAGAAGCTGTTCGGTGTTTTATGGAATAAGGACATGACTCCCACCTTCACAGTTACAAAATAATTTTAGCTTTGTGCCAGAAACGGAAGGCACGCTTACTTTTGCATTTAAACGGTCTAGAATGAGTGATGGAGTCGAAAGCAAAGAAACACAGGTCCAGAGATCGGGAGGGGTATTGTTTAAAATACAGTGGACATCGTTTTAAAGGTGTTTTGGGATTTATAAAAAATATATTTGTTGCCTTGACTGGTCGTTTTCATAGACACTTATTAACGGAATTTACAAGCACAGTTCTAGTTAAACGATTTATTCTAAATAGGTTCTGACACCTAAAGTACTTACTCCAACTGTACTCTGCACAAGTATGATTTCAATATTTTGTCGTGTGTGTAATAAAAAGAGTGATAAAAAAACCCGAATTTTATCTTTCGATAGGCTACTTGCATACAGTACAATTTATAATATTTTGTGTTATATATTATATGATATATATTATATTGTAATATTCCAGTATTGTTATATTAATTTATTTACATTTAGTATATTTTTCATATCTTCTATAAATCCGGATTATGTTTTTTTCACATACAAGATCAAAATACAATCTATTTATTTATTTTATTTATTTAAAATCTGCTCTTCATAAATCGATATAATCAAGGATTACCTATATTGAAATAAAAACATATTTTATTAAATTAATTTTAAAACTCTTCAAACTTGGGTGTTTATGAATACACCCAGCCATCATACAGTATTAGAGTTTCGTTTTCTTTACTGACACAGATATTACTTGCCTGGTAATTTATCATGCATATACAATTTTTACGTTTAATCAAAAATTCAATTATTGCGAACCACGTGATATTTCCCAATGTGTCAGAATTAATATACTTTGTATATATTAAACCATTTTGAAATTTTCTATTTTTCAAAATTTCATATTTTGTTACACCTTAGTGTAGAGATTACGTAGGCCTACTGTACAAGTCCACTCAAGTAAAAATAAACATTTCCACGAGCAGATAGGTTGACAATCATTTTATTAAATATTTTAAAGTAGGCTAATGTAGGTTGAGTCTAAAATAGCAAGATCGCGAATCGCGACTTTGATAAATACGCGTTTCTGACGTCATTAGATAGTACTGTACTAAAGTCCATTCACATGACGCCTGCGAAGCGTAGCATCTGTGTTGCCCCCTGGTCTTCGACTTTTAACCATTTGGGTATCCCACAACTTTGCTCATTATTACAGTGTAACAATATTTGCTTTATACTTCATAATGCCTCGTATTGACGTTAGGGATTTCGTATGCATGTAAGTGTAATAGGTTTGAAACTCACTGGACCTTTATTTAGAGGACACGGTGCGAAAACCAGTTGTTGTACTTATTGAACATATCGGTGCATTTATCAGGGATGTCCTGTAATGCAGCACGGTGTGCATCGCGAAACAACAGAGGGAGCTACGAGCAGACGAAACTCGAGTGCGCTGCAATTAGTGACATACGCGAATTTACAGCACAATTTATATACATTACATGCCATAAAAATCGTAAAATACAATATTTCCACACCTCATTATCCCGTCAATAAGAATTTGTGTAATTGATATATTCACTTTGCTGACGAAATATCGTCTTTTGTGTACGTTTGAAATTGATCATAGGCTTGGTAAATTACTAGTAGAAACATATCGGGGTATTTCTAAAGTTGTTCGAAGTCGGGTAGTTGTCCTGACGGTAATTTGATATGGATTTACTGGCTAAGGTCCAACTCCAGTTCCCCGTCTGTATAACAGTATTATATGAGATAATACCAGAACAAAACGACACAATGTGTAAGCAAAATACACTGCACGATCGAACACGACCCGCCTGGACTCGAATAAATAATGACAATAGAGTAGTACATTTAGTTGTTAGTTATGATGTTTTCTAATTTAGACTTTGTCACTATACTGATTTTTATATTGAAGTTTTTTAATAAAACCATTATTACATACATATGTTGTAAATGATCGTTAAGAATTATTGAGAACATTGACCTCCAGTTGCGACCACCCCCTTACTGTGGTAGAAAAGTTTCCCCTGATAAAAAGTAGCAGGTATCTAATCCGCGTACTTAACATTAACGCAATACGTTTTAGCACAACGCTTTGAGATTGGGATAGTCACGTTCTTTAAGGTCTTTACATGAAAACCATTAATGTGGACAGAGGACAGCATACAGTATGACGAAACAGAGCAGGTTGCGCCTCTGATATGAAATAAATTACATTTCTAACACTAAAACAAATAGTTTGCATGTACCACATGATTTAAAAGGTTTTTTTATGCTTTCTAGTACGTTTGATAGTCAAGTGTCAGCATTCATTTCAAAGTGCCCTTCTAAATCAGTTGTCTAATTAGTAAACGGGTTTATACAGTACAAACGATCCAGTACAATAAGAAATTTTTCGCTTGTTGAAGTATACACTTCTAGGCACAATAACAGCTATGATACGTTATAATCGTATCATAGCTGTAATAATCGTATCAAGCATGCAAAATGATCCAATACAAATACGAATAAAAATGTGCATGATTAAAAACAAAAACAAACAAAGAAACAAAATGTTTAAATCCACGGATTAAACATACGTAATTTTATGGTGCTTTACTTTGTATCCTAGAGCTCTACACGATTGCCACCATCCCTTTATAAATATGTTAGAATGTAATTGTTCTTAAAAGTGTATATATA
>JABJVR010000007.1:3892930-3916190 GCA_025773905.1 Chitala chitala | reverse complement strand
CTTTTATTTCAAAGCTGTTATTGTGCCACTTACTAATTTCAATTTGACTTTTAATGCATCTAAATTGCCTTAAGGTTTGATGATATTATAATATACAACTTAATTGAATTGCATTCATAACAATTTGCAAGTAGTTAAATATTTGGCTCAAAGGCTAAAAAGACATTGAAGTATATTTTATATGTATGTATATTATATATTTGTAACTGAACTTTAAACATTTGAATGCATCTTACATATTAATTTTTTCGTCGATAATAGTAAATGCATTAAACTGATTTTAAATATTGAAATGTTTATGTTTGAAGTGAACACTTAAATTCCAGTGGCATAGTCGGTATACCCGGCGTACGTCAATGCTTCTAGTACGTTGTAGTGCGATGACACTGTGCACTAGGACCCTGCAGACCTAAACGCCAGCCTACTCGTTTGTGTGTACTGTGTATATATAGGTGAGTTCAGGGGAGTAAGTCAGTAGTGATCTTCAGCGCTGCACAAGATACGGCTAGATGAATAGTTTGAACTACAGAACTCTTCTGTTAAGCCATCTACTTTTTCAGAGCAGAGTCTTCCAGCTAGTGTCAAATTGAAGTTCATCTGTCACTCGCAACTTTTTAAAAGAACTCTGCAAAGAAACTTTGTTTTTCTAGCCACCGCGGCTTACTTCGGTATTACGATCAAGCTGGATTCCAGGAGCTCTTCACCATGTCTGGCGGGCTTTAGATACTCCATGGAGCAGCCTAACTTCTACGAAGTCCCCTTTCGACCCCCGATGACCAGCGTTCCCCAGAGTCAGCAAAGTGCCTTCTGCTACAAAGAGCCTCCCGT
Organism: Chitala chitala; assembly: GCA_025773905.1. Lineage (NCBI taxonomy): Eukaryota > Metazoa > Chordata > Actinopteri > Osteoglossiformes > Notopteridae > Chitala > Chitala chitala. Next base: position 3,915,362 of record JABJVR010000007.1, on the reverse strand, counting down.
TTCAGGAGACCTGAGCGAAATCTGCGAGAACGAGAACTCGATTGACATCAGTGCATACATCGACCCAGCCGCGTTTAACGACGAGTTTCTGGCAGATTTGTTTCACAGCAGCTCCAAACAAGAGAAAGTGAAGCTGGCGAACAGTGATTACGACTACATCCACGGCACCAGCAGCGTGCCTGGAGTTCACCAGCAAATATACGGCTGCATGGCGAGTTACATGGACTCAAAACTGGAACCAGTCTACGACAACGCGTCTGCCACAAGAATCAGACCTGTGGCCATCAAGCAGGAGCCGAGAGAAGACGAAGATGTGAGTCCAGCGTCTATGCCGCCCACCTACCACCATCCCCATCATCACAGCCAGCATCTACCACATCTGCAGTATCAGGTTGCACACTGCGCGCAAACCACCATGCACCTTCAACCTGGGCACCCAACCCCTCCTCCGACGCCCGTGCCAAGCCCACACCAGCAACAGAACAACCTGCCGGGCGGATCAATGAAAATGGTAGGTGGCAACGAACGTGGAAAATCCAAAAAGCCAATTGACAAGAACAGCGCAGAGTACCGCTTGAGGAGAGAACGAAACAACGTTGCCGTGAGGAAGAGCAGAGATAAGGCGAAAATGCGCAACGTGGAGACGCAGCAGAAAGTGATAGAGCTGACGGCTGACAACGACAGACTGCGCAAGAGAGTGGAACATCTCACTCGGGAGCTGGAGACTTTAAGGGGGATCTTCAGGCAGCTTCCCGATGGCTCGTTTGTCAAAGCCATGGGCAACTGCTAGTGAAAAACATAAACTAGACATTTATAGGACGTTTCCCAAATATTTTAACTGTGTCTGCTGGATTTTTGCTATACATCTGACAGATTCCCTAAAGGAGCCAGGCAGCTGAAACATACATGTATGTGCCTTTTGTAGAAAACAATAAGCTCATTTTTTTTCTTCACTCGTTGTATACAGTGGACTTACGATGTATGACTGTCTCGTGCCTTGATGTAAGAATATGCTTGAATGTGTGTTTTAGCTATGCAAAAACATATCAGTGTAGCAAAGGTAGGCTATGAGTTTCATTATTTGGTTTTGTTTCGATTCAAATCTAACAAGTTTTAAATATATTTTATATTCGAAATTTGTGCGCTGTGCCTTCGAGCTGTTTTAAACTCTACGGAAAGGTTCATAGTGCTTTTACATAGAGCATTTTTATTTTCACATCTGGATGGCGAGTGCTGAAATTAGATTTGTTATACTTTTCCTCTAGGAAATTTTAACTTTATGGTACAGAACGTCTTACTTTTGCAGTTCTGCAAGGTTTAAAAATATTGCTGGGAAGTGTCAGAAGGACTGAAATATGCCAAAGTAAAGGACTGGAATGCAATTACAATACTGTGGTATCTGCTTCATATAAGCAGGTTTTATTATGCACTATGTCGTCAATATACGGCAGATAAAGCACATTGTATTTTGGAAATATTCATATGCTCGGGTACTGATCTATTGGCCGCATCTCAGTGTACGCTTTATAGAGTTAAAGCTTTATGTATATATGCTGTATAATTGAAAATGTGAAAGTTGCCTCTACACAAACGGCTGTTGCTAAATTCATGATTTTCTCACACGAATATCACTTCGTTGTCCTTTCTCGCTGGTTTCCCAGTGAAATGTTTTTCGAATGGCTGTAAACGATGAAGGCCAACAGTAATGTTGTGTTAAAGTTCAGTGCCTTTTGCTCGCGTCTTTTCACTGGTTGAATGTTTTCATTCTTCAAATGTACAGTAAGCAAAAGAAGCACTTTTTCTACAAATATCATGTTGCCAATGTCATAGCCTACAAATGTTTCAAGTACATTCAAATTGTAAAATGAACAGTATATATGCCAAAATAAATCCTGAATTCTAATAAAAAAGACATTGTGTAGTGTTATGCTTCATTTAGTTTTGTGTATCGTATTACGACTCGCGATAATTATGATATTTAAATTGTGCTGGCTCAGTTGTTGCATACCCTCAATTTATAAAACAAAACATTTTGTGGAAAAATGAAAACATCAGACTAAATAAATATTAAAATCCTTACTCTATCGTTTTGATTTAGTTTTATTTACTTTTGGCTATTCAGAACTTGACCACATAATTAGACATTCTATGTCTATTATTATATGTTTATAATAACATATAACATGTTAATAATAATACGTTGATTTGTTTATTTTTTGAGTGTTTATATATGCAATTCAACTTTTCTTTTAAATTCTGATTGTTCCCATCTCGGATCTTGCAGTTAATAGATTTATTTCTCAAAACTCCATGTTGCCGGTAGGTGGCGCGTCAGGCGTTTTAAAATCAACATCAAGGACTGTAATTAGTCTAGACAGAAAAATAATAATTGGCCAGTTACAAATGAAAATTATTACAATGCACCGAAAGAACAATGCACAAAGTCGTAGCAGTTCACAGTTAGATTAAATAATTTTACTTTCCGAATTTAATTATTAACCTGTAAATATTTACATAACTGATCAAAAATTGCTATGAAACGGAGATCTTTAATAATAGTTTTTATATTTGCCCCTACATGCCAGTGTTCGACCTTCTGAGCCGTGCATGAGGTGTGTTTTAAAGGGCAATGGTTGCGACAGACAGGTATACAACGAACAGGAGATTTTCCAGTGATATACGTATTCATTAAGACATTAGAGTGCACAGTACTAAAATACATACCTCTATATTTTTCAACTACAGTAAGGTGTGTAAGCATAGATCTGTATGGAGTATTAGCACTGCAGTACTCGGTAGCATTGTAACTGGTATCAACAAAAATACAAAATACAAATATCGTGTAAAGTTTTCAGGCTTGAGTCAACGTTTTGAATATTTATATCACACTAGCCATGAATGAAAGAAAATATGAACATATTTTGAGTATGATAATGTGTGATGTGAATATTATCCTGGACTGAGATAGACCGTGTTTTTGTCTTTCTGCAAGCAGTAAATGTCTTTATTTCCAGCACTGTTGGAGGAATGGTTGTGCCTCAGGAGTCCACCCTGTCTTGTTAAGGTTTGCTGACAGAGATTAGATAGTCCCAGTTGCATATGATTCACCAGGGGCATTCTGTGACGCCAGCTGTCTTCAAATTTATTTCACCTGCAAATGGTGCGTGCAGTGGTTTCTCTTCTGGAAGGTGGAGTTCTGAAGGACAATATTATTGCTTCCACACCAATGGCACTGTGATTCACATCACTCAGTCTGGAGCTGAAAATGCTGGTGGACCACATCTCCCACGTGCTCAGACTGACCATCCAGCACCTCTCCTGGGAGGGTGCTCCTGGTCCCTACAGCTCCCAGTCCAAGATCACACCACAGATTCACAAATGTGGTAAACCTATCTGGTGCCATTTTGCGGAAGTCTGATGCATGCTCATACTGGGACATTTTACCGTAGTACAGTAGCACTGTACCGGACACTGTCCCTGTTTTATACACCATGGATCTGAAATTGCTGCCATGTAGACAAACTGTTTGGTTAATTGCAGAACTTCAGTTGCCCATAAATTTTTAAGTGGCAGCACTAACATTTTAAAGATGGACCAAAAACACATTTTCATATGGACAGAACTGCGTACTGCTCTTCAGTTCCTGTGCAGTCAAGCTCTGAAATTGCTAATAAACAGCTAAATGTAGAGATGCTTTACTGTTGCATTACAGAGGTGCACCAGAGCCCACTCCCCTCCACAGCGCAGCAGGTTGTGTTTACTCACCGCCGTGCAGTACTGCTTTTTTGATTCATGTGACTACTGTGAGTTTCTGGTTTTCAGCAGTGCTGGTTTCATTAATTTTTACAAGAGCTTTTTTACTTCACCACAATATCCCTTTCGCTATAAAAAAAAGGTGAACGTTGTGGCAAGACTGTGAAACAAAGGTCACAAGTCAGCTGTCACCTACTTCTAAATAGGTGAGGAAAAATTGTGGCAGGGGTAGCTAAGGGAGCATTGGAAACAGTTAATATGGTATTAGTTTAATGGAAAAATTAACATAAGTGTAAAGGTCTGCTTGACAGGATCAGACTTCTTCTTGTGTGGGTGGAGGTGGATGTGAGGCCTTATGTGACAAAAGGGAAGAGACTGCAGCATCCCACTGGAGAGACAATGTCTCCACTGCAGACTGGACAGACACAACTGCGCTTGACATGCCTCCCTAAATCATTTACATTGAACAGGTCTGTACATGTTGTGGCTGAAAATGAAATGGGTCGGTGCCCGCATTTTGCTGAATGGAGAAAAAAAGCTTTGGCAAGTTTTTTAAAGAAATGCAAATACACACAAAACACTTTTGGTTTTCAGGAATTTTCTCCAAACTACTGCTGTACATTAAACTAGGGAGTCTGGTAACTAAACTTTTCAGTACACAGTACAGTGTGTATGTGACCAATAAAATGTGATTTAATCTGATGACTATGGAGCCCCGATTTCTGCAGAATGTGGACACAGACCCAGTTAATTCTGAGTCCGCCGTATCTTTTGGTGTTCCACTTCATATGTTTAACCTTATGGCTGGTAAAGAATGCAAATCACATGCAGTTTTTTCTCACTCTTGTTTAACATACAATGCCTGCAGTTTTCCGGCATACTTTTGGGTTTTTGCACAGAGCAGCTTGCACCGGATGAAGGGAATTATGCGTTACATTAACAGTCTACATCTTAACTTTGCCTTTTGATTTGCTGAGCAACAGAAACCCCCCGTGTAACTCCTCTCTGTGATGACGCTAATATGTTTAGCAGTCACTTGCTTGGCTGTATTTTCAGTAATCCAGAGCCACACATACTCCTCAGGGTGGCTAACATCTAAGGTACACTTTGCTGTGATCCTACTCCAGAAGTGCTCAGATAGCTGGTGCTGTCAGCCCTGTTCCGAATGAATTAGCAACAAGTTTAAAAGCACGGTTGCCAGTGGGCTAGTTTATAAAACAGCTTGTTGACATTAACGCATTGGCTCAGTGTTTGAAAAAAAAAAAGATGTTAATGACTCCATTCACTTCCTTCATAGTTTCATACAAAACAATAAATATAGTGGAAGTTCAAAACATTGGTTGGAATAGCATATCCCTTTATGAGGTCAGACAAGCACAACGATGTTTCAATAACATTTGCCAAATTTGTTAAGATTTTGCTGTGGTTTTCTGGCTTTTCTTGGAGATTCTTCCCACAGTCCAAAGACACACAGGTCAGGTGAACTTGAGACCTCTAAATTGGCCTTGGTGTCTCGTGTGTTTGTGTGTGTGTGTGTGTGTGTGTGTGTGTGTTTGCACGTGTGTGTGTGTGTGTGTGAGTGCATGTTCATGTGCATATGCACTCAGCTGCCCTGTAATGTATTTTCCTCCTGTGCAAAGGTGCCCAGCTTTCTTCTCTGTGCTATCTGAAACATAACTCAATTTGAGATAAGTGGTAAAAAAAAAATAAATAATTAATTAATTTGTTAATTAATGAAACACACTATGGTTACCAAAATAAATATTTTTATGTGTCTATATTAAAATATGCCATGGGACATGTTAGTTTAACTTCAGGGTCTGACATCAAATAGCTCAAGCCTGCCATAAATTAACTCATACAATAATAATTATTATAATAATAAATACAATGCATCTATTAGTATTTGTAACAGGGCTAGTTTAAAACTCAGTTTGCAGTGTTCACCTTTGTCTCTAATTTAGCAGGTATTCAAAATGCTTGAGGAAAGCTGTAGCAGTCTCAAATCAGGGTAAAGGTTAGAATATGAGAATCTTACACATAATTACATGAAAAGTAATTTTCACTTATTAGCACGGATCTTGTCAATATGCTGTCAATTATTTATTTATTTTTTGTATGTGGCACTGATTTTTATTTGCTGTACTTCCCAGCTATCTGAAAAATGTGAAAGAACAAGCAGGGCCCCACACGTCCCGAGCAAAAAATACCCACCAAGAAACAACCATTTTCAAGCCCTGCTGACGCAGTAATGTTTGGCTTTGTGGTTGACAGGAAAACTTTCCACAACTCACTGAATCAGCAGACAGGCACCTATGAGTTAAAAGTCACATGATGATGATTTTTTGTTGACAATGGTGAAAATGTGCTTTCTTATCTGCATTTTGGTCAAAATTTTCTGACATAACTCGAATAACTTTACTTGTTGTTGCCTATTTGACGGCTTTGAACTTAAATGACATTCAGATCAGTGTTCCGGACCGTTCCGGAATTCTTTACTATCGCACAAGTGTGTAGAGGCATGACTGACTCAGACCCAGCTTTGAACAAGCTAAACACTTTTATATGTACTTTTTCTTCCCAGAAGTCTGTTGTTTGTTTTCTTTGGCTGTCGACTTCTGTTTTATGCGTCCCAAAAGAACACTGTTGTCATTTATGAAGGTTGGCAGTTTGGAAACTGTATTTTTATAACACCTCTTTACACTTTGATGTGCAGCCTCAAACAACATGCATGTGATCTGAGTAGATGATGTGGGTGTGAAACATGGTGATGAGTGACAGCTTGGTCATTAGAGACCATACATGTCACAGATAAAGGCATCAGGCAAAAACATTGCATTAAGCCACTTAATAGGTTGTAGGGACTACCATCTGTGCTTATATGCTATGGCCTATGAGTGCTTGTATGTGTGATTGTCAGAGGAAGGTTGTTAAATGAACTGGTTTTCCACAGACCTGGATGACCTATTCCATTATACGATCTGTAAGTACTCCCTTTCCCTCCATCATTTTCCGTATCTTCCTCTGTCTTCAATGCCCACATCATCTTTGAGTAATCAAAGTCCTTTAGACACCATTGTTTATGAAATTCCACGCACTGAAACTCCTGCCCAGTTATCTTTATGTTTGCAAATATGCCAGCCTGTTTTAACTTTTCAATACGTGATGCTAAGCATGCTGAAATGTTACTCCTAATTAACGTGGGAGTACGGTAGTCTCTGTGTGGAAGCCTCAGCAGTTGGTACATTTGGCACTAAATATTATCCCACATGTTTACATATTTCTACACTATATCCAGGGGTGACGTCTGTCAGATGATGGTGGAGAGGAGCAGATTAAAGGTTCTGATGGCATGCAGGTGGCGGCACAGAGACTCCACGGGTACTGTTACCACCCCACTCCAGCAGGGCTGCGGGTATCCCAGCTTCTGGTCACAGACCAAGAAAAGAAAGTGCAGCTGACCTGGTGAGTCTCATGACATTGTCTTCTGTCACTCACAGATGTGATTGTGTATTGTACTGAGTTCATGTTCCTTGAAATACGTTGAATTGCCTTTTTTGTTAGTTGTGAAAATTGTTACCATTATTATTTTGTAATGTTTTGAAATTGTGAGTCATCGCGAAAATATCCAGGATTTTTAAACGTTTGGTTCTGTTAGCATTTGGGCTGAGCCCGATGGGGTTCTATAAGCAACGGGGCCACCATGTGCTTGCCCGCGAACTCTGCTCCCAGCCCTAACTTCAGGGGCAGGTCTGGAGGGATTTATCTATCAGCTGGCCTGGGAATGGCTGGGGATCCCCCAGGAGGAGGTGGAAGAAGCTGCTAGGGACAAGGATGCCTGAGCATTTCTTCTCCTCCTGCTGCCAGTGAGACCCTGAATTGAACAAGCAGTAAAGTGAGTAGATGGAGCTTGCTTGAGTTTGTTTTGTACTTTAGATAGTGGCAGGCTTTCTGTCATCATGTATGTGGTCATTAAAAAATAGACGAATGTGTTCAAATGCAATCTTCATCCTTTTTAACGAGCATGTCCACCATTTATTGACTGCCATTAATGGTGTACACATATTAGTTTTTCTTAACATTTTATCTTTGCTGTGTGTGTACTGGAAAAGCTAGGATAAGAATGTGGCTTAGTCACAAGTGTGAAATGTTGACAAGACAGTCTGAGGACACAGTGAAAGTAGGCCAATGCAGTTCACATCACTGTAAGACTGACACTTAAATTACTAAATTAATGCAAGAGTTTAAAATTTCACTGTCTACAAAATTCAGTTCAATTTATTTTTATATAGCACCATTTACAACAATGTGCCTCAAAGTGCTTTACAGAAGGAAACTAGGTTCATTTATATTTTTAAATGATGACAGTCTTGTTAATTCTGAAACATAAATTTATTTAGTCTTCCAGGATAACAAAAAAGTAAGTAAATAAATTAAAAACATGATTTCATACCTGAATAGAATAGTGTGAAATTTTAAATTGCAGGATGTAGAGCTTAGGTTTTCTGCCTGCACTGAGCAACGATCTGTGATCCCAAACGGTCTCTAAAACCTTGGTGAGAGAGTGGTTACTATGTAAAACATATAAGGCATATTAAAACTCAGCTTGTTTAAAAAAACATTATTTAAGTAAATACTGGGGGACCATGCAATGCCCAGGTGACACAGTATTGGCTGTGAGACGCACGGATGTCAGCAGGCTTCAGGGCTACGTGATGAGAAAAGCACAGTTAATTTAAAAAATGCTGCATGACTGGGAATACCGTGTGTGCTGCCTTATCACATGCTTTTGGAACACAAAGTGAGGTTGAGGCTCAGCGTTGCTTGGTTACACAAAGGTAAGAGAGAGCTGGTCCACTCAGCCCGTTACATTTCCTTCCAGTGTTTCAGCTTTGACCCCATTAACCATATCCAGCTACAAACAGAAATTCAGCAAAAACCCTTTAAACTCCATAAATTTCATGGACAGGTCTGCACTTGGTAGGTATGAAGACATACAACATCTTCTAACATGACCTAATGAAGGCCAGTTTGTCCTTTTCCCTGTGTTTCTCCTGGCTATCAATCTATTCAGTCATACATTAATATTAGGCAAGTTCTCCGCTGTAGATTCGGTACAAAGAGCAAACTAGGGAATGTTCTGTTTTATGGTTGTAAAATAACATCCTCACATATGTGGTATAAATACACTCACCTCGTGTGTGGGACTATGTGAAGGGCCTTCCCACTGTGAGGCAAGAGACACATTTCTTCCACACAGACACTTAACCTAATTTTGTTCACTTAGAACTGAGGTATTTTTTGTTTAAGTCCACGTGGGCATATGACTTGTGGGTAGTGACACAATAAACAGTGGTCTTGGAAATTCAGCTTTCAGTACTCAACGAACGCACCATTCCATTCAATGACCATCCCTGCAACCTTAAGCAAATGTTTTTGCTAACAATTCCAAAACTAACCTAACTGAAATGAAATTATTCACAATGATGTACTGCAAGATATTACAGCACAGAATTAATTATGCAGCCCAGTTACCAATTTGCACAAAACCTAATAAATAAAATGAAGCTAAGTGAAAATGTATTAAAATATTGTTTGTAAACAGCAGCTGATCACCAAACACCATCTGTTATTATGAGGGAATCCAGGCAGTTATGGTTGACAGTATGTATTTCACAAAGAGAATGTGGTCCACTGCGGGAAGACCGATCAGACGGCTGAAGGATCCAGCTTTTTTTCTGAACTGTAAAAAAAACACTGCAAAATACGGCCAATTTCCAACAGTAACTGTTTTTCTTAAAAATTGTTAAATGCTGCAGATTTCAGACTTAAATTTGGTAATACTGTACTGTTTTAAGGAATGCTAACATTTCAGTTAGATAGTGTAAAAACTTAAAGCATAATGCAGTATTTTCATCTTTCTCAGAAAGACCACATGACTAGGTGTGTTCAAAATAAGCAAAGCAATATTACTGTGGTGGCTGTAGTAAATGTAAGAAGAAGCATATTTTGTAAGTAAAATCACATTTGAGCATCTGGTATTGTATCCCAGCCATCATATTGTAGTGCTGTGTGTTTCTTAGTGGTGGTCTGTGTAACTCTTCTTGTGTGTTTTTTCCCACCATGTTCAGGTTTCCTGTCATGGACCCATATCCAGTGTACTGGCGAGCTAATGTTAGCTTCATTTTCTTCTTCGACGTAAGTCTGTGTGTAATCTTCCAACCAGAGTGTCCGCTACTTCAAGGTGTGACCCTTGTGTCTTCCCCTGTATGTGGTTATTAAACTGCCTGTCAACAATGATGTCATTTTAAGGACAGCTAAATAAAGAGCACTTTTTGTAGCAGAGTCTATTGTTTCCTTTTTCCATGTTCACGTCTCCACAGTGCCACAATAAGGACTAAGTTTTAAAGTAGTTTACTGTAACACATGGTTAAGTACTGTTAGACTGCAATACCAACATTGTAGAAATACAGTGTACTACCAGCACATCTATCTGAGGTGTACTGTACAGAACATATTTTACAGTACACTGCTAATTGTAAGGTAACAAACTGTTAAAATACAAAAAAAAAAAAAAAAAAGTAAATACGGTAGGTTGTTGGCATCTAGACCTGCCAGTATTTTACTGTTAAATTACAGGACTTTTTTCCTATCCTCTTTTACAACATTCGTCTTTTTACAATACACATCGCTGTGCCGACACACAAGTTGCTGGTTTGTACAGTGATGTGTTCCTCTCCTGTCTGACTGTCAGTACAATCTGTGGTAACCTCTTCATTTGGTTGGTGCCTGTTGCTGAAGTCATCCAGTTAACTGTCAGTTTCCTTCAGCACTCAGTTCATTGAGAACTACAGCCTGCGCTAGGGCCAAAGGGAACACGCTGTTCCTGTGAAGCTGAATATATTCCGCTTTGGCCCTGTATGCCTGTGTCTGCCACTGAGAACTAAGACAACTGCAAACAGCACATTTATATTTAATCTGGCTGACATTTTGTTGTAAAGCAGTGTATTATGGCGGTATCTCTGTGTTTAACACAGCAGGTGGGGGATCCTACCTAAACCATTATTCTTCAGCTGCCATGATTTGTACAAAACAAGACAAAGGTGTGCATAATTTGGGGGGTTAAAATTCTCATATAAGAACTCTCTTTAATGGTGGGTTTCCTTTATGGCATGGCATCCCCTCGCTATAGTATTTCATACATATAAAAATGCTTCAAATGTGGGTCACCTATAAGGCTTTATTCAAATACAATAAATACAGAAGCATAACATTTGCAGTCACTTCAGCTTTCCACACCGGTTGTCATGCTTCCTGGGTGAGTGTGGGAGCCCTGACATGATAGATGTGTGTAGAGAGTGCATACAGAACGCAGTCAGGCTGACGTGCAGCCGAAAATCGCTGCGTACGCTTATTCTCACGGTCCTGTTGGCAAACGTGGCTAGTGCCCGTTTTCAACCAAGCCACACTGGAGCCTCTCATTTTGCCATTAGAGCTCGTCATGTGCGGAAAGACGCATGGCAAGTGTTTACAGCCCTAACCGTACATCCCAAGAGAAAGGGATACCTCAAACCAAAAAAATATACGCATTTAGTGACAGGCCAAAAGGGAATGTGCAATTCAAACAGTCACAGGCAGACGCCGGCCAGCTCGCCAGTCTGCATGCTTTGGCGGACCAAAACGATGGTGCCCACTCCGTATTTTACCCTGCCATTGTGGTCATGGATGGCCAGCCTTAACACTAAACCCCTGAAGAAGGGTATTGTTTTCTGCCCAACCCGCAGGTTGTCCTGGTTTTCCAACGCGGGAAGGGTTAGAGAAAATATCTGTTGATTCCAATGATAATGTAGAAGGAGTCTGAATGTAGAGAGCCCAGGTCTAATGAGCTGTGAGAGGGGCTGCAGGCGGGCGCTCGCTGTTGTTATTGTGTTTTGTTTTTAGTGGCAAGGCATCAAGTGTGACTCCCCTCAGCTGGGTAACACGGAGTGGAAGACGACTGATAGCATCTCGCCTTTTGAAGGGCCACTTTGCAGCACAGCCGCCGCTACGGCATGCGTAGAGTTCACAGTTAACGTCTCTTTCAAGCTGTGCCACGTTCCGACCCAGCGGCGAGATAAACAGCCCCTGATGAGCAAATCAGTGTCCTTTATAACTTGCCAGTATTTCTGTCACGATGTGAGATGTGAAGGTTGTTGTCTTTTCAAAGTGTAAAGCAGGTTAACAATGGGCCTATATATAAATTTTGGGTTGGAAAATAAACCAGATGAAACGAGTTTAACACAAAAGGCTATGCTTAATATTAAAATGTTTCTCACCAGGCTTCAAAAACTGTGTTGAATTGCTTCGATAATGAACAACGAAGTATTGTGTGTCTTTGTAGACTGGCACTGACTGAATCATATCCAGAGAGGATAAGGACATGAAGGAGGCTTGTAGAGTGTGTTTCAGTTGCTCCCTGATAATACATCTGTAACACAGCCCTGCTTTTACGTACCCAGCTTACATTCTTCTCTCACTGTAATTTTCTCAAATGTGTGCATTTGACCTTAACACGGTTATCTTAATTATCACAAGTCCCTGGTCCTTTTTTGATAAGCAGGCACTTAACACACATTCTGTCAGTTCAACAGTTTGCATTGAATCAGTATAGTACAAAAAAAAAAATTTATGCTTTGAAAGAATGCCTATGAATTGCACAGACAGGACAAGCATTCCTAGTGTCTCATGTAAGGATTTTTGACAATACTGTTTAAGGAGATCATTGACACCTGTTAGACAAACTAGTCTCTAGTGGTCCAGGGTTTTGTAGTGAGGTCTTCCATTGACACCGCCTCCCATGTCAGGCTCTCAAATAACAACTATAACACAAAATCTTAAGGAACCATCAATCCCACAATACGTCCATCACCAAAGTAATTTCATTATCATTGGGATGAGAGATCCACATCTTCCAGTGGTCCTGAGCTAGTGTCAAGCTCTGCTGAGACATGCAGTGCATCTGTAATCCATCTCGTCCTGCGGTCGCTGGCTGTCACTTACAGGCAAAGTCACCATTCATTTGTAAATGCAACTGAATGCATAAACAAGGGATTTTTAACACTCGCTCAGTACTTTGTGGATCAAAATGAGCTGTGGTCAGGATCCAGAACAGCAGAGGGGCCAGTGTTATGTTGAAGGAGCTTGCTGAGCTTGGTGGGAACTGAGTGGGAAAGTCTAAAGATTAAAAACAAATCATGCTACCTGTGCTACCTGCAAGAGCCTTTAACTCCTGTGTGGGACCAGTCGGCTTCACAGACACCGTGTGGACGGACAGCACAATCCCTACTCTGTCTCTGACTGCACCCCGCAAGGATTGGGAAACAGTGAGTGATTCACCTGAAATGCAATTAAAGAGCATTTATGGGGCTGACTGGTTGATGACTTGATCCCTGTGTTCACTTTGAATTGTTGAAGGAATATGTGTTCTAGTATTTGTACCAGATGAAAAAATGCAGCGCTGCTCTGGTGTACAGCTCCATTTAAACAGGTGTGTCAACCTTTTGAAATGAAGCGTACCTCTCCCTATTTTTTGGCAGTAAAGTAATTACTTTGTTTTGGGATCAGCCATGGATCAAGGTCCATCCAGACTAGAGACAAACAGTGAAACTACCCAAGAAACACTATCAACGTCAATGGAAGAGTATGAGCAAATGAAACCAAACTTTTAAAATTGGTGCAACTGCGGGGCCTTCATAAGTACAAACTGAATTATTTAACTGTCAAAATGTTAAGCTGGCTTTATTGGGCGCATTTTGTGGAAGGGATCAAGCAGATTAAAAATATGAAAAATGAAATGTGACTATTGTGAGCAAACGGAAAACAGCCTGTCACAGTATATGTCTAGAGCACTGAAATTCTTTCGTGGATTTAATAATACATATTAACTGTTCTTGTTCTCAGATCCAGTAGACTTTGTTATAGGTTTGGGTTTCCAGAGTACCAGGAAAAGCGGCTGATTATGGGGTGTGATTTTCAAGGAGGCCCTGGGTAGAAAGTTCTTGGCTTTATTGCTCTTGGCAGCAGAGTGTTCCTCTAGGTTCCCTAGGGAGCAAGTCCAGCTTTTACTCTAGGCTCTGAACCCATGATGGTTGGGGGGGGAGCTCCTCTTCATGTCGCATCCCACGCATAGGCCTGCTACCACAGCCACAACACCCCTTCCTGACCCCAATGGATGGTGTCAGGAAGCCTTCAGGAATAATCTCAGTTAACAAGAGGATGTAGAAACGTCACCTCCTCTACCAAATGTCCTCATCAATGGAAACCACAGGGCAGGACATGGAGACACGTGACCTGTCCTGCTGTATCCAGCTACTGAAGCAGCAACAGACAGCACTGTGGCACCCAAGCTGATACCTATCTGTCTCTTAGCTAGTCGCATTCCAGTTTCCATCTGCTAACTGATGCCACTAGGATGAAAAGTACACAGTTTGATTGTCTAAGTGTAGGTCTATCAGTCACTGTTGTTCTGGACTGGTTGGTATTGCCTATTGTTTGATTAGATAAAAGGTCAATTTGACAACAAAGATGTGTTCAGATATGCAAAGTTTCGCTAGTCAGCAACGTGGAATCTTTGTCATTTAAACACGTTACTGTGGTAACAGTGTAGTTCTGTCTGTCTTTGAAGAGCATGGCATGATTATCCACAAATGCTGTTCTAATACACAGCAGACAGAAGATAACAGGGCAATAGAGGTCTACAATAAGAACCGACCTTTCATGCAAAGGTGGTACTGGTGGACTTTCACGTAAAGGCAGTACCAATGACAGAGCATGTACGAGTCTTCCTTGTTTAGCTTTTTCCCAGATTTGTTTTGAGTACTGCTGGAATGTCTTATATTGTCACTGAAGAATAAGGACCAAGTGCAGTGTTATGGCATTGTTTTCAGCTCGTTAGTGATATAATGTGTTTATAAAGTAATCTTTGGAACCATCGGGCGTTTATTGTGATCCAGAGCAAATACATGTTCTGCTGAAAGGCCACATAAACATTATATTGTGAAGTTTTCAGTCATTACGCAGGCAAGTAAACTGATTTAATGTTCGCTGACAGCCATGAGGAGAAATTAGCACAGGGGTAACAGAAGCGGACCTTTAGCGTGAGCATTACTGGAATTTTGAAACAAAACTGCATTTGTGAACGTAGCTAAACTGAATCCTTCAAAAGGATCTACTGTATATCATAAGTAGTTAAACAGTTGACTTACTTTAGAAAAGGCATTGAAAAACAACATTTTTTATTAAAATGTACTTTGTGCAGTGTGGAGATATACAGTATGAAAGCAAGGAAGCTGTGAAGGACTGTGGAAGTATGGAAACAAGGTGTTAGTTGGGATATTAGGGTGTGAATACTGTAGGTCTATATGAAGTACATGGTCACTGTGCATGGTTTGTGTGTGTGTGTGTGGTTGTGTTATTATGCTTTGATTGCATGTGAGGAGGGCACCTTAGCCATTTAGCAAAAGGTATTTCATGTCCTCTGTGTCATATAAAACATCTAACACTAGAATGCATGTGCATACAGGTTAAAAAAAACCCAACACATATGAAATGGATCTGCTTGCAGCTCACAGCATACGTCGTTAAACCCAGCATCATCTGCTCTTCTTCTTGATGACATCGCGGTGTGAAAGGTCAAGTGCAATTACAGTACCTGTCCCCAAGCTTTAGAGGCACCATGTTCCAGAAAAACAGCTTGTTAGTACACGTGTAAATAGTACATCATCATCATTTAGATGGAGCAAGGTTGGGTCTGTCAGTGCACTAAATCTCGCAGGACAAATGACCTCTCCTGCATTGGTATGGGCCCAGCTTTTTTGCATATGTATCATAGTAAAAAACAATTTAGTCAAGATTTCAAAATTCTACAGATGCTATTGAATCAGCTCTTGTTGCTCTGCATATGGGTTGATAACAGACTCTGCACGTGAGCGTGCGATTTGAAGACTCGCATGTGGTTGATTAAGAGGAACAATGCCAGTCCATTTAAAACAAGTCTACAAGGAGCCCTCTGGCTGTCAGCCATGCTGACCTCTTCCTCTATAAAGATTTCCAGCTTGGTCCAGTTATCTTTCACTTTGTTCTGCGTGGCTAATAAATTTGCATGAGTGTGTGTCCGTTAGGCTTTCTGTGATTGATGGTATTGGTTTAGGCCAAGGAGCCATGGGAGATTGTTCTATTGTTTTAGTTTTTGGCAGGGCTCTCAAGACGAGAGGAGTGGGAGTGAGGGGGCGAGAATGAAGAAGAGGAAACGGAATACTAATTTAGAACAAGGCCGTGTTTTCTTTATAGCTGTTGTTAAACTTGCTGAAATCCTTGTCGATTTCCCCAGCGGTTTCTAGCTGAGCACTGCGCGGGTTACGACGCTGAGAACGCTTCCCAGCGAGGCCCTCGGACGGTTTACTCGAGCTCACTTGGCAGCGGGGGCGCTTTGACCACAGCTACGGGGACTTTGCAAGGGGACAAAATCTCTCTGCCATCACTGCTCTCCGTCTCAAGAATTTGACATACATAAACAACTCAGGCAGCGTGATTTTTTACGGTTATTATTCTAACGAGAAGCATAAAAAGCCTAGTTTTCCCGGCCCACGCCAACCACAGTGTCTATGATATTTCACTTCCCCCAAGATGCAGGAATGTACCAAAAAAGCAAAAAGCCCCAAAACACTGATGGTGGTCTGTTCTATATAAAACCTGCTTCAGAACTGTTAACCAGGGGTCTCGAGACAGTAAACAATCAGAATGAGACGCATTGTGTACAAATCAATTGCATTATCTTCAAC
This sequence comes from Chitala chitala, assembly GCA_025773905.1. NCBI lineage: Eukaryota > Metazoa > Chordata > Actinopteri > Osteoglossiformes > Notopteridae > Chitala > Chitala chitala. The sequence goes on along the minus strand of JABJVR010000007.1, from coordinate 3,898,791 downwards.
ATTTGTAAAACTACTTTTTTTTCCCTTTTTTTGCAATGTGATTACCGTAAATTTACTTCAGATTTCAACTGAAACGTTTTGGTTTTATTGTTTATATTTAGTTATGGTACAAAGAATCAGGAATGCAGATTGTGGTTTAATTGATACATTATGTTGGCTTTTTTGTAGCTCATTCAGCTTCAGCGCAAGATGCTGTGATTCACTGCCAGCTTCTCGTGAAGAAAACCGTGTGAAAACTTGACCACAGCCCACATCGATGATGTGGTGGCCACAATGACAGTCATTTCTGCAAAAGAGACAATGTCCACACCTGTCTTGACTAACTGGGTGTTGCAGTAGTTTGTGTCAGCCAGTCAGAGACATTTTCCATAATCGCTGCTATATTTTGTCACTTGTTTTGTGTGGTTTGCTTTTAATCCTCTGGTAGCTTGTGTGTTGCCTCTGACATAGTCGTATGTTGTTTGAATCCAGGTTTCGTCTGCGGTTTAAAGCCTTCATTCCACGTTCATTGTACGTTGTTAATGAATCTGCATAAACATGTTAAAGATGCAGTTATGATGTGGGTTGTTAATCTTCACCCAGAGCTGGGTTACATATCAGTGTTACTGGACCATCTTCACACACACACACTACTTCAGAGGAGTAACGTTTTCATCCTGGTTCAGTTGGCGTCAGTTCAGGAGAACAGCCCAGATGTAGTATGTGAAATATTTCATGCCTGGCTTGGGATGTACAATTATTGCCGGGCCACAGAATCCCCCCCAAGAGATTTTTTTTTTTTGATGTGTGGTTGAACTGCTATTGTGGTGTTCTCAACTGTTTTGGGTTTCTTCCCAGCATCGTTGCTGGCATGCATAAATATTTGTTGTACAAACAAAGTGGGGTAAAACAAAACACAATTTTGACACTGTGCGGACTCAGCGCCTCACAGAGGCCGGGGGTCCGAGCAGGCGGGTCCGTGCCTGAGGTTACTGACCCACAGACCTCGAGAGAACATTTAATCCAGAGCTTCTTTTCACTGCACGCAGACTTGTTTATGCAGTGTGGTCCTTACCAAAAAGAAACATTTTGCCTCACATATCCAAGAGGCTACAACTTGCCTTTTAACCAGCACTGCTGGTAGCTTCCCTGTTTTTATGGGGTTGGACATTATGTATAGAGCAGCCAGGTGTTCTGCTTGCAGGCTTTCGTAGCTGTCTTTGAACCAGCCAACAGCCACCTTGCAGGAGGCCATGGCTCCGAGCCACCTTTCGATTGCTGAGCTGTGAGCTGTGAGACTGCTCACTTACATTGAAGCAGGGATGATGTTTTAAGCATCCTGGATAATAACTGGTCCACAGTGCTCATTTCATAGCCAAGGAACTGCTCAGAGTGTGGAGGCTGCCACAGCTTTTTCTGAGGCTAAAATCCCAGGACATAGCTGCTGTTCTTACCCTGAGAAGGTTTCTCAGCCTTCTACCAAACATCCAGCAGCATAATTAGTTTTTATAGCAAATAAACATTATATATAAATACAAGAGCTTTCCATTATAATTATGCTTTTTAAAAACAATGAAGGAAGCATAGCAAAGACTGCATCTCTGACAGAAATGGGTTAATTTGGAGATCCAAATGGTTGTTAACTGCCACCCAGAAACACCCTCAGTCCCACCTGTGGCTGATCAGCAGTGCACTTTAAGAGGGTGTGACTTTGGAATTGCATGCTGTATGGATATGAAACTGCTTCTATGACACTATCCCATGGGTTGGTTACACAATGTGAGATCATTGCACCTACGTCACCAAGAATAGGACGACACCTGCAAGAGAATTCCAGGGGCTTGTACTAAATTGCATTAATGCCCTCTCTCTTCCATCTATCGTACAACCTCTTGGTCCAGACTGTGGGTGGTGTCTAAATCCAGAATAATCCATGTGCACCCCCTTGCCCTTTGTCCCAACACAGAAAAGCCAGATGGAGAACAATGGGAGGGACCTTTGTCTGGACTCATTACACACCTCTGTCTATGTAGCCGTCTTACTTTTCCTTTGTTAATCAGCACATCTGCTCTACCGAGGACTTCATCAGTGAACCCTAAAAAGAAAGACTGGGTGAATGCCACACAATATACCTCAGGTAATCACTGCATCACCTGTTGGTTTAAATCACAAAAAACAGTAATTACACCCAGAAAAAGAATACACTCGTCTGCATGTTTGTATTTTTATAGGGCACAGGTGTACGTTGTAACTTACTAGGGTTTTGTGTTAACGCCAATGATTTCTTATTGTCAGTTATATAAACATTATAATCTCTGTGTGTTTTTCTTTTTCATAACACAATATTTTAAAGCACTCATCACCAAGGTTTAGGGAAAATTATTAGTTGCTGTGTTAGACATAATATTTAGCAGGCCTAAGTGATTGAGATGGTAGAAGTGTTAATCTCGAACATAAATTCTATTGTGTACCTCAGTTTCATGACTGCTTCATGTGCATTATAATTATATTTGTTGTAAGATATACCGTACAATTTTAAAAATGAGATCAGGAAAACGATTGAACGCGAAGTTTTGTTTTCCAGTTTATGTCTTGTTAAAAACCAGAGAAACAGTAAAAAAGTAAATGCAAATAAAAGTAATGTAAGCTGTTCTACCAACCAGCAATGATTTCTTTTTATGCTGCATGCTGTTTCATTTTATTCATTGTGTTCATCTGCATGGGAATATGGAATGAACAAAACAGAATTGAAACAAACAGTTGCTATAGACGTTTGTGTTTTTGTTAATGGCATGACTCACCGAAGCAGCGACAGCAGACTGTCCTTTAAGATCACTAAAGGCTCTGCTTATACACTGTAAACAAGAGAAGATAATCACTGAAAGCCAGGGTTTAACTGCCTGATTGTGATTCATGCCAAGTGAGCCGACACAAAGTTGCACTTCCTGTGTTCTACACCCATGGCTCCTTCTTGATTGAAGTATGAAAATTCTAAATTTAACCTAAATTTTCCCTGAAAGAGACACAGGAGTGAAAAGGCCCTCAAATGGAACATGTGAATAGGTGAATCCAGCTGCCCCTGAATCTGCCTATGCGGACAGCTACAGTGTCATTATAGTGTTTGACAGGACTGCGGTGCTTAGGTAGACCACCATACATGACTCCTGACCAGAATAATGGAATCCCTACTTAATTTATACTCTACATTGAAAGCTGAGAGTGTAAGCACACTTAAAGCACTTTAGATTGCTGTCTATCAAACTGCAAAGATGTGCCATTTATTAAAACAATGTTCTGTATAATGTAGCACCAGGTTATCATGCGAATGTAATACATGTAAATCTCCCCTGCCATTAATCTATATTCGGTTTGCTACTCTGCTTCGAAGTGTTGTCCGTGTTGTAAAACAAGGCTCAGTAATGAAAAATATACACAATGCTGCTGGTGCTGTTTGCTTGGCTGCATGAGAGGCTGACAAAGCCAAAAGCGGATGATTATGTTCAGAAAACATCTGGCTGTGATCATGTCTTGGGGGTACAGGGAGGGGGGGGGACTGTTTTTGGGCTAACTGTGTGCTGAATAAAGGACAGTGCATGTGTGCATCTATGTGTATGTGTGTGTTTTGTATGTGTGTGTTTGTATGTAGCAGTACAGTGGTATGGTCAGGGAAGCACGTGTAAACCAGCTGCTGCAGAGAGAAAAACACATGCCATTATAACCTGACAAGTTTGTATTCCAAAGCTGCAATCTGCTATGCATTTTCTTATTCTGTTTCATAAATATGCTCATTTCCAATGGAATAAAGTTGATGTGAAATTACCCAGTCTGTGTGTGGGAGGAAGTGGTCATCAGATGGGACCCAGCGTGAGAGCCCATCAAGCCTTGCTTATCCCAGGATACCTTACTGAGTCCATGATGCACAAGATCGGTGGTTGGCGGGCTGACAGAGCAGTTCTTTCACATGACCGGTCATTCGCAGCCCGTGGGCTGCTGCCAGGCAGGAAATCATTCAAAACATGAACAAAGCAGTCATGAAATGGCAATAGCTAACCACATCAACGGAGCATCCTGCATTCTAAAATTGCCATCATCTACGTTAAACTTGTTCACACTCGGTGCCTGTTTTCCCATATACCTTGTTGGAACCCTTACAATAACCACCGTGGTATGTACAACTAGCAGTGTCCAATTAGAAACAGGCAAGGCTGGCTAAATGCTAGGATCACTCAGATGTGAGCAATCAGCAATTTGTTGCAAAAAATATACCAAAAAACAAAGTATCAATAACCACAAGATCCAATCTGCAGCTTTTGCTCTGTGGGTAATATTCTCGTCACAACGCAGTGAATTCTTGTCATTGTAGATGCATGCACGTCTATTCGCTTGTATGAGCCATTTCTGTGATTTACTGTGAGAAGGTTAATGATAGGGCTGCCCTCTCCCTTCATATCTCAGGACCCAGGATGTGGATGGAAAGCTGAAGTTCTTGATAACTTCAAATGAAATAAATATATTTATTTTTGCTTTACACCTGGACTTACCTGTTTTTGGACTCACATAGCTTATAAAATAATTTCACAGAGAATGTTTTGTCCCTTTTCAATGTTTTTCTCAGTTTAATAGTTAAGCTGTGCCATTATTGTATATTTTCTCTTACCTGCATTCTGGCAGCCCGTTTCACCTTTGAAGACTCGGGTAAATGGGGGCTGTGGTCAGGATTCCTGGAATGTTTCCATGGCAACGTCACTCTCTCAAACACTGAACACCCTCCCCAACCATGTTAACACACAAACCCACACACGCCCTCATAATCACACACACTATTACATGGATCACAGGTATGAATCACCCCATACTGGATATGGCGTATGTGTTGGAGATTCTCCCACCTCTCAGAACATTGTGCTTTCAAGGAGTTCCTGAATGGAGAGCAGCTTTTCTTCTTTCCAGCAGTTTCTTTCTTCTAGTTGGAACTTTCACACAATAATTCTTATACAAACAGTGAAGGTTGTATCATTATTTACATCTTGATTAATAAGTTAAAATGTACACAGTGAATGTAACATCTTAATGTTTACACCATATACAATGAATGATATGAATACAAACAGAGGGTGTGAGCTGTCATCTGGAACACATGCACACAGCAATTTACACAACAGTTAGGGAAATACGCATTTGCTAAAGTTGTATTGTGATTGAAACATCATTTTACGCTTTCCAAAACATTGTGTTGGACCAGTAAAATTGATTTGTAGGTTGGGTTTGTTTCCATAAGAGAAGGAAGACTTATTTTGAGGCCCATATTAATGACAAGAGCACCAACAGACACATGTGGGCTCAAGTGTTCCATTAGGTTCTTCCACTGTCCCAGCGAGAGTACATCTCCATCTGGTTCTTCCACTGTCCCAGTGAGAGCACATCTCTATTAGGTTCTTCCACTATTCCAGTGAGAGCACATCTCCATCTGGTTTTTCCACTGTCCCAGTGAGAGTAGATCTCCATCTGGTTCTTCCACTGTCCCAGTGAGACTACGTCTCCATCTGGTTCTTCCACTGTCCCAGTGAGAGCACATCTCCATCTGGTTCTTCCACTTTCCCAGTGAGAGCACATCTCCATCTGGTTCTTGCACTGTCCCAGTAAGAGCACGTCTCCATCTGGTTCTTCCACTGTCCCAGTGAGAGCACATCTATGCAGCCTGGCTCAAGGTGAACTTTGGTTTTCAGGAAAGGAGAACATTGTTTACCCTGCTGTGGAGAACATGTGGCGCCTTCTGCACCCTATCATTATGACCTCTCCTGTCTCAATTCCCCCCCCCCCCCCCACGCACCCAGAAAGACAAGGGGCCCCGCACCCCCCGGGGGAGGGGGGTGGGGGAGAGG
>JABJVR010000007.1:3872488-3884987 GCA_025773905.1 Chitala chitala | reverse complement strand
GACATGCACGTGTACTATTATCCTTGTAAGTCGCTTCGGACAAAGGCGTCTGCTAAATAAATAAAATGTAAATGTAAGAATATCTACAAGGAACTTCACAGGTTACTGGTGTTCCTCACAATATTTGTGATACATTTTCAGAACAAAAGGTTGCAGACCTGAATCCTTGGAGGATGGTACAGAGTGATGGATTACAGTTTGTCACTGCTTGGTTTAACCCGGAGTGGGAGGCATTATAGTGTGTTATATGTCACCAATGGTTTTAAACCAATGGAAACAAAGCAACCCAAGGGATGTGGGTCATGACACTAAATAACTGATATCAAAAACAACGCAATCCTTAGTGGGTTTCATTGCCTTTGATTTCTTTCTATTACTATTGCTGATGTTACTTCATTATGTGTGAACATATGAATCACTGTGTGTAAAGGATGCAGAAGAGTAAGAACACAGTTCCCCCAGCGCTAACCCACTGCAGAAGCCTCACCGACGTGGCTCAACCACCTCTTCAGTGACATAGTTCAGGAAGTTCCAGCCGCTAAAGGCAAAGGAGGCCTGCAGGAAGGCCAGCGCCACCTGACCCACAGAAGCCGGTTTTGACAGCGCAAATGCTGCCTGAGGGCGCAGTGCCTCATAGTGTCCTGCAGAGGGAGACATTAAGTCAGCTCCGTTGGTTGAATAGCTGCTTCACTTTGTACATGCAAAATAATTTTCCACAAACAGTAGCAAAGTAGGGCAATCCATTAGAATGAAAAATCAGCAGACAAGAGGCATAGCAGCCGCTGAGTGTGTCTGGAACAGCACCCTTGATGCCATAGATGTGGGACCACTGGGTAGTGTCCAATGCATCAGACAGAGGCCAGTGTAACAGTGGAACATCCTGTAGGTGATTAAAGTGCATTGAGGTGATGACCAATTAAAGGGATATTTGAGGACACACATCAAACAGCCAGCTTGAAAGCAAGCATGACAGCCACTCTCTAATACAGTGGTTCTTAACCTGGGGTGCCGGCACCCCCAAGGGGTGTGAGAGTCAGTTGTTGTGGTTGCGAGGAGAGGATCCGGAAAGATGTCTTTTTTAGTTTGTAGTTTGCATCATCATGTTAGCTCTTATGTGCTGGGGGTACGGGGTGGAACTTCAAAATCTCGGGGGATACCAGGATAAAAAAACGTTAAGAACCACTGCTCTAGTAAAACCAGTTACATCTTGTGTTTAGATGGTTTTGTTCTGCTCCATCAGTGAATTAAATAATTTTAAACATTTAAAATATGCATAAGTATGTATTAATCTTATTTAAGTGCTACTTAAGAAAATGTAAAGGACCATGTTATTTCAAAAGGTCTGACTGTGGAAAGCTGACAATTCAAACTGCAAAAATAAAATGTATACATTTACGGGACTTTATTAATTGCAGAGCAAAATTACTTCTGTATGTTTAACCCATCTCTGGGTAGGAAGCAGTGAGAAGCTACATGCTGCACCCAGGGAGCTAGCATTTGAGTGTCTTGCTCAAGGACACACCTGGCAGTGCTGGGATTCAAACGGGGAGACGTCTGCATCCCAGCCTGATGTTCTACGCATTGAGCCGCCAGGTCAATATTCTACTCAGCATAACATGCTCTGTATAAAAATGTCTCTTGAGCTCATGCTATTCAAAGTTATTTTTTCACAAAGTCAATCTCTATGAGTTTTAGATGAGTAAATGCATACATTTTGTTAAAGAAAGCACCATATAGATAACATACATTTCCATGTCCAGCCAAACTGTTAAAAATAAAAATCTCTCCATGGAAATTCAAGTCACAGGCTGTAATTACACTTGACACATGCATAATTATGTGTTCTTTGAGGTGACTTAAAGCAACTATCAGAAACAGCAGGTGTTTCACAAACTTCAATCAAGTCAGTCTGTACAAACGGGTTGATACTTTATCTCTAAAACAAGACTTTTAAATGAAGTGGTACTTTTTCACTAGGTGAGCAGTGTGACTAACAGCAGAACTGCACTCTATGTACAGAAGTAGCTTTACTTTGTGATGTATAATTTGCAATCTAAAGGAACTGGTAATTTTTCCTCTTCACTGGTAAAAAACTAAACACACGTCTTCACAGTGTTCTTTCCTGTACTTGCAATCTGTTTAGTCATCCAGTTTTATAGAAAGTTAGGCTTTAATGGGCACTCTGGTACTTCAGGCTGGTACAGTTAGTTTCAGTGGCCCTTGTGTACTTGCAGTGTCTGTATCCTGCCACCAGATGTCATTGTTATAATCCACAAATCCTCTACTTTATCAGCAGTGATTTAAGAAGGAACCTCAGGTAGATCATGTCTATGATTAGGTAAATGGAGCTGGGCATTGAGGAATATATGGACTGTCTTTTGTTTTGTTACAGTTGTAAAATGAATAAGCTTGTGCATTGTAAGGTGCTGGATAGATGTTCTATGGGCAGGGGAACTGTTTGTCTATTTCTTTTCAAGACGTTACATGCCCACACCATAACGTTGCCTTTATTGCTACTGAATCTTGATTGTATTTCAGTACCAGTACACAGTATACCTAATCTTTTGAACAGGTTCTTGCTCAGTTGGTTATGTAATTGTCCAGGATATACATTTATCCAAAATAAAGTACTGTAAAGCGCTTTGAGGCACATTGTTGTAAAAGGCGCTATATAAAAATAAATTTAATTGAAATTGAAATGCAAATTAAATTCGTTCTTTCACACACTGACCATTTGTACCAGTCTACATCAAATAAAAGGACCATAAATCTTGGCCCCGGACCGCAATGCTCTGGCACCAGGCTTTGAAAGAGCTGCGTGAACATCTGATAGACCAGAGGACCCAAGAAGACACCTCTGTGTTGCAGTGCCCATGACTTTCAGCTGAGAAAAGCTCTGAATGGCTGCTCACCTTTACAGATCTGCACTAGTCCCACAACGATGATGAGGCCCAGGGCCAAGAGCTTGCCCACTGTAAAGACGTCCTGGATCCTGGTGGCCCAGCGAACACTAGAGCAGTTCACCCAGGTCAGAAGTACTGCAGTTAAAAAAAACACACACACACACACAAACGTGGTGACACACCATCTATACACACAGTCCCTGTGTGGCACTTCTGTACACTCAGACCCATATACACTCCAATCAGCTGCTCACATCCTGGGAACACATTTTTTACCTCATCCGTCTCCGTTGCCGCCCCTCTGGGCCCCTCTGAGTACCACAGAAAGGCGAGCTGTCAGAGACCACATACAAACTGCTTCCGATTCAGGGGAACCCAAATAAAAAAAAGGACAGACGGGCCTTTGGGGGCGTTGAACGCTCACACGCCCCCATGGCTTTCGCCCTCAGCACCTACTGGACGGGTGCCATCCAATCATTGCTGGTTTGGTCCAGAACCAGTCCTGGTGTTCCCACCAAAAGGTCACCACAACTTCCTTAGCCAGTGAGCTCAGTTTGACACAGTCTCCAGCTTTTCCACCATTGGTTCAAAAGCTGAAATGCAGAGTGAACTCCATGTCAACCAATCATATCCTTTGCACACTACAGAAAAGCCATTGGATTGGAGAATGTGTCTGAAGGAGGTGCTTATACAGCAGAAAGCCAAAGGAACACCGGGTGTAATCACCTTTAGGCCTGTAATGTAGTTAGGATAACTATGCAGTAGGAGGAACTTTTTAAAGCAACATTTTTGTGCTCTGTCTTCGCTTAGACTTTATAACTTCAGGGACCTCTGAAACTTTGAAAACTCTCAACATGGGTAGTTTGGTATCGTAACGCTTCCTACTTGTTAATAATTGAAAGCAGCAAAGACAATTGACAATAGTCGTAAAAAATACAGAACTGTATTCTATCATTCTCACTGTTAACAACTACTACTTGAGTGGACTAGTTTTCATTCGTGCTGTTTGTTGTGTAGAATACAACAAGGATGGTCTGTCCCGTGGTCATTTTCCTGCACTGTTGACCTGGATCAGTTGTAGATATTGTCCCTAAGCGTTAACCACTTCATTTGATTTCTGAATTCTTACCCCGGCTATGTATCCCAGGAGGAAACAAAAGGGGATTGCTCACGCCAAAGGATGCAATTAAGACAGGAACCATACACACAAGGGAAACGAGAACATCAGGAAGACACAAGAAAGATAACTAGGGAATATATACTACACACAAGGATGGCACAAGAAATAAATGGGGAAGATCACAGATGGATACCACTGTTATGAGGAATACCATTAGTCAAAATTGGCATGAAGAGGAAGTGGGGAACACAAAAAGACATAAGTATGGAAGGAAGGAAGGAAGGAAGAAATGAAAAAGACAAGGAATACTTGATGAAAAGGATGGCATTTAATCAACAAATCAGCATATTTAGTGACCCATAGCTCTACAAAGACTGCATAAATATCATTTGGTCTGGCGTCCTCACTTGAAATCCAAAATAACCGTTTCTGTAAACACACAAGGTACTTCTTCTAATGAGAAGTTTGCTGCAGAACATTCAGTTGATGTTAGAATCATGGGAAATAAAAACTGTTTTGAAAAGCACAGATGGGACTGTGAAAACAAACATTATGTTTACAGGCCAAGTTCTGGACTTTGACGGGTTGGGGGTCATGCTGTGTTCGTCATGCAGCTTTAAAGGGATGCAGACATGACTTTCATACAGTACATTCACAAGAGGGTGCAGACAAAAAAAGAAATGCTTTCTCATGCCTTTATGTTATGATACAACCGCCCCAAAATACAACCTGGCAACAGGGCTAGTTAATGCATAGACAAATATTACAATATAGACCAATATTGTTTACTATAATGATATTTGTGTTAAGATACATGAGGATATTTCAGAGTAACAAATGTACAGTACAGCTCACACATTAGTTTTCTCCAGTTCCTATAAATATTAGCAGTATCCTAGTTTCACAACATACTTGGCAGACAGCTATTGAAAATGGACCAATGTGGCATCCAGCTGAGTCCAGCTGAGCCTAGCTCAACCCGACATGTGTCAGTGAAGAGGCAGCTCTGCAAAAGCCATTACACAACCACAAGTCCTTACATAGACATCACAAGCCGTGTCATAATGCAGGCCAACAGGCAATGTGGGATGAGCCAGAAGACAGCGTACCACAGACAGGCGAAGAACCAGCCTCCAGTCACCAGCCCATCTTCAGGGTCATTGCTGAAGCACAGAACAAAGTCAGCAGCCTGCCAGGGTGGACAGCTAGCAGACACCCAAATACCAGCGCTATATATAGGACTGTGTTTTTTAGCGTCACAAATGCGTGTGCCCTGGCAGTTACAAAGGGTTTCCAGTGACCAAACCCAAGCTGCACCCCAAGACTTGTCCAGTTTAGACTGGACAGAACCAGTTGGAACGTCCCAACGATTAGCACAACCTAGCATTCTGCTACTGTAAGCAATGATAAGCTAGCCAATCACATGATGGAATACCACCTAAGGGGAAGCAGGCAATGCCTCTCTTAGTGTACTAGACTAATATCACACTTACAACCCCACCACTTGCTTATAACAACAACCACATCACACTCTCTAATGGACATTTAAAATCAAACTCGAATTCTTCTCAGAAATAATTAGGATAACAACCCTTATTAATGGTCTTAAGCTGAAATGGTCTAAATGCTGGTGTTCAGTCTGGCCAGTCTTTGTTGTAATTACAGTGGGTCACATTCAAGTCTGGTAGCAGCAATGAAAGGTTTTGGTAATAAGATAATTTGCCAGATTTGCCACTTGTCTTGGCATTAAGGTTGTCATGGTAACAATAACACATTTTCAAACCTGTGCTGTATGTATATTAAACTGGATACAAATCAAGGGAGCATTTCCTGAAGAAGACAAGATCAGAGGCATGTATTGTGATTACCCTGCCAAGCATGTTTGTTTGGGAAGGTCACCCTATGCTACAGGCCTCTTTGGCCATGCTCGTATCTACACAAGTTGCTGAGCTGAGCCACGAAACGTACGCCCCAACACAGCCATTACTGCACCCAACCTGTACCAACCAGCCCTACTCAGGCGCAGACCCCCAACTGCGCTGGACTCCACCCTCCACTGAGCTCCATCATGTCACAGTGATGTCATTGGTTTGAGGGTTTCTACTTGTGGAGTGCAAGTGCCATGTTTGATTTTCAACGAAAGGCATTGTGTAATTTTTAGTTTTGCTTTGAATTCAATTCTAAAATAAAAAGGCTGCAAAACGTACATTATCAGCAATACTTTATTAAGAGTTTGTAGAAATATTTTGCACCAGGAGTAGTGGGGGAGGGCAGTTGGTAACACCAGTGTTCATATAAGTTAGCTGCTGGTGTTTGTTTTTCACTTTATTAAAACTCATTGAATTTGTATATGCCTCGCCTTTTAGTTGAGAAAATAGCCACAGACCATCAAAGAAAAAGAAGCTTTGGAACGTATCTGCAATTTTTCAGACATGCAGTTAAATGATGCAGATATGTTTTATTAGAGGCAAGTAACACGGTGAACTCCGTTTACACAAGCTGTCGTGTGCAATTCTGTCACTGTTTGTTTTTGCAAATATGTAATTACATGCCCCAAGTTAAGCAACGCCTTTTTCAAAGCCATAGTTAAGTGTTGACACAACTGGGGCCGAGTTGCACTTTTTCAGCAAAGCTTAGCACATTTCAGTAGACGCTCATCTCCTCTTTGTCTTAAGTGACTTCTGCTTAAGGGACTTCACAATGGCTTGGCACCCCATCCAGGGTGTCTCCCACATTGTGCCCTATGCTCCCTGAGATAGGCCCCCCATGACCCTGTGTACGGTAAGCAGTAGGAGAGATCGATGGAAGGATGGATGGATGGACGGAGAATGGATGGATGGATGGAGTCTCTGCTCCCTCAGTTCAGCCGGATGGGGGCTATGAAGTACAGGCCCCTGAGGACTGCCCACCTTGCTCAACCAAATGCTGGGACAACAACTGAGCACCACGCTCATGGACACAGACTCTCGACAGCATGCGGCTGGTGTGGACGGAGCGTTAGCTCAGCGACTGAGAGCGGCACTCACGGACGCAGGCCATGGACAGCATGCGGGTGGCGATATATGGAGGCACGCAGTGGGGGAACGCCGGCTGCAGGACGTAGTTGGCGAAGGTGAGGGCGATGACAGCCAGCGTGGTTGGGTACATGATGAGCACGGCGCTCCATAGCAGAAGGAACCTGGGTGGACGTCAGACCACGTGGAGTCAGTAATCACTGACAACATTCATCCCCATCATTTATGACCACAATGTCATTTTTATGTTGAAATTTCTCTTCACTTATTAGCCTACATGGTAGTTCCAATGGGATTCATAACTGCAGCTTACTGGTTGTGACTGAGCACTTTTCTCACTAAATCATCATGAGGCTGTAGCTGTACTGACAATACCCATACCAGTCCTGCCTTGTCTGTGTTAATGAGCTATTTCACCACGTAATTGTATGAAATCTCCCACTGCTATGGTCGTGTAATAATCCTGATTCACTTCTCAGTCTGCTGCTGCCCTGGTTGACCTAACAGACATCGACCTGTTTTCCACTTAGTGTCCCAGTGTTGATTATTACTGGGTAACCTCTGCTTAAAATTTTCATGTACCTACCCCATCAGTCCTCCAAATATCTCAGTGACGTAGGAGTAGTCTCCACCTGACTTTGGAATGGTGACCCCCAGCTCAGCATAGCAGAGAGAGCCCAGAGCAGAGACACCACCACCCAGGACCCATACAATCAGCGCCAGGCCCACTGAGCCTGAGTGTTCCAGAACCCCCTTGGGTGAGATGAAGATTCCAGAACCTATTATGTTACCTGGAGTTTAGAAAAGAGACACAGCACAATACACCTGTTAACTAAACTTTCATTAAGGGATAATATAAAATAAGATAAGATAACATAATCCTTTATAAGTCCCACAGAAGCAAAAGGGATAGCAGAAGCACTTAATGAAAAAGTAACAGGATAGGAATAATATAGATGTAAACAAAATAAACAATAAGAGATAGACAAAACTTTATAATTTTTATATCATATAATCGATAAAGATTTTATCAATGATTACTAAGGGAAATTATTTTACAGCAGTAACTGAACAGTATGTCCTACTTGCTAACTCAAAATCAGTGCTGCTAGCCGAGTGTCATGTTTGTCTTGACTGCAGACCCAGTGAAATTCTCCATGTCCTTGACCAAGTAGCAATTGCTGCTCATCTCCATCTCATGGCTACACAGCTGATAAAGCAAGACCTTGAAATAGCATCTTAACTGTGTGAAAGTCTGAGGGGGCTACATAAACAAGAGCCAGTATGGGAGGAAGTAGGAGGGGTTTCAAGGGGAAAAATAAACACCCTGTAGTATTAAACCTAATAAAACTAATTTATACTGTATGTATGGGTACCTGTTGCAAAAATTCTATAGTACCTGTACTTGCTGGTATAGTTATTATACAGTCAATATAGACAGTAGTGTAACAAATGATAAGGTTCAGAAGAACCAGTTTATTTTTATTATAGCTTTGATGCTCTCACAAAAACACAATAGAAGCATTCTGACATTATGTCAGGAGCTGATCTGCATTCTATGCCACCTTATCCCCGTTTTGCATTCGCCACACATAATGACAAACAATAGTGTTGTAAAGGCTGTACTGGCCTGGTCCGTCCAGCATTTCACCCCATTCACCCGAGTTACCTGTTCACCAAACCGGAGCTTCCCACTGTGCAGGTGTTCCCCACTGTCACTACAGGCCGACTGGGCAGCCAGTGAACCAAGCGTCAAAATCAGATTACTTCAATTACAGCTGATCACCTTTAATCTGTGTTATTTTTGCTAGTATCTAACTGGTAGTATGTAGAAACAATTTAAAACTTTAACGGCTAGCCTGTAACTGCATATTTTTGGTTACAGAGTGTGTCACCTTGCACATACAGAGCAGACATCAGCATCCTGACACACCATCCAAGCAAGAAGCATTTCACTGCTTGCCCAGGCGTGGCTTGAAAACCGAAAAAAGAACCAACGCTAACCAAGTAATTTAAACACCTTGTTTCAATGAACAGAAGACAAAACTAGCAACATGAGTTTTAATTCCTATATATATGCAGTAATTTACAGCACAGCAGAGTGTTATATACAGTGTAAAATTCATGTACAGGTCGAGATATTTAGATCTTTAAAAATGAGTATTCATAATGAGAATTTAAGGTCAGAATATCAGATATAAAGCATATATACTGAATGTCACAACTAATGAGTCAATAGCTTGGATCGGGAATGACTTCCGTGAACAGAGTGTTCATATGTGCAAACAGATGGCTGCTAATGGTTAACGATGAAATGTGTTTGAAGGCATCATCAAATTTGAAGCATCTGATGAATGCTGAGAGATTTACTTACTGTAAACTATACTGAAAGTTTCTTTATTAGTTCAAATAAATTATTATTCTTGATTGTTTATACTTATTTAATCTTTATGTCACTTTAAGGTAATATTCATTAAATATTGCTGAAACAATAAAACTGGCGCATAACTTCTGGATTATTAAGCATAATTGGTTAGTGTAATTACTTGACTCCAATTAATTTTTGGCTTTGATTTATACAGGAGTCCCATAGTACATGACTAAATACAGTAACTGTAGGTGTACTCCTGACGGCCATGCCTCTCTGACCCCCTGAGAGACTATAAAGTGACATGACCCCCCCCCCCTCCTTCCCCCCACTACCAGCATTTAAATGTATGCTTTCAAGAACAACTCATCCACATTTTATGGTTACATATTCTCAAGGTTTTTTATCACCACAAAGAAATCTCGAGGAACACCAGTCTGACATAATTACATAAAACTGTACCTTTATCCATACCTTTGATCCTTCATATACGACACGTTTCATATATCACTTTCCCTGCCAAAGTACACACTTTGTAGCCAGTTCTATGCAAATGTTTAAACTCAACTTCTACCAGTTTTTAATACTTCCCTTATGATTTTAACTTAGAGGTCCTCATTATTTTTTTGTGCTAGGATTTGTTCATATTATCGTCGAAAATGTGTGTTGGGTTTTTTTTTTTTTTTTTTTTTGGTTAATAACCGTCACGCAGGTGTTATCCTCCTTGCTTAGGTCAACATAATCAATCCTGAATTCCTCAGAAGCTATTCCCGCTTGTCTTCCTGTTTCCTAACAACAAAAAATAAGTTTACAACCGCCAGCAACGTGACTACATGGTGACAGCACGAAAGCGCAACGTGCGTGTGCCCAGAAAGTGATTCCCACGTTATCTCGCTGGTCACATATAGCTGTAACACATTTGTGTGGCACACATTTTTGTAATTCCGCAGGCGTGTGAGAATGTGCTGATGGTAACTTTAGACCAACAATTTTCTGTAAACTATCACTGCTTCATAATTTATTTTACCTTACCAATAAGAAATCGCTCTTATCAATAAAACTCACATTTCTTTAAACGTTCTCAGTATATTCTCACACAAGACCAGAGGCAGAGTATTTCTATGAGATACAAATTCGTAACTAAAAAGTTTAAAGAGCTTTATAACACGGTTTAATTCAATACACATTGTTTTCGCTTTATAAAAGCGGAACTGTCAATATCTTACCTATAATAATAGCACATGCGCTGAGCAGTCCAATTTCTTTTTTAAGTGTGACTCTTTCTGGGATAACGTCACTCTTGTTATCATTCTTCATCATCTTTTCCTCCGCACCTGCATCCTGTTTTGTACAGTTACTTCTGTTTCGCGTAGCTCCATCCATTTCGGTAACCATTTAAAAAAAGTCTCTCCTATGCCTCACTTGCGCTCATATATCGCACTGATGCGCGTTGAGGAGTGACGCATGCGCACATCTCTCCGTCTGCTAGAGCTGGAATACTAAATGCGCACTTTAGCGTTCGCTCTGCGCGATGCGTCGCACCTTCGCGCAAGTGTTTCGACTTTTTATTGCCGCCTCTGATACAGAAACATGCAGTTGCTTACACATTTCTAGTGTTACGTAATACTACGAAAAGCCGTTTCAAAGTATGCAAAATTTAATTCTGCTTTAATCTGTAATTTGTCTTGGACAGTGTGCACTCTTCAAACTTGTAATTTAAGTTAGGGATGGACAACAAGTGCTGTGGCAAGAAGGTCCAGAACAATCATAACGAACTTCACCCATTCGGTTATTCAGGAACTCCACTATCTCATGCCTCTTCTGGCAACAAAATTCAATAAACTTTATGTGAAAAAGCAGCCAGTCGACCTTGGGCCCCCAGAGGTTTTTTTCTCCACATTGTGGAGTTTTTGGTTCCTGTCCTCTGTTGTTGTCTGGCTTTACCTGCAATTTCCACCCACTGTAATAATTCTGTAATATCTGTAATTTCTTCCTGAAAAGCACTTTGAGACAACTTGTTCTGAAAGGCACTATATAAAAATGAATTAAATTGAACTTAAAGTGAAACCTTTCTTAAACAATTTGGAGGACTAATTTCCAAATTACCCAAAATGTTTAAGGAAATTTTCAACAATTTTTTTAATCATAGGGAATATTCCAATAAACATGACTTTTCCTTTATAAAAGCAAAGCAAGTCACACAAAGTGGTGACATTGTGGTTTCTTCAGGTTTGCCAACTTGTTTCAGCTAGAGTTTGAATAAGACCGTTTTAATTGAACAAGGCATGCATGTTAAACCTTCCCATTATATTTGCTCCCACATAATTTGATAATGAATTGGCTTTTGCCCTCTTTTGCTTTTTGGCATGAGTTTTGTGTACACTAAAAAGAAAGGTGTCAAAGTGAGCTGCCCCCTACCTTCACATTCCATTCATATTTTAATCAGTGTTTTCATTTAGAAAGGAACTTTTCAGTTTAAAACACAATGCAACTCCATACACCATGTTATGCCCTAAGCAAAAGAAATATATATATTTATATTTTTAGTTTTCTTCATCTTCAGTGCTCCATTTGAGAGAATACGAAATGCGCTGCTTGGATTAAACTGTGGAGAATCATAATGCTCTGATATCCTTTCCCTCTATATGAAGACCTCAATGCAAAATTTATGTAAGTGCCACCATTTTGGGGATAATGCACAATAATATTTTGGGGATGGCACAATATTTTGGGGATGGCACAATTTTGGGGATGGCACAATAATATTGCCATTATAATAACACAATAATCTGTATTATCTTTAAAAAGATAGTCAGGCAATAAACTCTTTAATCCCCAACATGCCACTTAAGTATTTTTAATATCGAGGTCTTCATATGCACAGCACTGTTGTCTGTATTGACTTTGCCTTTGTCTTGTCAATAGTGAGTAAAACACAGAAAGCAATGTATTCTGGGAAAAACATGTGGTTCTCTTGAACACATGGTTTTGCACATGCTAAAGGCATAACATTATCATTTTCATACATAAAAAATAAATGTTCACAAATATATATTGTTTGTGAAAGTAATTCAAACTGCTCAATCTGTTCAAA
>JABJVR010000007.1:3850872-3872388 GCA_025773905.1 Chitala chitala | reverse complement strand
TTAATTTAATTAAAAATGCTAAAATTTTAAAAACTGGGAACATACCCCCCCCCCCCCCCCCCCCCCACATACACACACACACACACACACACACAATGAAGATAAGCAGCTGGAAAATGTGTAAATTAATATTTCATAACCAATAATGTCCATCTAATTTAATTGACAATTTATGTAGTCAGTATTAAAAAATTGTGTAATTACACTACTTTTAAGATTACACTTCTTATATCTGTTGTACTAAAAAAGTACCTCATGTACCTCATAACTCATGGCTTTATTTTCATTCACTTGACTTTTTTAATATTTGATTTTAAAATCTGAATTAGCAGGTTGATTTATATGAATACAAATGTTTAATTTGACCAATCATAATTTTCCCACAGTTTTGCTAGCAAATCAGACTTTTATCTATAACCCCTACCCAGCCCCCTAGTTGAGCCAGGGGAAACCAATAACAAGAGGGCCTTAACGCTGTAACAGTGAGGCAAATCTAGAGTCACTCCGCCAGTCAGCACAAGGTTGGAGTCAAAGTCCAAAAAGCAAATGCAAATGAAAGATGATAAAACTTAAATCGCCAAATCAGAATCCATCCATCCATTATCTTAACCGCTTATTCCTGGCGAGGGTCGCGGGGAAGCCTGGAGCCCATCCCAGAGCACATAGGGCGCAGGGCAGGGGTCACCCAGGGTGGGGCGCCAACCCACCACAGCCAAATCAGAATAAAAAAACAAAAAAATGTAACATAAAATGGGTATATAGGATTTATATTTATTCCACCAAGGAATAAATCAAGACTGACCACCTAATACAAACCACAGGCAGGATTTTAAACACTTCAGTCATTAACAGCCAAAGCAAGGTGACCTTGATTACGAGCTGCACACATGACTTAGTTACCGTGGCTCTGGAACTGGAGCCTTGTTACACCCACTTACTAAAATGTTTTTAAAGTATTTCAGGTAATTCATGGCAGTTTGGTCTATACACTGATTGGAGTAAAGGTAGCTTTTTTTTAATTTAACTTTCACAAGTAAACTGTACTGCGTCTTTCGACATTTTAGATTACTGATTTAATGGAAAAATTTTAACTGAATAGAAACCAAATTTAATACATAGTCATTTTTGAAGCATGAACTGCAATTTCACAAGATAATCTTTCTCCCATTGCAGTCATAAAACCTTTCAGACTGACATAGGCCGTCCCTGATCCTGCACATGAAGAAAAACAAGTGTAATCCCTTTCCTGCCCTTCTCTCCAAGAGCATCTCCAGGTGCTCATCAGAGTTGTCCCCGGGAGAGCTTGCCATGGAAACACATTAGAGACCAGTGTGGCAACTGAAATCTTGTGTTTGGAGACCACAGCTGATGCTTTTCTGATGCTTCATTGTATCTTTCGTTAGATGAAGCTCAATTGCCTTCATTGGCTCATCATCTCTGAGCATCACCTGATCAGAAACATGTGAACACATTACTTAGTATTGACCCTTTTCGAGCTGCCTTTTTAAGAGTTATCTATGCTAAGAGTCAACAAGCAAGCACAACTCATCACTGCAGAGGTCTTCCAAAGGCCTGAATTATACAACAGCCTACCTCTTACACAAACCAGCTTTATTGGCCACTCAATCTTATGGCATGACATCCTCCCGGAGAGGGTTCGGGGTTTGGGTGAGGGTCCACAAGGCTACAAGGAGCGGAGAGGCATTAGCAAGCCCATGTTCAAGTGCTGTCTCTCATTCCTTATCACCAGAGCTGAAGACTCAGGGCTGTGAGCTCCCCCTCCAACACCCTCAAGCTCTCCAAAGCCTCTGAACAGACAATGAAGGGTTTGACTTTGATGGATCCAGCGTTGGGGCCAGAGCAGAGAGGAGCGTCTTTGTTAGCCAACAGGAAGGCCGAACTCTGGCAAGAGGCAGCAAACGAGGCCTGCAAAGGGGAAACAGAACACAAGGTACATCCACCACAAGAACAATTCTGCAAAAATCTGGGTGGAGACAACAGCACCACCTCTGACAGCGCCCTTAAGGAAGATCCCGCCTCTCCTCCAAAGTTTCTCTCTTTCTCAAACCTTCTTATTGCTCCAAGCTTTTTTTATATTATTATTATTCCACAGGATTGAGAGGGGTCTGTATCAGTTCATTTCACACACAAAATGGATTAATTAGAGAAAATTTGTAGTGAGATTAGTTTTGGTTAATTTAAAGTGTTTTATGTTTTTCCCTTTCTTATAAAGGATGTTTTAGGGGCAGTTTCACGCAACAGTTGCTGCTCCCAAACGACTGCAGTGCAAGAAGTATTTAAACGTGGAATTTCAATCAAATTGAAGGTATTGGGAAGTCTTGTCAAGCCAGATTTCTAATGTTCAATTAATATATTCAGTGTCCTTTTTTGTAAAATTAAGATTTGCTGTTTTTTTTTTTGGAATACTTCTTACTTTCTCTCTGTCTGCTTAATTGACCATCTCTCCGTCTAATACAGTCTCATATATTTTTCAAATTGATATCAGCCGTGCACTACAGTCGTACAAAGTCAAACAAAGAGTTATTCATGATAGGGCTGTTAAAGGACTAAGTATGTTATTGTAAGCACGTTCTTCCAATACTTAATGAGGAAAGAGAAGGACTTCACCATAATACAGGCCTTCGTGCTTGTGAGAAGATCTTGAGCACTTGCAAGCTCACAAAGAAGAAAAGCAGTTCTTTCTTGTAGCACTTCCTGTTTTCCAGAGCACCCACGGAGGGGATGCTGGGGGGTGACTTACTGCACCGGGCTTGCTGCTGCTGAGGGGGGCTGTGACGGGGAAGGGATGGGCAGCCAAGCGGCCTGGTGCTGACTGGTATAAAAGGCGGCTCCAACAATGGCCCAGGAGGAATGGCCAGCCCAAGCTGCCAAGAAAGTGCCCACTCATTGATGCTTAGTGCTTTAAGGCCCAGGGATCCCAATGAGGGCTCTGCCATGCTGGATCCAGGCCAGGGGCGCGTCAGGGACACACCCGCAGGTCGGCCCTCTCCTCTGGGCTGGGTCTGACAGCACCCTTAGAGAGAGAAGTCGACATCTCCGCTGTCGTATGGCACCTAGCACGCCTACCCAACAGCCCACACACAGAAAATAAAAAGCTCCATCGCCAGTGTTCTACGATAGGACTTAAGTGCTGAAACTAGAGAATGCCGTGTTCCCGCAGAAAATTATTTGTTGCCGGAAAAGCGAGAGTTCTTTACATGGGGCATTGGCTGCATAGCAACAGAATAGTGGAGGTGCAATGAGGCCTGTGGGTTTCCTCTTAGGGAAAGCTTGCTGTTAGCCTTATTTATCACTCAGCTCCTTCCTGGTGAAAAGCACAGAATAAACCCAGTTATTCTGCACTCAGCTCCTAAGGCACCATAGAACTGCACTTGAAGGCCCTCTGTAAATCTACAACTTACAGAAAGCTTTAACAGTACTGGAACATCATGTAAAAGAGCTTAAACATGACAACTCTGCCTTATCTCAAGGTGTATTTTGTTAAAAATCCACTGCCACATGAATTAGACTAGACTGAATTGTGCTGACATCAATTTCAACAACGAAAAATAAGTAACAAGATTTCTTCGGTTATTTAACTGTATAAAAATGTCAACATGCCTGGCATTTAATACATTTTAAATGGTCTAAACTTAATTAGTTCAATTGAGTAAAATGGCACTTATTTTTCATTTATTAATGCTGTTCATTATGATTACCGTAGAACGTAAAACAGGAAGTACAAACTGTTACGAAGGGCAGGACAAAGATGTGACACCAATAAACAGTATTATTAAACTTTTTGAGATATAAGCAACCAATTAACAGCTTTTTCTCTTTGCATGTATACAAATGAGATTTTTTTAAATGTAAGTTAATACCGTGCAATGCTACTGCCACCTATTGGTTATAAATAAGAGTTCCTACAGCACACCCGCAATTCTACCGCTAGTCGAGTGTTTCTCATCGTGTTGTCCTAGCTATGTTTCCGCAAAAAAATTATCAAGCTACATGAAATTCTAGTTTTTTACAATTTTATCATATTGGTCTGGATACATTTAGGTGAGTAGCGAAAAAATATGCATTGAATAAACATGTTTAGTCCTTTTTTTTAGTTTATAACAAATTAACTTCAAGGCCGACCTACACTAAAGCTGGCTTATAGCAAACTAGACCAGAGAGGAATAAACCTCACGCAGGCAAGATTTAAAGAATTTAACAAGGAAATGTAATTGTAATTAAACTATACCTATTTGAATATAGGTTTTTAGTATAAACAGCAATTTAACATTTGTAATTACTAACTGCCAGCAATGAGGGAATTATATATATCATAATTAATACTGTATTAATTATGTAATTGCACATCATAAAATAAGACCAGAAGCATTTATGGACAAATGTATACAGTTTAAAGTAAACTATAATGGAAAACTGCTAAGGAAGTCCAAAGAACATACTTCATTTTTAAAAACACTTTAAAGATTTTTTGCATTACAGTCTATCATGATAAGCAAGCAAATATGAGCAGATTTAATACATATGATATATTTAATCAGATGGTAAATGTTTTTATAATTGTCTTGGGTGGATGAAGAAGTGGTAGTTAGGGTCCTTAGAAAGAGCGTGGCTGGCACATGCCATAGTCTGAACAAGAGAATATGGGGCAAAACCCCCCAGAAAACGCTGTTGGACCAAGCTGTTTGAAATGTTGCAATTTAATAGTGATGGAATAAGGAAACAACACAAGAACTAAACAAAACAGCAAAAGTCATGAAATCAGAAACATGAAACACAAAGTACCAAAATACCAGAAGAGTTCGAGCTCAACAAACCTGCAACTAGCAAATATCACACCCCCTTAAAATAGAAAACATGAGGTACAGGTGAAAACAATGACCTGAATTAGAACGTGGAGCACCAAACCAGATAAAAGGCATCTTTATGACAAGAGAAATGTGATGTGATTTCCTGTTGTTTCCCTTCCACCACTATATGTGTGAACACATGTGCTTCCCATAGTGTTTCCCCCTAAGTGATCTTTTTCACCTGGTCACCAGGAAGGGCTCCTACCCACTGCCCTGCACAGATGCTGGATTACATCATTGGGTCAACATGGTTCAGCTCATTAGACCTTCGAAGTAGTTACTGGCAGGGTGAACTGGGCCCACATGCCTGGCCAAAACTGCCTTCATTATCAGTCAGTTGTTTTTGCCTTAATTTTGAGAGACTCATCAAAGACAGCAGCCAGGCCACCTCCACATCCTGAGCTGTAGGCCTTGTGTATCTGAAGCCATTAGGAAAGGCTTCAACTACGTGGACAGTGTCAGAGACCTTGAGCCAGGTTTCTGTAAGTATACAGATATTTGAGTTGGTATCAAGCATCATATCATTAATTAGAACTGCTTTGTTATCTAGTGAGTGAGTATTGAGTAAGGAATATTTTAAACCCATTTCCTATTTTGGTTTATCTAGTTTTTTTAGTGGAACTTGAAGTAAGTTAACTGCACCAGAACCCCTGGGTGGATGCCTGAGTACAGGTCTAGGTGTAATAATTGTAGCTATAGTATGTGTTATCAGATAGACCTAGTTCTGAGTAGTTGTGTGCTTTAGAAGATGCTGTTATAGTGACCCTGGATTTAAGATTGCAGGGCTGAGGCCTGGATAGTGCTCTAAGTAGACACTTTGGCAATTTTTCTGCCATGTTTTGGTAAAGTGTATATGATGTTCTCCAGTTTGGATGAAGACCGTGCTGTGTACAAAAACCAGGCTGTTCCCAAACAAGGTCCAAGTTATTAACAAAAGCTATGCATTTAGATGCACACCATGTCTTTAACCAGTGGTTTAGTGAGTAACCTACTACAGGTCACATCTTCTCTATAGAGAATAGGTACAGGTCCAGAAATAACCTTCAAATGGTGTTTGCAGCAATCCACCAGGGAGGATTATAGCTGAACCTCTGGAAGCGTTCTCTCCTCCAACAAAATATGGGC
This sequence comes from Chitala chitala, assembly GCA_025773905.1. Lineage (NCBI taxonomy): Eukaryota > Metazoa > Chordata > Actinopteri > Osteoglossiformes > Notopteridae > Chitala > Chitala chitala. The sequence goes on along the minus strand of JABJVR010000007.1, from coordinate 3,866,395 downwards.
TTTCTGGGTCACAAAGTTAGCAGGGAGGGCATGGCTGCTGACCCAGGGAAAACAGCAACAGTGGGAGACTGCCTCTTTCATCACACTGTCTCAGAGCTGTACAGTTTCCTGTGGCTATTTCCCTGTGCAGTTTTTTACAGATGCTTTATTAAAAACTTCACCAGCAATCCAAAGGCACTTCCCCATCTTACTGAGGAGAGGAAGGGCCTTGACTCGACGGATGCCTGCACTACGGTTTTTAATTAACTTCGAGCAACACTTGCTGATGCCACATTTCTGGCCTATTCTTACCAACAGCTCCCTTTCATCGTGGACACAGACACTAGTGCTGAGGGCCTTGGCATGGTGGTGCTTTTGCAGACAGGACCTCAAAGGGAGTGTGTGATTGCATACTACAGCAACTACTGCATAACATGACAAAAAGCACTACCTGTGCTGCAGGCCTGCAAACATTTCTGTTCATACTTCTGCAGGCAGCGGTTCAGGCTGCAAACAGACCATGCTTCCCTGATCTGGCTGCTAGAATTTCACAGCTCTGAAGGAGAGCTGAAGATGCTAGGGGAGTTTCAACGTGTATCTTCCGCCCCAGGAAACTGCTTGGCAATGCAGACACTCCCTCTGAGTAGCTGTGGACTGCCACCACTGCTGCAGGGCTGAGGAGCGTGACCCGCTAAACTTTTTGTCCCACATTATTAACAAAATAATGATAATGTCACCATTGAAGATATCCAAAACAGTGCAAAAATCATAGCCTTTTCCAGGTAGGTGGGAGGTTGCGCAGCCGATGGGGTCAGTCCTGGACGCAGGTGACATGGGGTGCTGTATTATATTACCAGTTTAAATCGGTACCTAAATTAACAATACTATACCTTTGAGTGATGTTGTATAATGTAGAAACAGAAATATAAGAGAAATAAGTTTCCTTACGGATTGTTATAAGAACAGAAACTATAATCCTATATTGTAAATGCTGGACAGATTTTGTAGCTGAGTATGACTCATCACATAGACCCTGTGCAGACGACCTACAAAATCCGTACATGGCGAGCCTCCCAGTTGATTCTCAAGGAAACCAGCAGATACGTGACCAGTGAGATAATTGGACAAGAGCTCAGCTTGTGGTAGGAGTGTACCAGTCACACCGGTGTGATACTGTCTGCATCGCACTAACAAAATTTTGGTCAGTAAAGTCAGTGTTGTGTAGTGATCGCCACACTGAACACTAGGGTGAGGTGTACTGTACACACCCAGAAGTGGGTTACATTAATATAAATCCTAATTCATATGTGCATATATGAAACTTGCACCAATTTATCTCCTGTAGCATCAGGGTGTGTATACAAACACAGGGATGACAGAGTGATGGACCTTTCAGAACTGTTGTCTGCCCTGCCTTGTACACTGTGAAGTCTGAGATAAACACGAGACCCCTTATGTCTCTGACCTACAGTTTTCGGTTCATAAATAAAGGGATAAAAAAACATAAATGTGGTTTTTTCCTGGAATCTAGTCTAGGATTAAAGCATAGAAGGTCAGACAAAGGCAAGAAGAATATGATAAATTGGGATCTACACACACGATTTATTGCATTAGTATATAATATAATAATAGACAACCAGTTTTTCCTTCCCAGTGTGTAAAACTACTGGCTTTTCTCTGATTGCTGATGCTTTTGTCTTATACGCATCTGGTCTAGTGGGTTAACGTTACAGTGCACTGAGTCAAGTTATGCCTTTTTATGGAATCTGAAACCCTGTTTATATTCATATCTTTCTTTTAAATTTATATTCACGTGCAGAGTCTTGAAGCAAAACCAGCCAGGGTCTAAACATCAGTGTTAGCAGCACTCTCTTAACACCACACTTGGTGATTGGAGAGGCCTTGAGGACTTGTTCTTAATATTCAAATTTTATTCAAGGGGTTTTCTGCAGTCGCAATGAGTGACAGTCTGGAACTTTCATCTACATAATTGAAACAGGTTGGCAATAATAGCTGATCAGATCCTAACACATCTCAAGCATCTTCCAGCTATTTGTCCCTGTTGCCCTTGTTTCTCTTGCCTCTGATTACATAAAGTCATGGTCAAGGTCTGCTGTTGACTAATAACTGGACAAACATATGGTAACGCTAGAAACATTCACAACAGCTTTAGCAGCTAGCAAATTAGCTGTACTATTGTGCATGTAATTTACAGGCTGGGGTCCAAATCAGTTCAAATTCATTGTGCTGAATAGCCTAAGTGTCCTTATCAGAAGGCACAGGCAGCACTGGGCCACCTACCAGGTGCAGCTGTCTGATGAGATGAAGGCAGGAACCTAAATAATGAGTGAGCAAGTGGCAGTAAGGGTCAGGATATTGTAATTGCAGACCTTTGTGTTTATTTCTAGGTAAACATCTATAACATCACTTCAACTGGTTGGACAGATGGGGGTCTTTCAAAATAGCAAGATAGGAAACAAAAGGGACTCACCTATCTTCTCTATGTTCAATACACCATTCAGACATAACATTATGACCATCTGCCTAATGTTGAGTAGATCCCCTTTTGTCATCAAAACAGCCCTGACCCATCGAGGCATGGACTCCACTAGACCTCTGAAGATATGCTGTGGTATCTGGCACCAAGCCATCACTGGCAGATCCTTTAATTCATGTAAATTCCGAGGTGGGACCTCCATGGATTGGATTTATTTTTCCAGCACATCCCACAGATGCTCAGAGATCTGGAGAATTTGGAGGCCAAGTCAACACCTCAAATTCATTGCTGTGTTCCTCAAACTATTCTTGAACCATTTTTGCAATGTCAGGGCACATTATCCTGCTGAAAGAGGCCACTGTCATCACAGAATACCGTTTCCATGAAGGGGTGTACTTGGTCAGCAACAATGTTTAGATAGTTGGTACGTGTCAGAGTAACATTGCCCAAAGCATCACACTACCTCCGCTGGCTTGCCTTCTTCCCATAGTGCATTCTGGTGCCATCTCTTCCCCAGGTAAGTGACACACACACACACACACACCTGGCCATCCACATGATGTAAAAGAAAACGTGATTCATCAGATCAGGCCACCTTCTTCCATTGCTCCATGGTCTAGTTCTGATTCTCACATGCCCATTGTAGGTGCTTTAGGCATTGAACACAGGTCAGAATGGGCACCCTGACTGGTCTGCGGCTGCGCATCTCTATACACAACAAACTGATGCACTGTGTGTTCTGACACCTTTCTGTCAGAAGCAACATTAACTTTTTCAGCAATCTGAGCTACAGTAACTCTTCTATTGGATCAAACTACATGGGCCAGCCTTTGCTCCCCACATACATCACTGAGCCTTGGCTGTCCATGACCCTGTTACTGGTTCACTGGTTTTCCTTCCTTGGACCTTTTAGTAGGTCCTGACCACTGCAGCCCGGGAACATCCCACAAGAGCTGCAGTTTTGGAGCTGCTCTGTCCCAGTCATCTAGCCATCACAATTTGGCCCTTGTCAAAGTAACTCAAATCCTTACACATGCCCATTTTTTTTCTGCTCCCAATACATCAACTTCAGGGACAAAATATTTACTTGCTGCTCAATATATCCCACCCACTGGTGTCATTGTAATGACATAATTCATGTTATTCACCTGTCAGTGGTGATAATGTTATGGCTGATCTCTGTATGTGAAGCCTTTTCTCCAAACCATCCAGATAGTATGGCCAAAGGCTAAATATGACCAAGCACATGCCTACCTTTAACTTCATCAACAGAGGTGGCTGTAATATTATCATGGGTAAGACAATATTCATCTGCCACAGTGAAAATGGCATGACACATGACTGATTTCCTATTAGAATTTGTATGCTCAGCACCACATAGTCCGATCACAAAATTAACCACAGAACATTTAGTTCATTTGTTCTGGCACTTCTCTATGGCCAGTAGGATCTCTATCTTCATATATCTTCCCATGCACTTTGCTTTCAAGGTCTTCCCTAAGTACTGAGAAGGTTGTCCATAATTCAGCAGAATAATGTACAAGATGTGCATACTAATGTGAGAAGTCCATAAACACCACATAAACAACGGTTGCAATTCTTGCAAGAAATAAATATTGTGTTTAGCAAAAGCACCCCCCTTCTTTTTAAAAGAACTGCAAGGTGTGTGAATGGATCATGTCAATGACTCGCAGCTCCAGGGTCATTGTTTCAAAGGTGGTGTTACAACCCTGTGCGTTTTGTGTAGGATTGTAATAGTGGGGTTTCAGGTTCCCTGTGTGTCACATGACCCATCACATCTGCCCACCTGGAAGACCATATGACTATGTGCCTGGCCTTTGGAGTTCGGAGTATTGTTTTTTTTTTGTACTTTGATGTATTGTTGCTTTTAACCCAGGACTTTTATTGACTGCTGATCTTCGTTATGTATTTTGTTTCTCTGCTAACTCGTAGGAAGTTAATGCCATTATATTTTACACTTTTCATTCCATTTCTGCTTAGTTGTAATGAACAGTCACAGACAAATGGGGTTCATATGCAGAGCTTCTTGGGTGGTCAAGCAAAGCTAACACCTATAATCTATAGTTATTGTCAACTCAAAGGCAAAAAATGAAATAATACCCCAGTCAAAACAAAGACAGGGAATGGAAAACACATGGGAGAGTTAAGGCAAAGGGAATCCATGATAGAGAGCAAGAAGATTAGTAAGGGAAGGAGAACTATGACAGCGGAATACAAAGACCAACATGTTGAGTTGCTAACAGAAATAAAGTACCAGCTGAGTTCAGCATCCTGGGCAGTGTGAATGGGACGACGAAGGTGTGACTGTGATGAAGGCACGGCTTCTGAACACATGACCACACGTGTCTCATCTGTCTCATGGCTAGCTCTTAACATGACACGGTGTTAGATAACAGTGTTGTCTTTGTTTTTAAGTTTCTTTTTGGCAGATTAGACAAACTTTTCTTATATGTAGTTAAATGGTTATGTTTATTATTTTGGCTTGGTTTTATGATCTGTCTAATCATAATCATTTGTCTGCATATTCTCTATTCCCCATTTTTACCATTTTTTGGTAAACATGAACTATTGTGTGTGTGTGCGTATGTGTGTGTGTGTGTGTGTGTGTGTGTGTGTGTGTGCCCTGCAGTGGGTTGGTGCCCCATGCAGGGTGTCCCCCTCCTTGTGCTCTACTTCGCTACCTTGGATATTCTCCAGGCCCCCTATAGCCCAGTACAGGATAAGCGGTATGAAAAATTGGATGGATGGATGGGTGAATGGATGGATGGATGGATGAAATCACAACTTTTATTTATGGCCTATTGCTAGACTGACTCATAATAGAGGTCTAAAACACTGAGTTTGTGGAAATCACATATTTTACCTGTACATACTTAGATTTCCTACCATATCCCAAAAATGTACTGCTTACTTGAAAGGGTAGCCCTAAATTGCCTCCCTAAAGGGCCCTGGTGTTTAGCTCACATTGTAAATGGCAGGAGCACTAGTAGTAACCTTGCACTGAATATGAAGAGTGCACTGGTGTTTAACTTGCATTGTAAATGTCGCTGTCTCTGCTGGTCTGAGGCTCCCTCCAGTTTGAGGCCCCAGCGCACTGGCTCCACTGGTGTTTAACTTGCATTGCAAATGTCGCTGTCTCTGCTGGTCTGAGGCTCCCTCCAGTTTGAGGCCCCAGCGCACTGGCTCCACTGGTGTGGTCCATTAGCCATCCTTGATTTCTGACAATGATTTTTACAGATTATGTACTAATAGGTGCATTTTCACAAAAAAATAAATTGTTTAAAGTTATTTAATGAACACTCTTATTATGAATATGCAATACAGTGGCAGTGGCGATGGGGGGGGGGGGAGCTGAACATCCCACAGATGTTATAAATATTAATGAGAAGGAAAATGAATAAATCTGAAGAAAATATTTGTAAAAAATTATACTCACCACAGTCTTGGTTTCTTTAAACAAATGTTTTAGGTGCCATAAAAACATGGTTATTTAAAATTTGATTGTAACCTCTGCATTGGATTGTGTTCTAGTTTATTATTTGCATCCGCAACCCTATCATATACAACCCCAATGCCAAAAAGGTCCAGACAGTATGGAAAATGTTAATGAAAATAAAAAGGAGTGATTTGTAAATGTACCTTAACTCGTATTCAAAGAAAAACCGCATGAAGACAAGGTACTTTCTTGTTTATCAAATCAGCTGCTTTGTTTCTGAAGATACATGTATATGTTTATTCCAAAACTGATGCCTAAAACACATTATATAAAATTGGACAGGATAGTTTAGGACTAATAATGATGTAACAAGTTGAAATAACAATGTCACGTGAAACAGGTGACGTTAAACAGGCAAGTCAATCATGTTTTAGAGTATAACGAGCCTCCAAAATAGCTCTTATCCTTCAAGAACAAACATGGGTCAGCAGGTAGTCCAGCACTATGAGAACAAAATTCCTCAGAGACAAAGCAGGTAGAATTTTGGATATTTCACACTCTTCAGTGCAGAATATTATTGAAAGATTCAAGGAATCCCAGGAAATCTGGATGCATAAAGGGTGAGGATAGAAACCACTGCTAATGTGTGTGACCTCCAATCCTTCACACAGCGTTATCTTAAAAATTAAAAGCCAGCATGCACCCATAACGGCTATCATGACATTGGCTCAGGAATACTTCAGTAAATGTTTATCAGTGAACGCCATCCACTGCTGTATCCACAGATATATGCAAAGGCTTTACTGGACAGAGCCGAAGCTATACAGTAACCCTGTCCTGAAGTGCCGGTGACTCCTCTGAGCTCAGTCTCATCGGAGGTGAACAGTAGCACAGTGGAATCCTGTGTCATCTCACAAGTCAATGTTTGACATAGTTTGTCAAGAAAAACAGCTGCCGAGCTGCACAGTAGAACATTAAAATAATGTGTTCTTGTAGTGTTCTCAATGTTGTTCTAGGTGAATGGATTTTCCAAATCGCCCCTTTTTATTTAATATTTTTATTAACGTTTTCCATACTGTACCAAACGTTTGGAGTTGGGGTTGTAGTCTTTTGTTAATGCATACGTCAGAATACATCACTTTGTGTAATATATTTTTGATGGGTGTGTACACCACCTCCCCAGAATATATTTCTGCAGAATTTTATTTCTGCACACACTTATCTACTGAATTCATCTTGAGGAAATGATTCAGTATAAACCGATAAAGGCTTCTTCTGTAGACAATGCCCAGAAAACTAATGAGGTCTGCAGTTAATTTCATGCTTGTATGTAAACAGTGAATGAAAATGTGTTTTAGTGTTTCATATACTGCATTTATACTGCCGTTTTTTAAATCAAATCTTTCCATATGTTTTCCTCCCCTGGTGGTAATTTTACATGATCTGAGTTTGTAATGTTACTTGTCTTCTAAAGTGGTGCTCTGGCTAAAATAACTCAAAAAATTTTTATTTGTTTTAATTGTATTTTATTAGTCTTATAGGGAAATTACTTCTCTGCATTTACCCCATCCCTTGGGGGCAGCAGTGAGCAGCCACATGCGGTGCCCAGGCAGCTAGTATTCGGGTGTCTCGCTCAAGGACACACCAAGCTGGGCTGGGATTTGAGCCAGGAGACTTTTACATCTCAGCCTGGTCTTCTACCCATTGAGCCACCAGGCCGCTAAAATGTGATCTAAATTATGGTCACTGGTCACCTGAATGGCTGTTTTGTTTAAGTTTCCCACATGCTGTAAAATGCTGCTGGACAGAAGTGAGAACCCTGCTGAGTGATTTGTTGCTAAATCTATTTTAAAGCTGGAATACACTAATATGATTGAGCTGTAAAAAAAAATGCAGGGATGCTGCTTTGCTTTAAAGTAACATCCAGTGTACGCAGTGGATCATCATGAAACAAGTGATGGAAGGAGTCCCTGAGTTAAAACAGACTAGTTGGGGCAGGGTTTTATCTTGGATTAATTTTCCTCTTCCTGAAAATGTTGAGCTGATAACTAAAGCAGTAGATGAAAGAGCCACACTGTAATATTAATGACTGTCTTAAATGTGTTATGACGCACACAATACAAAATGCATTTGTATTGTATACAGTATATGTTAGTGCTGAATTATCTTGATAGACCTCGGGTTTACCCTTGCTGTTGCTGTGCACGTCTCCATATATTAATCTTGCTGCATTGTGACCATGAAAATGGCAGCCTTGCAAATACTTGATGAGTATATATTTTAATTCAATTTGGGCTTGTTTTCAAAAATGCCCACTTTTGAGTAAATTGCAAAAAAGCATATGTAATCTGTTCATTGATACATGTGAGTTCTGTATTCTGTTTCTTAGTCTTATGGGATAATGCACTTATGCAATACTCCAAAAACTAGAATTTACTAGTGAAATGTTATGACTAAACTAAAGACAACACAAGGCTAGGTTCATACAAGGAGAAAGTAGGCAGACAAGGGCAGAACTGGGAACCACAGTGTAAACAGAACAAGAACAACATGTAGGCATGAGTGGGGAATAAACATAGACAGGGGTACAGGTACAATAGGTAAGCACAAGGGACCAAACTACAGGCCGAGAACAAGTGAGAAAGCAGGCTCAAATACAAATGAGACAGAAAACTAGTGCCAGGTGCACTCAGTTAAACAGAAGCATGAGAAACTGAAACAGTGCTAATATGCTAGACATAGACAGAGACAAACAGACAAGACGAGAAACAGGGAAACGTGACAGGGTAACAGGACAAAGGGAAGTAGGAGGCGTGGCCATACCACCATGTATTTTATGTTAAATTTATAAATTATATATTATCATTTAAAAATGAAAAAAAAATTATATATATATATATATATATATATATATATATAATTGTTATTATTATTATTAGTAGTAGTTGTATCATTGTTGTTGTTGTTGCTAAGTATACATACATTTATTGCATAAGTCAGTTTTATTATGTGTTATTTCATGTTCACCAACATTTAATGTTTTCTAAGGTGGTTGTACTCACCGTTTAATTATTACCCCAAGGTGTTGCTGGAGTTGCGCTGGTGTACCTCCCATCTAGTTCCGATACTAGAACAAATACGTCATTGTGTGGGGGCGGGGTTTGTGCCGCGGTGTGAATATAGTTGAGCTGAGCGCAGAGCTGTCAGACGGAAAGAAAAAACCTCAAGGAGAAGCTGAGCGTGTTCTCACACTATAATCACCTGTATTTTTTTTTAAATACAGGGACAGTTCAAGAAAATTTTATCTATTTTACGTTTACTAACTTTTGTGCTTAAAATTCGGAATGACGGACACAATACTTCCAGATAAAGATAGCCGAGCCATTGAAAATGGGTATTTTAAAAAGGTAAGCATCACGTCGCAACCTGTTCAGATATAACTTTGTAACTTTAGTAAAGTGATCCTCGCAGAGAGGTTTAGGCAGCTTCATCGATTTAATGTTAGCCTTGATGGTTTTATGTCGGTATTAGGAAAAAAGGGGGGGGGGGGGCGACTAGTGGTGAAACTGAAGAGAAACTGGGGAGACTTTTACAGCATTTTCTCAGATCTATCTAAAAGCGTATTCTTTATACACCTCAATTATGGATATTATTTTTAAAGTGCTAATTGAAAATTAGATACATCCCCCAAATTCAGACGTCGTGAATGTACTTGGCGCTTGTTCATTGCAGTAGTATTTTAGTTCCCCTGGTTACACACTGACTGTGTGTGTGTGTGTGTGTGTGTGTGTGTGTGTGTGTGTCACGCACGAGCGCAGTGTGGAGATGTGAAGTAGGATCTAGCACTTTGTCATTGTCCTAGTCTTCTGATCACTATCAGCTCAAGTGGCACCTTGAGTTATCATTGTGTGAAAGAAATAGCACCTTAAATCCTGCTGTGTGACTTGCTGTCAACTGTGGTCTCCATGGTGTTTTGTAGATCTCACATTGGCATCATTTACAACATTCAGAAAAAAGTCAGTGTGTTCCCTGTACCTAATAATATGGTTTCACAGTCACTGATTTTCAAAATGCTTTGTTAGCATATGTTTGTCTGGTATGAATTGGAAAACATCACAAAATCTATTCATTATTTCTTAATTATTAAATTAAAATACTTTATTTTCATCCAAACAGGATGATTTAAAACAAGCACTTTGAATGAATATATATAAAAACACATTTTGCAGTCATTCATATGAGGTATGGTAGAATCCCACAGAGCCATAAAGTTTCTTTTCAGTAGAAAGATCTGAAGAAATGGAGATGGAAGTTGACACTATAGTCCATTGCTGGTGATGATACAGATTTTTGTGCCTGAAATGCACACAGCATTAAGAGCAAATGTTTGTGGCACCTTGACTGTCTGTACTGGTCACACACGCGCACACACACACACACACACACACACACACATCGGGGACAGGTGAGTGAGGTATGAGCAATCTTTGGAATGCTGAGAGGTATCTGAGCTGTGGCCAGGTGAGCTGCTCCTGGAATGTGGCTTGAGTTTTTTTTTTTTTTTTGTGTGTGTGTTTCATAAATACAAATTACAAAGGAGACAGGGGAGTGGACAGTGGTCCGACAGGTGGAGTTATGAATTCCACATGCCTTCTCTATGGTCCCTCACTTTACTGACATAAATTTCTGCTCAGTAATAAGATTAGAGGTTAAGAGTCTATTTTAAAATGTGCCTACCTGAGTCTAATAATACAGCCTTTTTTTTTTTTTTTTTTTTTTTTCTCCTTATACTTTCTAAAGCTTCACCTTAAATATATTCAGTGTGTTTGAATTCCCTGTGCAACTGTCTGAAATACAGTGTATTTCTATTTACAGTGTAGTTTCCACTGTATAAACATAACTTGGTCAGACCTGTACTGTGGCATATTTGTGCATGTATCAGTAAATTTAACTCTGTTTTGAACAGCTCTGAAAAGGCCCTTTGTTCCATTAAGTTTCCGCTATCCAGGTGAACTCCATCTGCCATTGTTTCTCCTTCCTCTCTTCCTGTATCTGTCAAATGTAAATGACCATTAGTTAGGGTCTGATGAAAGGGAATGTTATCAGTCAGTATGTCGCGTATAACCTGGATAACAGAAGGTTGGCTTTTTTTCATAACTCCATCGTAATGCTTGTGGATATTGATGGTTTTTAAGAGACTTGATTTGGGAATGTTTTCCTCGAGGAGGTGGCAAGGCCATTCAAGGCTCAGTGATTTGTATCCAGACAGGCTGAATGGTGTTGCTTGGTCCTCACTAAGTGCTCCTCCATTTCCCCCAAGCTTGGCGTTTTGGACCCAACCTGCTTGCTGTGGAGGGGGAAAAAGGCAGAGTGTGCCCGTTTGGCACACTTTCCCATGGGATGGTTTGCGGTCGGGCCCAGCAGTGACGTAGGAGCTACTCCGGCTCTTTCAGCGCCGAGCCACAAAAACAAATTGACAACATGTGCCCTGCCTGGTCTGGGAACAGGCTCTCTTACAGCAGAAACTGGCTATATGTGGTGGGAACGTAAAGTAAAACGGCTGGGTTTACAATGTGCACGTGGAGTACAGCTGGCTGCAGGAACAGAATCAATGAAAGGATAAGCTAATGAGTGTGGACCAATAAAGCCTGCCGATTTGCCTTTCTCAAATTGTGTCTCATTAGCACGGTGCTTTTATTTCCTTTCATATACATGGCTGTTTATTCATGTGGAGTTTAGCAGCCAGATAGAGGCTAATGAGGCTACTCCCTGGGGTTTGCCCTGAAGTCACTCCGGTGCATGTTTGCTTTCTGGTCTGTGAACTGAGTGTCCTTTGTGGTCTAAAGCAGGCGGTCTGCTTTGGTTTTGTGTTGCCCTCCTCACTGAGCTTGCATTGGCTGGTCATAATTGCTCTGTGCAGCTGAGCGGTTTGCCATTGTTACTCCACTGCAAGTGTGCCGCTCGCTAACGAAGGGAGTGCACAGTTGACTACGGTTCTGCCGTGAGGTCTGAAGAGGACAAAAACTCTGGAGGTCAGGGAGGAGATCGGTCTGGCACCTTGGCTCTGCAAAGCTGCCTAAGTGGAAGGTGACTGGCCTAGAATAGTTACGCAAAGTAGGTTTTCTGTATTCCCAGTTTAGAATCTGTACACAGAGTTTGACCCAGACTGAAATGTTTTCTAAAGACAACACTATTTTAGACTTGCAGCTGTTGTTACCACAGTATGTTGGCCAGTCTTTGTTTAACCCTTCAGGACACTAAGGGTGTCATGAGCACCTGAGAGAGGCCATGGAACTCCACACTCTGACTCTAGCTGAGAGTGTGTCATTGCCATGGCATCTTCCCAGCCCAGCCCATGGGACACGTTCCACACATTCCATTGGACAGCATAGGTGTCACTCAGTGTCCTTTGCCTTCGTGTGTTCACAGTGCTGTCCTGGCATGTTGTAAGGTGTACTCTGGCAGTGTCACTTCCTTGGTAATATCGATATACAAAAAGCACAACATTTGTACTTATGTCAGTGAGTCACTGCACTAAAGTATGCTGAACAAGTTTTTGTATGATGCATCTCTTTTGAACTTTTACAGTGTCATTGGTATGGAGGATGAGGTGGCATTTGATAAGCTGTGGGTGTGGGTCTAGGAGAGCATTGTAGGAGATGGCTAAAGAAGCCAGCCTTTCAGCAGTGTTGTCCTTTTGTTCTGGTATGGATGTCAAAGTTTATGGATTCTACTCACCAGCATCTTTCATCTTGCTGCAGGGATGCAACCCTTTTGCCCAGACGGGACGAAGCAAACTTCAGAATAAGAGGGCCTCGGTAAACCAGCAGATCATCAAGCAGATGAGGATGAGGGCTGGTGCTGAGAACCTCCTTCGGTACGCAAACCCATGTGCACGTACGAGCACACACACGCACACATGGATGAAGGCACGCCAAAATACCAATACAATACAAATGTGCAAAAATACTATTCTAAAGACTGTGATTCTGGGGAACTGTCCCTTTGTAACTGAAATGATCTCTGTTCCCTCTCACCACTGGTGGCTAATTTGCCATAGAACTGGAATGGGAGGGATTAGAGGTCTGTGTACACAGAGGCACGTCAGGGTGGCGTGTAGTTCACACGCATACCTGACATCATAGTGATAGTCATGCTTGTATTTAGGGTGTGCAATAAACAGGTGAAACCGTGGTGTTCCCTACCTTTCTCACAATGGCTAGAGGGAATAAAAAGGGAGGGGCTATGGCAGTTGATGCAAATTAGTCACCTGAATGATATTTAATATCTGTTTATATAACCATAAATTCATGTATATTATATTGCTGTATTGTATTGGTGTAGCTTTTTCTTTTCTTTCTTGTCAAGTAGAGTACAGCTGTAAAGAGGCAAAGCAGTTTCCCCATGGCATTAATAAAGCTCTTTGAATTGAAACCAAAAATATATTGATGTGCCAACTAATATTTAGGGTATGGCTGATCTAGTTCTGCTCTTAGTCTGTCTGTAAAGATCACATAGAAATGCGTAAGTTAATTTCTGTTTGCGTAGTGCTTTCCCCAACATAGTCACCCCAGAGGGCTTGCACAGGTTCCTCTGCCTTCATCCTGGAGTGTTGAATTACTCTGAGCTAGGAGTGCTTAATTAAGACTCGGTGACAGGGCTCCAGCCTAACATTCTGGTATGCATTCAGGTTCACTTGTTTCCAGGGCATCAGGGACAAACACTGGTTATTAAACAAAGCTTATCAGGAACACCAGTGTTTGACAGTCACGGTTTCCTTGGAAACAAGGCACTCACCCCTCCAGTTTACTTGTCCGGTGATTGTCACCTTTGCGTCACGAGCAACGGTATCTCCTCTACCACTGGGAGAGGCTCGCGGTTCCATGGCTCAGCTCCTGCTAGGAGAGGGAACTTGAACACACCCACATCTGTCGTTAGCAACCGCGGCAGCAAGCTAGGGTGGTGGGGGAGGGGTGGAACGCCAGCCCAATGGAGGAACAGGAGTGCTATGGCACATACCCACAGTGACTGCCTCGTGGAAGTCTCCTCTCGTGCTGTATGGTTCACAGGCTAACGTGCATTTTGTGGTTATAATGTTTACTGCAGTCCGTGAATAATTACATGCACTCCCATGCGGGATTAACTATCAGCATTTAAGCAATTTCCTAACACTAGTAAAACTCCCTGTGACATGTGAAGTATGCCGTGTACTTTTCAACATTATTTCTGTCTGATACTCTTTTTCTGCCAGCCTTCTGGAAGGTCTGGAATATGGTCTGTTTATATAAAGCTTAAACAAGCACTAACATATTTGTTGCAATTGGAGTCCAAGGTCCTCAAAACAAAATGGTACGAAGAATGCACCCTCAACCAAATAACTGGCCCGGCCACTCTCGTGTTCGTAGCCTTGTAGATGGTTGATTTGGTTGCTGGCTTGAATATATCATTGCATTGACAGACAGCTGGGTGTAACTAGGTCACTCTCATCCCTAAAATACTTTATTTTTATTCGGTGTTCCCATGTGTTCATATACACGCTTTTTGTACTTTAAGGTGATTTCCATGTATCGCCATTAAATATGTAGTTATGTTTAAATGCATTGCTGTGGTCCTTTTAATAATCAGAAACAGATACTTCTGCCTAGTTACTTTATGCCTGTTCAGATGTGCCTTCATTAAGCAGATGTGGTTTTCATTTTATGTACATATACTGCTATTTTAAGCAGATATAGGTTGAGCAACATAAAATACTTAGACATTTCTCTCTGTGCTTTAAAAGTACCCCTTTACTTTTATACTGTGAAAGGTATATGAGGTAAGATTCCAGCAATGTTTTACTAGGTCAGGTGGAGAGGAGTTCAGGCCAGTTTGCACTCAGGAGTATAGGAATTTGGGTGTTCTGTTATCTGTCTCAGATTAAGTGTGTCTGACCCTCTACAGCCCCACTTGTCAGATTTCAAAGCCTGGTGCATTCCTTCACAGCCTCAGTGCATGCTGGGGAGGATACAAAAGCTCCCACAGGATGCAAAAAATCCCAGTGGTGTAAACAAGGTAGAAAGGGATCAGTAGTGGTAATGGCACCCCACAACTAGTACGAAAGCATCAAGTAGGATCTGCTATACAATGTCATCACGCTGATGCCGCTTTCTTGGGTATGGGAAAAACAGTTAGGCCTGCTTAGTCACTCAAGGTACACTGTGTGCTGACCTGGCCTGTGGAACAGCAGAGAAGCAGGTAAACAACTGTGACCTTGTTAGGCAGCAGTGTGCGAACCCCTTGAGTGCCTCTTTCTCTGCC
The DNA here is from genome assembly GCA_025773905.1 of Chitala chitala. Lineage (NCBI taxonomy): Eukaryota > Metazoa > Chordata > Actinopteri > Osteoglossiformes > Notopteridae > Chitala > Chitala chitala. Next base: position 3,851,165 of record JABJVR010000007.1, on the reverse strand, counting down.
TTCCTCCCCCCACTCCGCTCTGCCTTGAGGAGCCCAGAGAAGCTTTTGAAGTCAGGTGCTTGATGCAGTTCACATTCCTCTTTGGTGGCACACACACCCAGACAGGTTTGTTGAGCAGGGGGAGGAAGATCCTCTTCGGGTGCTTAGGGAAGGAGGCGGTGCTTTCAGGGGGTATCATTACTGAGCTCTGTAAGGGAGAGGGGCTCACTGGTGCCGTTACTGAGCTCTGTAAGGGAGAGGGGCTCACTGGTGCCGTTACTGAGCTCTGTAAGGGAGAGGGGCTCACTGGTGCC
>JABJVR010000007.1:3824494-3850629 GCA_025773905.1 Chitala chitala | reverse complement strand
GTTAATGAGCTCTGTAAGGGAGAGGGGCTCACTGGTGCCGTTAATGAGCTCTGTAAGGGAGAGGGGCTCACTGGTGCCGTTAATGAGCTCTGTAAGGGAGAGGGGCTCACTGGTGCAGTTAATGAGCTCTGTAAGGGAGAGGGGCTCACTGGTGTTTCTGTCTAAAGAGGGTTTTGCTTTTAGTTTTGAACTGAACAAAGGTACTGTTATCATAGGTGACTTAAGACGTTCAGGGAATTAAAGTCAACTCTTGAAGTGGTTAAACGTTTTTGCCAGCTTAAAATGAAAGAGCACAGCATTGGTCAAAATCAGTCTCATCATTCCAGTGGACTGAGGCCAGTTTGTATACACAACTGGTCCAAGCCCAAAACACCTGAGGTCATCAGGCAGGCACCACGGAGTCTTGGCTTTTACACCTGCTGACTGTCACGTCTGGGTGTAGTTCCTTTGCTATTCAATGACTTCATGCACAGTTTCAACATTCCACACCCCATGTATCTGCTGCTGAATGTTTACAGATGTCCCCGTTTGTCTGGAGTACTTTATCCTGGGCCCGGAGTTTCATGTTCATTGCTTCCAACCCCCTTTTTTACTTCATGTATGACTAGAATGTTTTTCCCTCTATTGTTAAACTCCGTTATTGCTACTGGATTACAACCAGCCCAGCGGAAGCTGAAACTAGAACTCTTTTGACTTCACAGCAGGGAGCTTGTAAATGGAGTCAGGCCACATTCTGCCAAAGGCTTTCTGCCTCCGGATGCCAAGGCTTGGCTGATCAAAAAGTGCGACACGTTTAGTCTGTGGCGTCCATTTACTTTTTTTGGCCAAGGCTGGCCAATCGTGAGGCATTTCTATTGTAAATGATCTACTGTTTGGAATCCCAGGCTATAAAACCTCCTTCACCATCTCTCTAATGATATGGGGCACCGGGGTGTGGCCTGGCAGCAGAGCACATGGTTGTGTAGATGAGAAAATGTAAATCACATTCTCCCATTATAGTTACTATTATTCTTTTTTTTAATATACACTTCAAATTCTGAAGTTAGCAAGACTTTGCTGCCTAAATAAAAGCCATTCCAAACATACTACATACTGTATATCTGCAAAATCCTAGGTTTCAGAGTTTGAAAAAGCTTGTTATAAATTTATCATTGGTAGTTTTTTCCAAAAATAAAATGCCAGAAAGTGTGCGTGCACGCGCGCTCATACACGCGCGAGTGAACACACACAGGCACATGTACAAATGCACATTTGTCCTTTGTCAAAGACTCCTTTGTGTTTGATTCCAGAGGTACTTCACAGCAGATTTCTAGATTTGTTAATGTCTCTTGTTACATGGGACAGTAATCGGACAGGACAGGTTTTGTGTGTTGACTTTACGGATGTACACCTGAGAAATGCCAGGCTTCAGATTTCACAGATTGCATAACAGAACAGCCCTAAGGTCCCGTATCTCCATGGTCTGGGTGAGCCATTCTCACCCCGGTCCTGTGCTACACTTAGGCGATGTCTCCTGGCCCTGTGAATTTCTCAGGAGGCTGGTGTTTACGCTGCAGGCCCTGTATGCCAAACTAGGCCTCTTGAGATTTCAAGCCAGCCTCCAGCAAAAAAAAAAAACTTGCTGTTACATTGAAGTGCACAGAACATTTTCACATTGCAGCTGCTGGTTTGATTCACTTGTTCTTTGCACGTTTTTTTTTTTTTTTAAACAAAAGTGTTTAGCCTTACATTTTAGCATTTTTATGTAACCATATGCAGAATGTATGAACTCAAAGTGAATGTTTCCACCTGACTTTGTGTATCCAGTTACATCAGCATGGCCATAAACATGCTCCCCCCCCTTGATTTAAATACTGTGGCAAACACCATACAAGAGCACAACAGAGTGGATTGTGTAAATGACATTTTTTATTAATAAATATCAAGGATTTGAGGCTGCTTGGCCTGTTGATTGTCACGGTGCTGTCATTCTGGGTGAAAGATCTCATTGAGAAACCGAGTCAGCCACAAGTCTCACTGATATCTTCTCTTTTTTTCCTTTCCTGTTCTCACTGTTTAAACCCCCTCGACCCCACACTTTCTGTCCTTTCTCGATTCCCAGGGCAACCTCCAATAACAAGGTGCGTGAAATGGTACTGCTGGAGCTGAGTTATGTGAACTCCAACCTTCAGCTGCTCTCAGAAGAACTGGAGGGTCTCAACAGCTCTGTGGAGGTCTATCAGAACGTCCAGTAGGTCACCTTATGTTCTTCACTCCTGATATAACGCTTAGCTAGATAGGTCTGAATGAAATTGAAAAGATTACAGGAGAGTGAATTAACATCTCATTTTAAAAGGGAAATATTAAAAAGGGACAGGGCAGGCTAGGGGATCGAGAGCCCTAAAACAGACCATGTCACAGGTCATGGTAAGTGTCAGCTGCCCTGACATTTCACAGAAAACTAAGTTGGCCAAAATTCTTTGATTGGATCAAACTCCCAAACCATAGAGAATAGAAACCTGCTTCACGGCTGCGTTAGTTTGTACACAGAGAACAGGAAAGTCGAGTTGACAGGCTCATAACTGGTGAAAATGCTCCCACTTCATGTCTTGCTACAGAGGGCTTAAAAGAAGTGTGCATTTTGGGTTCTCATATTTCACATGTAAATACTTATCTGCATTTGGCACTTACTGCTTGCTAAAACACCAATCACCTGCTACAGTAGTTTGCCAACAGCACTGTCTGTCAGTCGTCTCTAGAGCACATCTATAGCCCTGTAACTCAGTAATTTAATTTCTGTTGCTGCACCTGTTGCTTTCCTGTTTATAACCTGCTCTGTTTGGGTAGTGTATTATAGATGGATTTGTTTAATCTGGTCTTCCAAGGCTACTTGATGTTGTGGTGGGGGTTTTTTTTTTTTTGTCACATCTTGGACAACTGGGATACAGACTTTGCTACCTGGTGTCAGTTTCTCAAGTTTTACATGAATATTGTATCGGCACACTTTCTCTGGCATTCTGTGTGGTCTGTTAGAACTATCGAGTATGACCATTATTAACTTGACACTTGAGGGGGCAACCCAACAATAAAACCATCTTAGTGACACAAACTTGAACAACGTGCTGATGCTGGACATTAAGATGGTCCATTAGAAGACAGTTCTGGTAATATGGTCGTGTACCAACAAGCTTCCATATCTGGCAAACACCTGTGAACCATCTATGCCATGACAGCACCAGAACCTTTGGATTGGTGCAGCTGGGTTAGACCCAGAGATTTAGTTTGAATGGTAGATTTGTTTTTTTAGAGTATTTATCATTTATTTGTTTTAAAATTATTTAGTCAAGAAGGCAGTTTCTGCACCACTGGAACTGCCTGCCATCAGTACTGTGGTGGCCATGACTGTATTGCTATTTATAATATAATAAAGTTCAGAATGCTTACAAATTGTCTATAAATGTAGCAGTGCACTTTTTTAACCCCATATGGGCTTGTATTGATGTGACAGCTTTGGTCCATTTTTATCCCTCCATACGGGGGAAGGGTTGGACATGCGTGCACCTTATGTAAAGTGGAAACCGCACAACTCAGCTGTCAAAGTGTTTGCTAAGGTAGAGGTGTGGCAGAACCTTCAAACCGCTGACACAGGAAGCCACACCCAATAATCTTTTCAGATAGCATTCTGGTTTACTTCTGTTTCTAAAGAATGTGTTTGGAACCTGTAAATTCTTAAATGGAACCCTAGCTTGTGTAAAAGCCTGCCAGATCTGTAGCCCTTGATCCACAGACGCCCCCATACCAATGCTGGGCCTCATTTTAATCTCTTGTGCAATGTCTCTGACGTTTCTGTACAGAGAGACAATCAGCATTCCTATGATCCCGCTGGGCCTGAAGGAGACCAAGGAGGTGGACTTCTCTGTGCCATTTAAGGTATGATGTTAAACCAGCGCTCTTTCACCTCTTTGCCTTAGCTTCTCACAGGTCTAATGATATTGTACACCCTGCCACAAAGCGACATACCTTACTCAGAGAGGCTGACTTCTAGTCACTGGTCTTGTGTCAGGAATGCAGTGTCGATGGGTTGCTGATACTCTGTAGCTCTTGGGGTGTTACAACAAAACCGAGAGACCGAAAGAGCCTGAGGCATTTGTGCAAGGTGTCTGGTGTGTTTCCTGTAGCACAAACTCACAATTAAGTACCTGATGACAGAGTGCACGGTTCCTCATGCCTTGATGCATGTAGTCTGTAGGTGCAAGGATACAGCAAAATGCAGTAGAGCTTGTTCCATTTTAACAAGGCTGAATACTAAATAGGGCTTTTCATGATGACTCTGCAATGCAGGACTTCATCCTGGAGCATTACAGTGAAGATGGATCCAGCTTTGAGGATGAGATTGCCGATCTCATGGATCTGAGACAGGTATGCTTGTCACAAATTAAAATTGCTGGTTACTGCCGTCTTTCAGTATGACTTACCTTTCCGCTCTGCAACAATGTGAATCTGTAGCCTGAATGCGTTTGGTCACGCTGGTACTAACGGCACATCCTTGCGTGCAGGCCTGCCGCACCCCCAGTCGCAGCGAGGCTGGCATCGAATTGTTAGCCACTTACTTCAGCCACCTGTACCTTCTGGAGAATCGCTTCTTTTCCCCTTCTGGCCAAATCGGCATCTTCTTTACATGGTACCCTTCCAGTCACTCCCTCAAACTTCAGATCTCTAACCCATGGAAAATGTAGTGTCAGGCCCTAACCTGCTGGTTTCTCCGAATTAGGTACGACTCCTTCACGGGGGTGCCTGTGTGCCAGCAGAACATTACCCTGGAAAAGGCCAGCTTGCTCTTCAACATGGGTGCTCTGTACTCTCAGATTGGCACACGATGTGACCGGCAGACGCACTCTGGGCTGGAGAATGCCATTGGTGCCTTTCAAAAGTCAGCGGGTATGTGAGAGGAGTTTAATGCATGACAGATTTTAAAAGCATCAGCAGACAATTGCTAAAGATGATAGTTAGTGGATGACGTCAGGAAGTTGATGACCACTGATTATGACAGGAGAAACTGAAGGGATGTTGTAAAAGTTAAAATGGTTTGTTTATCATCACGTCAGCCTGATTATCTCCACGTTACCAGGTAGTGGCTGTTTTCTGAAAACAAGAAGTGAAATGTGGCTAATGATTAATCAGGCTTCACTGAAATGTAAACAATATGAGTTATTGTTCTCTCAAGGTCAAGGTGATTGACGCTCTTGGTGACTTCATATTTTCATGGGTTCCTAACAGTACTGATCAAACCATATACTTGTCATGGTTGTCAAATGTAAATCTCCACAAAACTCTTCCAGGCACCGTTTTTGCAGAGCAAAGAATATTGACTTGTCAGAATTTAAACTAAACTTCAGATTGCTTGCCACTCTGAACAACTGCAACAATGTAAAATTTTACAACTTAATATCCAAGAGCTAGTTTTTATTTCTTTGTCAGTCTCAGAAAAATAAACTAGATAATTAAACCTCACAAAACATCTCTAAATATTTGAGCTGTATAGTCTTTAATGTTATGTGGTAGGCTGAGATTTTACCATTTCACTTTATGGCTGAGGAATATGACAAGCACAAGTACTTCAGTGCACCCATAGCAGCCAAGCTGTAATAAATCAGCCAGAACTTTCAGAAGTGCAGCCTCTTTCAAAAACACTGTTATCAATTTAGTCTTTGCTTTGCCAGTGCCTGTGTGTAAAATTAAAACAATTCGGGGAACGGATGGGCACTGAATGCCCAGTGTGCCCCTAAGACAAACCAAAAGTGACGTGCACGTTTGTTGCAGGCGTCCTGAATCATCTGAAGGAGACATTCACGCACACACCCAGCTACGACATGAGTCCAGCCATGCTGAACATGCTGGTGCGGATGATGCTGGCACAGGCACAGGAGTGCCTGTATGAGAAGATCACCCTGCCGGGCATCCATAACGAGTTCTTCTCTCTGGTCAGGATAGCCCAGGAAGCTGAGAAGGTACGACTAGGCTAGAGCTAATGTGGAACATAACACACCTGGGGAACATGACACCACAACCACACTGCAACTCAGAACATAATGAATCCAACTGGGTTGGTGTATATTTACATTTGTTAACACGGTTTTATTTAGTTAGAACTTTGTGTAGGTGTTAAAATTCTGTAGTAAACCTGTTCATACAGGCTAATCAGTATGCAATTTATAGGTTATACGTAGAGAGCATTAATTTATATAAAAACCACTGTGGCCAGTTAAGCTTTCATGGCCCATCTGAGTTTCTAACGTGCGCTTAACACGAACCCACTCAGGTCGCTCAGCTTTACGAGCTGCTGCACCAGTCCATGATTCAGACTCCGATCAAAGACAACGTGCCGTTCTTCTGGTCCACCATGGTGCAGGTGAAGAGCTGCCATTACCGCTCCTTGGCACACTACTTTGTGGCCACGATTCTGCTCGACCACCAGCGTGAGTAAACCGGCCAGCTGCTTCTCCTGTTTACATCCCATGAGCTTCCAAATAAGGAGAAGCTGGAGACGTGCCACAGTAGCCATCCTGTTTAGGAGGTCACTCTCAAGCAGCACTTTCCATGTGGAGCAGAACCACACCCTGTTTTGTGACCACTAGAAAGTTAGATTAAATGTCAAGGTTGCCCCAGGGATGTTACTATTTCAAAAACTACAAACACAATTGAGGTAAATCTTCCCTGCTTTCCTTGCAGTAGGTTGCATAAGAATATTTTGTTTTGCACTCCTTCCCCCTAAAATGGGCCATTGTGGCCAGTTCTGTGAAAAGTCTCCTCCTTTCTTATTGGACATTTGATATTCAATTATAAGGCTTGGGAGCCTGGGATCACATCATAACCAGAAAGGCTCTGGTTACACAACTCTTATCATAACTGAAACCAGCCTCTCTCCATCTGATAAAATACCATTGGTAAACAGAAGGAAGTTCCAACACAGTAGCACATTATGGCACTGGAGATCTACAAACATCAAAGTAATACAGTTTGACACTGACTATCAGTGGACTGAGTAACGGTAAAAATCTTCAGTGTTGTTGTGTCCCACCAACAAATGGCTGTCCAGACCTTTGGGCTGCCTCCTTCTGCTACTATCTGAGGCTTGGTAGCCTCTGGTGTGCTCACAAGGCCCACCTCAACAAGGGTGTTATGTCTATGCAGTGCGCCCCAGTAATGATGAGGACCAGCAGGAGAAAGCCCTGGCCCAGCTGTATGAAACCCTGCCCAATGATCGCCCTGTCATAGAGCTACTGAAGAATAAGGAGGAGCGCCGGCGTATTGGTGAGCAGCATGGCGATTGGCTGAAGCAGTGTGGGCTGTCCAATGAGCATAATGGGCCTCACTAATTCAAGCTCTAATTGGCCCCAAGAGCATCTAAATCCATACATGATATACCACAATATCTGCAACTTTAGCTCTACAAGTTGGGTTTTATTTTGACACACACAACCTGTCACAGCCTTAGAATGTTCTGACATGCATGGCGTCCATATTTGTGATGTCTCAATACCTTGTCCGGTGTCTGACTGGGTTTGGCTTGGAATGGAATGGTGTGTTACCTTATCTCCAGGTAAGGCACACCTGCGCAGGGCTATCCTGGGCCACGAGGAGGCGCTGCGTTGCCACGGCTTGTGCCGTCACCTGCGTAAGCTCGACGTGCTGCGAGACGTTTTGCACGCCGCACATCAGCGCTCGCTCACCAAGTTCAGCGCCTACGACTCAGAAGACGAATTCACAGACCACATGGATGCGCCCGACATTATCTGTGAGTGGGCGAGGCTTTGAATGGGCCGGTAGCCAATGAAAAACAGCTGTATCTCAAATGCATATTAATCACGGACTATAACGCATTAAGACAAACCATTAGGAGTATGTGACACTTGTAAGATTAAGCTTGTATGTCCACTCGTATTCACATGTGATCTATATGAATTCTTTCTTTACAGCTAAAACAGAGCACAAAGCTGAAACTGAATTGCCTGCATCCACAAAGGTGAAAGTGAAAGACTTTTTCCACAGGCTGGTATGTGGGTTACTAATTTTTGTAAATAACCTTCCTGTTCTTCCATACAGAGCTAAAGCTGTGTTCAAAGACAGTATGGAGTTGTCATACAGTGCAAAGATTAATCCTGGCTTCAACTCATGCTGTTTTTGAACTGACAGCTGTTGTGCTGTTACTAATGTGATTCACTGGAGAATGGATGTTATCGTATGTAACTAAACCAGAGGAACAAGATTCTGCTATTATTAGCAGCCTTTTCCATATACTGTTTACATCCTTTGACAGACCAGTTCTTTAAACCACTCTGATTGGCTGTCCTCTCATCATCAGTGTTTGAGGACATGACATTAAATGTTGTGCTGTCAGCTGGGCAAAGTTGTTGATAGTCCACTCCTGTCTTCGAAGACCACATTATGCGGTCCTTTTTCAGTGTCAGGTATATACACTTGTGCAAAAATCTTCAAAGACTGGAGTGCACTATCTTGGCTCTAAGGGAAAAACAAAATGGATTCTTAGTGGGTCTCTCTCGTTTCTGTGTTGTGCACATAGTGCTGTTGCTATCAGGAATGGTTGAAACTGTTCTAGAAAATTCTACCTCTCTGAATCACAAAAAAGATGAAATGCATTCCTGTACAATCTTCCTGATACCCAAAGATGGGCAGGCAGTGTACCACCCTTTTGTAATGTGAACGGACAATAGTGCCTTCAGGGATTTAACCTAGTTTGCCATCTGTCAATAGGATAAAAGGGGTTTTAGTGGCATGACAAGTTTTTCGGACTTTAAAGAGCACCTGCACTTTATTATAAAATAGTGAAGGCTTTGCATTGTTCAGCTTGGCTGAATACAAAGTAAAGCATTTAAAATGGAGCCCAAATAAGTCCAGTGTTTAAATAACGGCTTTTGTAGCTCTCTGTTGCCCCGGGCAGGCTAGTAATGCTGAAGTGTTGTGGTGATACAAAGACATGGGTGTAAGACACCTGACTAGATGGTGGAGCCAGGAGGACCCTGTTAAAGACGTATAGTGTCCTCCACTGATATTTACCTGTCAGTGACTCCCAGAAGTCTCCCTAATGAATGGTTACACTACCCCCACCCCACCCCCCAGGGCCCGCTTTCTGTCTTCTCAGCCAAACAGCACTGGACAGCACCTCGCACAGTTTGCCTGTGCCCCAAGGACTGGGAGATGGGCTTCACGCTGAAGGGTGACGGACCGGTACAGATCCAGTCCTTGGATCCCCTCTGTCCTGCAGCAGTGAGTCCTGCACCTGACCGCACTCACCTGAACATAAACACTGACCTTCACCATGCATCCCAACTCTGGGTGGCCTGAAGTAATCAAACAGTGCAGTGCACCAGTGACAATCGAACTGAATGGTGATGATCTGTTTTGGGTAAAGGACCGTTCAGTGAAGTATACATCCATTTTCAGGTGGCAAAATTCCTGTAACAGACTTTCCTGAGCCTGTGCACTTTTGGAAACTGAACAACTAGTTTCAGGAACTGTCAGTGTTATTGTTTTTGCTTGCATAACATAATTGGCAAACGGGTAATACAGCCTTACTGTTTTGGTTTAGCCACTGGATGTTTATGAGAGACAGCTGCAAGAAAATTGCAGGGAGTTTAAATATAAACTTTTAATAATTCTGGTATTAGAAACACTACAGTAAGTGGCAGCATTAGTTTCTTCCCTCTTTATTTCATAATGGTCCACTCATAAACTAATATTTTGCAGTGATTACTTCTACAGTTCTACCCTATATCTTAGCTAGTGTAATTACACTTGTTCTGTTTGTGTGCAAATGCCTGTTACCAGCTATATAGATTTGACTTTAATTAAGGTGCTTTTTATTCTAGCTGCTTTTTATAAAGGGATTAACAATGTTATATAAAGGCTACCTTCACAGGGCGTCACTTGATGAATGGATGAATTATGTCTCTTCAAAAATATGCTAGTATAATCACAACAAACCTAGGTTAATGGCTTAAGCTCTTTTTAATCATCGTAACTGTGGTTAGTGTTTTATTTGATTGAAGGTTAGTCCTCTCCTTTAAGGAAGCTTTGTTATTCTAACAATAAACAGTTTTAAAAGATAAAGTCACCAGAAATACAATGGTACTGAGCTGTAATACAGGCCTTATTTGGGTTTTTTTTTTTTTTTTTTTTGAGACAACTCGCAGGTAACTGTCACCATGACACAAGCAGCCATTTCTTAGGGATTGAATATTAAACACGACCTAAAAATATAAACCTCAAACATATTTTCTAGACCTTTAAAGTGGGGTGAAAGTGACCATGGTGATTGCATTGTGAGCTGACTGCATTTATGGGGTATGTTTTCTGCAGAAAGAGGGGCTCAAGGAGGGAGACTACATTATTTCTGTGAAGGGCATGGACTGCAAGTGGATGGATGTGAGCGAGGTGATGAAACTCTTGAAAGACCTGGACAAAGAGGATGTGGAGATCCGTGTGATCAGCATGATGGAAAATGGCCTGTCTATGGTGAGCCCCCTCCCTCTTCCTCCTCATACCCAGCCTGCTAGCCAGACCTCAAACACACTTCCCACAACTGTCAGCTGTTTCATATACCATAGTGTAGTTTGCTGCCACTTTAAGAGAATGCAGATATGAACTTTATTTTAATGTGACGTTCATTCTTGCATACGGACAGCTTCACTCAGAATAATCTTTTTTTTTTTTTTTCCTCAGCTAAAATGCTAAAATTTGTAGTTTGTCAAATTAAAGGAATATCTGACTAATCCATGCACCTTACCCACACACTGAGCTTGTACTCTTTGGTATGCAAACACTCAGGCAATACAATGACATTTGTATATTCCTTGAGGCTCTCACGCTTACCCATGGAAAACATCAGCTATTTAAAGGAGAATATTGAACAAAAACAATGCAACGGTGCCATTATATAGATGGGGTTCTTAAGAGGAAATAATATTGAAAGGCCATTTTTGCATAGACTTGAAGATGGTAGGGCTGTTTCTAGTGTGTGCTTCTACCATAAACATGCTATGAGCAATTGATTCCTGAAACTGCAGGTTTGCAAACCATCTGTATCTGCTCTCTCTTGTTCAGTCGGCTAAGAGTGCCACCTACTGTGGTGGGTTACCCAAAACCTACTCTATGATCTGCCTGGCCTTTGATGACGGTGACAAAACAGGGAAGAACCACAAGGTCACCAAGAAGCCGTCCTTCCTTAGCTGGGGCATGAAGACCAAGCAGAAGAGTGCCAGCACGCTCAGTCTGCCCACCGCTGACTACCCGGGCAGCCTGCCATGGGCGAAGCAGCGGTCCACCTTCCCTAGTACCAACAATGACAGCGCCCTCTACTAGTCCAGCTGCAGTATTGCACTGTGTGGACCATCTAACCCTTTCAAATCGCATCAAATTTGAAAAGAAAACCAAGAATAAATGACCAGCTAAAAGAGAGGGGAAAAAAAAATCTTTTAGGTGAAGGATTGTTGGAACCAGGCTTACCCTGTTCCTATTTAAAGTGCTTTCAGTGAGTCTACTCTGAGTGCTGTTTTGTGAGGGCTGGTGGGTTTATGACCATGTTGATATGTTAGTTACCTATTTAGCATCTTTGAGAATATGACAAGTGATGACAGTAACCAGACGTGAGAGGCCTGCAGCGATAAACCAAACTGGAAAAACAACTTAGACTTTATCACTGTAATGCCAAGCTAAATACATTCAAAGGACTTTAACAGAATGTACTTTTACAGAAATCACAGGCTGTGTGGTGGGGAGACCCATCAAGCCATAAGCTGCTGAACCTTTTATTTGTTCCTTAATGCTCTTTTGTTTATTATTATTATTATTATTATTATTATTATTATTCTTGCATCGTTTTAATGTAAAAAGGATGGCAAATGAAGGAATAAGGCCACAGCAAGAGACAGGCACAAACAGGGAAGCCGAGTGTAATAGGGGCTGTGTGTCAGTGGGGCAGACCGGTCCAGACTGCTGGTGACATGTTGCTGGTAACACATGCTGTACTCCTGCTGCTTCTGACAAAGATCCGATACAGACGTGACAGGCTGCTGGGCCAGCTCACGTCAGCTGTACATCACAGCCAGCATCCCCTCATTTACAACTTCGCGAAGGTTTCATCTCGTGACCAAATGTTCAATAACACTTTCCAAAAGTGTTCAACTATTTCACTGTCTACAAAGTAGATTTTTATTAATATTTGATAATCAAATAATTTATACAGGAAAAAAAAAAAACACTAAAACGTGCATTCATTGTAAGTCTAGTCTTCATAAATTTAAAAATGTTTGTTTGCTTTAGTCTTTTGTGAAAGTAAACTATTTCGGGAATTTTTTTTTCATGCTTTAATTTTTAAATTTTGTTTAGTAAATGTCATTAAACAGTGTTAAGAGACACATTGTAGTGTTTTAACACCTCTACCTTTTAGTACAAGAAAGAATATAACTAGTAGAATATATAAATATATCCAAGTATTTAAGAAGTGGTAGATTATGGTTATTCTTCTGTTTCCTAACTTTTTGTTTATATGCTGTAGTAGTTGATGTTGAAGAACATAATCTGTCAATATTTGCCTTAAATGTTAGATTGTATAATATTGGATAAATAGTTCCAAGTTCTCTGCATACCTGGATTTTAGTCCTGAATTTTATTTTCTTTGTACATTGCTTGCAAATTCAGTTACCCAGGCAGATAACATTCAGTTTAAATGTATACATTTTATATACCCTTGTACGATCTTTAAATGGCTTTGGATTGTAAGTGATGAAGATCTCTTGCCGTTTGCCAAATGCATTGTAACTTAAATATGGAATGAATCTTAATAAAGATGATAAATCTGATATTTGACTCACTCCGCTTTATACACAAAAACCTTAATATCGATTATGTTATGAACTTGTTACTCTTCCATCAACTTATGTCAAAGGTAGTACAACATAATGCTTCATTACCTCTCAATGAAATCTGTCTGGCTGTAATTATTGGTTTTAACTGCAGTAGCCTCAGTAAATTTAATTTTACTATACTGGCAGGGGAAGGGAGAAAATGGCAAAATAGCAGGTAACCTCCTGAATCCAACAGCTAATTTTGTGCTGGGTCACTTGATATGTACAGCTGCCCATTAATTGTACACTGGTTGAGATGGAGACACACCTGAGCTGGTGGAAATCCCTCCCTCTATCAACTTAAATGTGAGCCGAGACTCAATCCTGCACAGGTTTGTCCATGAACTTGGGCTGTATTGTTTGCATTGTACACCGTGTGCTTTGCCAATTGTGAAATACAACCCTTACCTGCCCTGTGACCAAATTAACCTTAATCATCATGAAACAGCCCCATCTATCCTTTCCTTCACTCGCGCCAACACTGATTTGAACAAGAGCATGGTTCCCCCCCCCATGATAATGGACATCACTATTTCTTTTTGTGCTATTACTAAATTCCATCTTGCAATCCTTGTCAAACGGCCCCAAGACTGCCATTCAGAAGAACTTGAGTAAGAGAGTTTGCCTTGGTCTGCCTTTTAATTAACTACCTCTTGCCCAACGAGCACTTCAGGCCACCAAGAATTCTTCCTGATGTCAGAAAGTGCTGACCTGACATTTCTACCAGAAGCAGGAAAACCGGCTAACAAAAAGGATCCAAATATGAATGGGAAGCATATGGTCAAACCTGGACTATGCACACATTGACACAAAGTGGTTACAGACTTTTTTTTAAATAAAATAAAAGCATTTCCACATGAAATACTGGCCTGACACTTTACTTACTGTTCCAACTGTACAAGACAAACAAATAAGCAAAAACAATTTCCCTTTAAAAAAAGAGTTTGTGCCATACGACCTAAATACTGGCTATTACACAAGCTAAAAAAATGTTAACCATCATGTGGAAATTTAATGCATTTTAAATTGCTTGCAGATTAAATTTCTTTGCTTCTTAGACTAAGAGATGTGGTCAAATCATTAGAGAGAAAAAGAGCTGCCAGAACCAGAGGTGATGTCAGACCAGGGGAGGGGGCAGGATGGCAGCAGAGCATGCAGAGCCCTGGCTTTGACTCTCTCCAAAACGCCCACCATCCGTCTTTCAACTGTAGCCCCTCACACCACAGGATCCCAGATAATCCACCTTAGCCTTCATACATTCACCGCTGTAGTGCATACGTACTGTTCCAAATGTTCTGAGTGCATATTTTTGGGAGAAGGGGGTTGTGGGTGCCTGGTAGGCTGTTATCTCTTAACCGAAAAAGTTTCGGACGTGCTGGGCCGTCGTCTGCCCCACCACAAGCTCCAGATCTTGGAGGCTCGCCTGGCTTAACTGTTGGACGCTGGGAAAGTTATGGAGCAGGGCTAAAGCTTTCACCCTACCCACCCCAGGGATGTGCTGCACCAGGGCCACCACCACACAGTCCAAGAGGCCTGAAGTGTTTCTCCGCAGAAAAGGGTTAGAGCTTGTCTCTTTGCCATCATCCCGGGCCTAAATGCGAAATGGTCGCATGTTACTGTCAGACAACTCTTCCAACTCTACATGCATAGAATATTTTAGCTAATTTTACCATAAAAACAACCATACACACCTATGTCACATTAGACTTCTTATCTTATCCAATTTTACCTTGAAAACAGACAGTTCCCTAGAATAACTACCAAAAAGATGTTTACTGTGTGCATCTACACATATGAAAATTTAAATAGTACAACCCTTACTTAACCACTGTGAGCAAAATACGTCTTTTTACAGACTAATGGTCTGTGCTGCCTTCAGTAGACAGAGTTCTGTCTCCAGACTGAACCACCTACAGTAAAGTGATCTCTGTAACTCAGCTAGCATTAAGACCCAGAAACAGAATCCCTCTATTCCACCTTTAACTGGGTCGCTACGGCAGCAGATTGTTTCATGCTTATGGAAGTGATTTAACCAAAACACTGCAAGGTCATAATCCATGAGAAGAACTGGTATGATGCTCTTAAACCAAAACAATTTTCATGCAAATGATGTGCAAAAAAAGGGTCACATGAGTGACATTACACAAACACTTCCACTGAATGGACAACTTACCAGCTGTGTAATCAACTGTGATGCCTCTGCCTGACTGGCCACTGGCAGCAAGGGCAGCCCTAGCTCGAACACCACAAACTTCTGCACAGCTGCGAAGTACTGCTCACTGAGCCGTGTCTTCTCCACTACAATGATGCCATGAAGACTACCCCTAGTCTGTGCCACACACACATGTGGTCTCATAAGAACAGCTGACACACATCAACACAATAATTGCCACCACTGTTAAAAAGCAAAGCAGGCATTATTAATTTCAAAAAGTTAAACAGGCTACCCAGCAGAACACCATCTGGCTGTAAACCAGTAGTTAAAAATGTCACTACAGTTAAACCAAAAAACATTGCAACTTACATTTCTAAATTTAACAAGTCTCCTCTTGTAGCTATTTCCTGCAACCAAGTCACTTTCAGATATGTACAGCACACAGCTTTTGTTGGAGAGACGGAAGTCCACTACTCCAAGTTGGTCTTCAAAGATAGGTTTGATGTTTCCTGGAAAGAGACTAAAAAGACTTAAAACTGGAAGAAGTGTACAGTTTTCTGAGGGATGGCAAACTACTACATGGTATAGTACTTGGTGAAGTTGTAACTGTAAACTACAATGCTATGGCGCCCTCTATAGGTAAACATATGAATGTGGGAAAACTTGCTAAAAATCCCCCAACCCGGTAAAATGAAATTATAAATGTTTAATTATTTGTATACCTGCTACAGTACAAATTAGGTCTGTGAATCCGAAAAACGATTACGAATGCAGCCAGTGCTGACATGTAAAGGCAATACATGTCAGAACACATGATCAATTGTTTATATAACTGTTAATAACTGAAAGTTGACCAAAGTGCTTTACACCTCAGATAAAATAAGACATACAGTAAGAAGTATGAAATTAGCAAGAACTGTATTAAACGAAGTAAGCACACAATAAAACATAGAATAAAACAATATTAAAAAACACAGACAAATGAAACATGTCAGATCACTACTGGGAACTAAAGGCCAATGAATAAATATGTTTTTAATCTGGATTTAAAAGAGGTCAGATCTGTAACAGGGCGAATGTCAGAGGGTAAAGAGTTCCAGTTTGGGAGCAGCAACAGCAAAGGTGCGATCGGGAAAACGTTTGCACCTAGACCTCGAACTTCGTGAAGAAGCTGACCAGACGATCGTAGATATAGACATAGAATGAATTGCAATACATCGGTGGGCTACAGAATCAGTCACCGGACTATTTTACCTTTAAAACTGCGTACGAGTACAGAGTCTCTCCATTTCTCATTGACCACAATGTGGCCATAAGGAGGCACGACATTAACACGCACCGGCGTACCGATGTCCATAGCGTGTCCCACAAACGTCCGTCCACATATATATATATATATATAATTTAAGTTTCGAAAATGCTTCTTTCAGATAGGACACAACGAAACTTTATTTGATTGTTTTCGGAAATTTCACAATGGTAGGAGTTAGAATAGCGTTGAGAAAATCCCTCTCATTTTAACCAATGAAGCGCATTTTTCTCACGTCGCAAAGTTTGAATGAGGAAAAGATTCAGAAACGGTCGTGTTGCTAAGGTGTTTAAAAAGATTGATGATTGGTCCTTACGTGTGACGTTAGCCAATGACATTTTGCGTTGCTTGGAAGTGGCTGGAAAGTTGTAGCGTCTAGATACAAGTAGTACCTGGAGAACTGATCTTGTACCCAGATTATTTACTTTTTTTGGGAAATGTTTTGTTTTTTCCCTTAATAACGTCTTTTTTGTTTACGACGACGGCCGTTTTTATATACCTAACAACGAACTGAAGAACTTTGCAAAGATGTCAAAATTCAGTTTCAGAAGAAAGGACAAAACGACGTTTGTGAGTACTCAAGTAACTTACACAATTGTTGATACTTGTCAAGCGAGGTTTGATTAACTGGTTGCAGATTTATTACTACATTAATTCTTTAGGGACGCATCGTTTGCTTGTTGAGTAATTGCGTAGACCAACTTGCCGTGTTTTTACGGATTTCAGATTCCGATTTTAATAAGGTATATAAAAAGATCCATTAAAATTCTTAAATACGTGTATACACCTCGGTGTGCAAGAACACACGCGAACATACAGTGAAACACAAATAACTGAGGTAGTGAACGGGTAGGTATTGATAAGGGAATTGTGGAAATACCCAGGTACGTAAATGCACAATAGAGTATAACAAGATCACTTTAAAAAAGCAATAGGCATACCTTCTTCGCATTGATTAAGTTTGGATGGTGTTGAGTACACTGATAGTTTGAGGAAAGAAGGCTCATATTTTCATGCATTTTCTTTTATAAATTAAAATGGGAAATTTTATAAATGTAAAATGGGTTTAACCCTTTTCAGGAGTACAACTTCAGAAGCTTTTATTTCTAAATCAGTTTAATTCCGAGAATCACGTTCGAGTTTATCGTAACATATTTTTGCCGCCTTTCCTAAAAACACTGCTGATAATATCGTTTCAAAGCGATTTCTCTTGGGTTTTGCTTCGTCTTTCAGAAAGGAGTCTGTGCTGTTAGAGCCACTTTAATCTGTAACATCAGTGCTCTTCGTCATGCTTTGAGCTACATCTATTTATTGCTCATGTTCCAGTTTAAACATGGAATGGTGCGTATCTGTATAGATATTAATCCATTATAAGTGTAACGTGGAAGTGAAGATGCTAACCGTTTTCATAGCTGCATATTATTTTATGGACTCAGACTAGCTACATAGCTTCTGAAGGAACCAACAACAAGGCGTGTTACGGCATTTTAACAAGCAAATTGCAGACTTTTTAAAAAAATATTTTTTAATAAATTCACAAAGTGCTTTGAGGAGTTTTGTGCAATGGAGTGGCCTGGTCCTTAAGATGGAGCTGGTAGGCTTTATGTAACAGGTTTGACCCTCCAGGGGCACAAGCCTGTGCAGCCACAGTCCCCACTCAGGAAGCTAATACAACTCTTGTCCTGAGAGCTGGGTTAGGGTTAGGCTATAGCAGATCTACCTCCATTATTTACTCAGACAAATTAAAAGATGAAGCTGAAAAAGCAGAATTCTTTGTCGTACTCTACCATTTTTGACAGGCATCTACTCAAAGGTAGGTAGAGCACTGAAAAGTACACTCCCATCCATGTCCTTATCACATTACATCAGTTTGCTTTTGCATTACCATGATTATTTACCCCCCAACTGTCATTGACTGACCTGTGTTGTGTAATCATCCATAATCTGTGACTAACAAAGTTCTCTGTGCTTTGTTTAGAAGCACATAGCTCATGGCTTGATCCCTGCTGCCACCATTGCCCCCAGACCCGCAGTTCCTCGCACCCCTCCCCCTCGCAGCCCATACCCTTCTCCAGAGAGACCCAGGTACTTGCAGAGATCCCATTCTTTTTCAGAGCCATCCTCTTTTCTTCTTTTTTTTTTTTTTTAATTTTGTCTGAAATTCACGTTGTTGTCAAGATCTGACAATATTATAATCCAAGCAGATTAGTAGAATGCTTGCCAATCCTGTAGTGTCCTTCCTGTGAGCAAACTCAGAAACCACAGGTATAACCTGCACCCAAGGCAAGAACTGTCAGTATTTGCCTTGAATTTTAAGACACCTTTTCTTTGTTTACCTGTCAATCTCCGGCCTAGGTCTGCATTGGCGGCGGCCATTCTGTCCTCATCTCTGATGGGCCGCACTGTGGCCATCCCACCAGCGCGACCGAGGTCTCTGTCTGAGAGTGACTTCACTCGCTCGCTCACTCGGACAACAGCAGAACCCTACACTAGCACTGCGGAGCACACCAGGTAGCCCACGGAGTCACACACTACACATTTTTTTTTAGGCATTTTTCTGTAATTATTTTGAGGACCAGTAAGAGTTACTACATAGATTGTATTTTTGTATATTATCCACTGGGGACAGGTAGTTCAGTTCAATTCAATTAATTTTTATATAGCGTTTTTTACAACAATGTGCCTCAAAGCACTTTACAGGAGAAATTGCAGATGTTACAGAATAACAGCAATAGGAATAAATATAAATGAAGCCAGACAACAGCAGAGTAGAGGAACCAAAAACTCCACAGTGTGGAGAAAAGAAAACTCTGGTCAACTCAATATTGACCCAGAATTCAGACCTAAATTGCATTTTAACCCGCTGCTCTCCTGCAGGGACAGGTGGACCAGGTCTGTGAGCGGCAGGCCCCGAATGCCGTCCCCTCAGCATTCTGACACCTATGACGATGAGGAAGAGGAAAGCATAAGGGGGACGGCATTTTCGGAACCAGATGAGAGCCACGTTTACCAGTCTTTAGAGAGGCGAGGAAGAACCTTGACAAGAAAAGACCTGTATGCCGTACCTGTTAAACAGGTAGAGCAACCGCCATTTGATCTATGCACTTGAGCTGGTTTTCTGAGGTAGTTTCCTCATCATACAAACGAGTGGTAAAACTGCAGTTTAAAAACCGGTATATTGGAACTGCAGTACACGATGGTACCAGAAGGTGGGGCTAAATATACATGTTTAGAATTTATCATTAATTGTGACTGACTTACAGTATTAGTGGTTTGGTTTTTAATGCGTTAGCAGGAATTCAAAAATAGATGCTGAGATAGGAGACAACAATTCAAAGGTGGTCGAAACTATGCTCAGTTGCTTGGCAATGATGAGCAAAAGTAGAAATAAGTTTCTCTTATTTCCAAAGATGGCAGTTATGGCCCCAGAATGTAGTCAGTGTGATGCCAAGACATTTTATTAGATATAAAAGCTTAATAATGTACTCCACACAACCACTGAGAGGCAGGTGTCTATTTAATGCAAATTTACCTAAATAGGAGAATAATTTTAATAGAAGGACATATTATGGAGACCAGCAGGGATTTCACTGTCTGGCTCTGGCTATTACGTTATTCTTGACATTGTAATTTAAGATAATGAAACTGTCGAAATTGCATGAATTAGGTATAAATTAGGTTGCTTGTAAAGAACAGTTCATAATTTGCAGAGCATCCAAATGGCAAATTTATATTTCACAGATGTTAAGACATAAGAAGCATACCTTACTTTTTACACGTCTGTGGGCTGTTGTTCTTGAGTTAATCTTGTGTGTGTTCACAGTGCATGCCTCTGCTTTTTTCCCTGTCTCCAAGATAGAATTTAAGACACTTTCCATGGGTTCACTTCCAGAAAACAGGCAGGTCATTATTTTGAAATGACCTGTGACATGTTGAAGCACTTTCATTAGCTTGCAATATTTTGATCTGGAAGCTACAACAACAGGTTGTGATGTATCTTATAGCTCTAAACAAGTGAAATAGGGGAAAGGGAATCAGGTTTATGGCCAGGTATGTTTGTCACATACAAGGAATTTGTTCTCTGCATTTAACCAATCTACCTGGGGCAGCCACACATGGCTCCTGGGCTGGGATTTGATCCAGGAACCTTCTGCATCCTAACATATTGTTCTACCTATTGAGCCACCAGGCTGATTAAACAAGACATCATCATGACAATTTATATTTATTGCTTAGTACTAGTTGGGCTTTTGCTGTTAGGCTTGCTAATGCACTGAACTGGGAGTTGGTCCAGATGGCTGACTGGTGTGTACTAATTTAAGAGCTGCAAAGGGCCCAAAGAGAGGATGAGACAAACCACAGGAAGCAGGAGCCAGGTAATGAGAGGCAACTCTGTCACTCACTGAGCTGGATAGACCTAATGCACACCAAGAACACTGAGTACTGTTGCTACATGGAGCCCTGCTAATTTGACCCTGATTTGTGCTGGCCTTTCATGGTTCCTGGTCCTGATGCTGGCTGGAGCGTTTCTATGCAGACAGACTATGATGAAAAAAGCTTGTGTGCAGATGTGTGAAGATGCAAGGCTGCTTTGGAGATGCTGTTAGGTCCACGATAGTGCTCCTGCTGCTGCCTGCCCTCTGTCCACTGCAGATACATTTTGGATTTCATTACTGGTACTTTTCTCCCCAACAAAGCCCTGACTTGTACTGAAAACCGATAAAGGCTTACTTTGCTTTTGAATGCTAAGCATTTTGACACAAGTGTATCGAACAGCCCCATTTAGTAACATAAAGAAAATCAACTTGTATGATTGAAAATTGACTTGTACGATGTGAAAAACATGAGTAAATGTATTTGAGCTTTTAACTTGATTTATCATATAGAAAACATAAATGCAATATATATAAAAAGTTACAGTATGTCATAACATACTGTATGATTGTAATTCTATGTACTGTAAATCAGTGAGTTTTATTGTAATGATTAGTGAGGAAATAGTGTTTCAGTGCCTCATGGTTTCAGAGATGTAGGTTTTAATCCACTTCTCAGCTATGATTCTGTAAACTTTGCATGTTGTCACTATTCCAGTGTGGTTACCTTCGGGTGTTTTGGGCTCCTCCCACAGTCCAAAGTCACGAGTCAGTAACACTAAACTGCCCCTTGTGTTAGCATGTTGACGTGCTGTCGCCCCATTCAGAGGTGAACCAGACGTGTGTTCTTTGGTGTCTGGATCGTGTTCTAGGCACCAGGACCCTGAAATGGGTAAGAACTTTGAGAACATGAATCTATGTGGTAAACACTGAACAATGTTTTAGGTATTTCAATAACTTGAATTATGTTTATAGTTTCAGTGGCCCAAATAAAAAGCCCTAATTTCAAGTCTGTCCATATTTGACCAAAGATTCACACCTAGTAAAATGTGATTGGACAGTCATTAGTCATATGATTTGGTTCAACACGGTTTTATTCATGTTGTCTACGATCACCAGCAGTGTCAAAGTGATTTAATTAATCATTGTGCATCACAGACAGACAACGATGTGCTGTCTGGGGCTTACTTGTATTTATGTGCTGTGATCTTTGAGAAAAATGTGGTGGTTGTGCTGTGAGGTAACTAGTCAGGAGCCAATGCGGGAAACTCTCTTCACACACACACCTGGACCAGCAGGTGTAAGTAGGTCATGTGGTACAGAGAGCGTTGGCACTGCTCTTGTTGGTTTGACTGACGAGTAGCAGGCTGTGCAACAAGAAATCCTTCGTGTGCTCACTGGGGAGATGATGACACAGTGACAATGCAGGTAGACCCATTCCTGCAGGGTCTGTTTCTGACAGAACAAACTTGTGGTTGTTCTGTAAAGTGGTGTGTGTCTCAGGGTCCTGTTGATCAAAATGCAGGACACAATTTCACAGGTATATGCAGCCAGTGGGTGGTTTTGGGGCAAAATTACACGAAAAGATTCTACTGCATCAGCCAGCCACAGTCCTTTGTGGGACAGTTTGGAGAAGCACCTGCAAAACAATTACAGCCTCCACTTACAGTAATAACATCAGATTACATGCTGCATCATGTTCATGTAGATATGTTAGTCACAATGCAGTCCTTCCACTATATAGAGTGTGCATTACTCCACCTTGCTGTAGACACTGTGTTGTTTTCATCTCTTATGCTCTGTTCGAGCTGACTTCCATTGGTTCTGTTGTAATATGTAATAAAAACTGGTAGGTCCAGTCAGTGTTTCCAGTGAAATTACATTATGTTTTGCAGATATACTAATACTGGCCATATTACTTTGTCTGTCCTGGTTGTGTGACAAAGATGCAGACCATACGCTGGTGTCTTCGTAGAGTGAAGTGGAAAAAGATGAGTGTGTGTGTTTATGTGTGTATGCACGTGCATGCGTGTGTGCACACAAGTATATGTGTGTGTGTCTGCCCACAAATTCCGCCAGAGGGTATGTAAATTTATGTGCATATCTACATATGTATATAAAACAGTATCTTGACACGCTATCGTTTTGTCAGTTGGAATTAATCAGTGAACACTCAAAGTTTCTCCTTCTAACGTAGCACTGCAGTACTTTTAAAAAATTCAACAGTGATAAGTGGTGATGCTGTTTTCCACACATCTGAGCACGTAGCTCGAGTGGTCGTGAAAACATGACATGTCTTTGCTCTCGCTTGAATTGCAGGTGATGGATCTTTGAGACAAATATGGTTGACAAAGGATTTTCACACCAGGGAACTGATTGGATAATTAAATGGATGATTCAGATTCTGAATCGCAGGGGTTTTTCGTTATATGTTCGCGTAAGAGCAAAGTTCGGTTTCCTCAGTGATTATGTTTGAATTGCAGATTGCATTCATCCCAGCCTTCTGGATGATGACTGACTCTTCATGCCGTCTTTTCACAGTGACACACAAAATAGTTCAGGTGAACAGGAAGTGATGGAGCAGTACTTGAATGCCTGTATCGCAGGTTTCCATCTAGTCCTGACACGCTGCAAAATGAAATTCCCGGCAGACGGAATTGAATTAGGCCTGAAAGGGACAAATGACCCACTGGAGTCAAGTTACATTTATGAACATTGACTAGCAAAGGACGTTATCACAGCATGAAATTCTGTGAGTTTCCGCTTTACATTTCATAAATTTGTGTAGTGTGCTTGTGAACACTATGGACACGCATGGATAATTTGTGGTGATTTCTTGCGTTGGGTTGATTTATCTGGAGCCATTTAAAAAAGCAAAACTGAAACCTGCAAAACTGTAATCCTGGAAGATATGAATGAAAATATTGGGTTATTCTAGCATAGCAGATTTTTATGATAATGTGTATTGGTCATAAAGGTTGCTGTACTGTCAGGTATTTTTCTGACATATGTCAGTCCCCCTTTTTTAAAGGGCAAACACTTTTAAGGAAAATACAGCACAATACCATGTCTGGTATTGTTGTCTCTCCCTCTCTGAGGCAGTTAGTGTTGGTGTAACGTCTTTTTACAGCCTTGTGTATGTTCATTTTAACAGTTAGTGGGTAATATAAAGGCTGTTGTCTTTAGTTAAAGGTTGAGTGCAGCTCTGCAAAACGTTGGATCACAGATTATCCTAACCACAGGTGTAATGTAATTTAAGTGTAAAATTCTAGCAGTGGGTGTCTTGTAGGGAGGGGTGTTCTTGGAAGGAGGTAAAGAGGTTATTGTTATTATTCAGCTCAGCTGTGCAGCATCCTGTAGTTGTGAGTTTTCCTCTGTGGACTTGTCTCCTGTCTAAGGCTGTTTGTTTAAAAAGATGAGAATTGCGGTTCATGTTTTCACCTGGAGATTGTGTTTTCTCAATGCAATTTTCGAGGGCCCTCCGGATTAATTGTGTCAATAATCTTAATTAATGTGCTGAACTGAAATAAGACGGTGTTCACAAGAAAAGCTTTTGTGTAATTTTTTTTGCTTGTCTTACCAAGAAATATGCTGTAGCTGTGATTAAAATCAGTAGTTTTATCATTTTTTTGTGACGATGGTTTGAGTCATTCTGTGTCTACATATCGCAGACACAGAGTATAGCAAATATACTTTGACTTTTACTGTGTTCATCTACAATTCTGTCTTTATTTTGAAAGGTACTGTTATGTATGAATATGTTATATTCTCAGAGAAATGAACCCAGATATGGATGTGTCTGTGTGTGCGTGGGTGTGTGCGTGGGTGCGTGTACGAGTGCAGTCAGGCCTCTGAACTCCGAAGCCCCTCACTTTGCCTGTTGGTTTTCAGTGAACTCTTTCTCCTTTTCCAGCCCTACCGCTACTCAGAGGTCAGCGATGGGACGAACGGCTCCGAGTTAGGTGAAGACACTCCTGCAGACACCAGGGGTGTGTATACACTTCCCCACTGGGTATTTCTCAGGGCCTGGGCCTTCATCATTCTGACATACCCACATAGTTCCTCATACCATCTTTATCATGATGCACTAGGCTCTTACTAGGGTGATATATTGAGTGAAAATTTTCGTTTTGTTATTTCTGATTACCGATGCTGGCTGATAAGTAGCATTTTATGTTTTCCTTGAAGTTTTCTTCTAACTGTTCTGTGCTTGGTTGTATTTAAAGTCTGGCATATGCACATGACTCGTTATTGCATAATAGGATGCCTGCAGATAATAATTCACTATGTTTGAGGAATCATCCATCCATCCATTCTCTATACCGCTTATCCAATTCAGCGTTGCGGGAAGCCTGGAGCCCATTGAGGAATCATGTAGTAAATATAAAAATATATCTTTATGGTAGTGGTAGGTGGTGTGGTGGTTAGCGCTGTTACTTCGCACCTCCAGGCCTGGGGTTCGATTCCCACCTTGGGTCTGTGTGCATGGAGTTTGCATGTTCTCCTTATGCTTGGTGGGTTTTCTCCAGGTTGTCTGGTTTCCTACTACAGTCCTAAAACATACAGGTTAGGTTTATTGGTGTTTCCAAATTGTCCGTTGTGTGTGTGTGTGTGTGTGTGTGTGTGTGTGTGTGTCTGTCTGTTCCTCTGTGGTGGGTTGGCACCCTGACCTGGGTGTCCCCTGCCCTGCGCCCTATGTGTTCTGGGATGGGCTCCAGGCTTCCCCGCGACCCTTAACGGGATGAAGCGGTATAGAAGATGACTGACTGATATCTTTATGGTTTTAAGCAATAGACTTAATTAACTGTCCAACAGTGTATAGCACTGATGTGAATTTATTTTTCTTGCAGTCTTTACAAAATGCACTTAGATTAGATTGGACTGAGCCTCAGATATGCTAATGATTAAAGCTATGCTGGTATTTGCATTTTTCTCAAAAAACTTGATTTTTCAAATCATTGTTTGTTCCCACCAAGATGTATGGAAAACCAGTAGAGAAGTATGAAGTAAGCTTTATGAAAGTTACATTTTATAAAATGTTTATTTGCGCCAAAACTTGTGGTGTATTTTGACATTATTGTTCCTTGAAGTTAGCCAGTTAGCACTATGTCACCTGACTTGAGTTGTTCTGGCAGGTACTGTGCTTACCCTGGGTAATTTAAACGTTCTGTCTTACATTGTCCAGTTTTGTTCATTTACCCCTTTTGGTTAAACGTCAGGCGTGGTGGTTAGCACTGTCGCCGCGAACCTCCAGGCCTGGGGTTCAATTCCCGCCTTGGGTCTGTGTGCGTGAAGTTTGCATGTTCTCCGGGTGCTCCAGTTTCCTCCCACAGTCCAAAGACATGCAGGTGAGGTTGATTGGTGTGTCCAAATTGCCCGTAGTGTGTGTGTGTGTG
>JABJVR010000007.1:3804205-3824394 GCA_025773905.1 Chitala chitala | reverse complement strand
TCACCACCACTGTAAGCTAATATGTACAGTCTGCATTAAGGACACAAAAAAAAAAATTCGTTTTGACCAGCAACCGATTGTCATTGGTTGGCAAATCGGTTAACCAACAAGTCTACAACAAGCCATTTTACTCATTAAAAAGCCTACTTAAAGCCAATAACACTTTATTTAAAACGCTATTTAATACTATACCATTTCTGTTCACGGAGATTACTGCTCTGAAGGCACTGATGTCTCGTCGATGAACAAACGTTGTCTTTCCAAATGTGCTCTTCGTGACAATCGCAGCCCGTTCGTTTTCCACCGTTTAATAGATACATGTCCAGAAGTGGTGAGACATCACTCAGATAATAATCCACTTCACTTTTCATGTTATTTACCTCAGATGAGTTGTTTTGTCAGCAGAAAAAAAGCCATCTCTGTGAAATTTATTTCCTTGGTCATCAGCTGTCTCATGCCCACTTACTGACAGTGGCCACAACAGCCCCTCCTTTGTTGTTAACATTTAATGCGGCTTCGCTCTTCACTATGGATGAAAGGATGTTTAGTACCGATGTGGTACTGCATCTCCTAATGTAATATAGGTGAACTGAAATGCAACATTGTACACGGTAGCACACAATTATGTCCATCAAAATGGACCCATACGTGTACTCGGGAAGCCAATCTTCCAAAAGTGAAACTATGAAAAAATATATAGAAAAATGTATGAAAATATTTCAAATGAAAACTATACACTGGTCAGCCATAACATTACTTATCTTGTTACAGTGGCACCTGGGAGTGGGTGGGATATATTAGGAAGCAACTGAACATTTTGTCCCTGAAGTTGATGTGTTGGAAGCAGAAAAAATGGGCAAGTGTTTGAGTACCTTTGACAAGGGCCTAATTGTGATGGCTGGACGACTGGGTCAGAGCAGCTCCAAACCTGCAGCTGTTTTGGGATGTTCCCAGTCTGCAGCGGTCAGGACCTACCAAAATTGGTCCAAAGAAGGAAAACTGGTGAACCGGTGGCAGGGTCATGGGCAGCCAAGGCTCACTAAATACACGTGGGGAAAAAAGGCTGGCCTGTGTATTCTGATCCAACAGAAGAGCTACTTTAGCTCAAATTGCTGAAACCATTAATTCTGGTTCCGATAGAAAGGTGTCAGACCACACAGTACACCGTAGTTTGTTGTGTATGGAGCTGTGTAGCTGCAGACCAGTCATGGTGCTCATGCTGACCTGTGTACACTGCCAAATGTGCCTACAATGGGCACATGAGCATCAGAACTGGACCACAAAGCAATGGAAGAAGGTGGTCTTGTCTGATGTATCATATTTTGATAGTGTGAGGCTTTGGGTAATGTTCTGCTGGGAAACCTTGGGTCCTGCCATTCATGTGGATGTTATCTTGACATGTACCACCTACCTAAACATTGTTACTGACCAAGTACACCTCTGCATGGAAATAGTATTCACTCATTGGCAGGGGCCTCTTTCAGTAGGATAATATGCTGTGCCACACTACAAAAATGGTTCAAGGATGGTTTGAAGAACACACCGAGTTCAAGGTGTTAACCTCAAAATTCTCCAGATCTCAATCCAACAGAGTATCTGTGGGATTTGCTGTAAAAACAAGTCCGCGGAGGCCACACCTTGCAACTTACAGGACTTAAAGGTTCTGCTACTGACAGCTTGGTACCAGATACCACGGCATACCTTTAGAGGTCTAGTGGAGTCCAAGCCTCAATGTGTCAAGGCTGTTTCAGAGGCAAAAGGGGGACCTACTCAATATTACATCATAATGTTATGGCTGATCGGTGTATACTGTATTGCATCAGTTCAACTTATTTTTATAAGTACAATAACACATCCGAACTGCACCTTTCCCAAGCGGTGCATTTCTAATAACGAGACAGACAGAAATATGTAGGAAGCCATAAGATGCTGGTATCCCTTGTTAAATAAATCGTATAAAGTTAATCAATCACATTGGAAAAGAAAAAAAATTGGGGAGCCAAGATGAACTTGACTTCCCTCTAATCAAATTGTGTCCAACAGGTTTAAAAGCTTTTGTTATGATGTTGCGTCGACTTGACTTTAATGGTAATTTTACCCACGCATCATTACTGTCCCATATACAACTCAATTTGGCAACCTGCTTTATTTTTCATTTACTGTTTCAAGCCTACGTTAATTTGTGTATTACTAGTTTACAACCAACTTATACAGATCAAAACTTATTATAACAAAAAAAAATTTAAATGCTGCTTTAAGCATCTATCATTAAACCTATTTATATTTGGTTAATTTTTAACCAATAGGATTGGTCAAAATTTATTTTTACTTGACAGATAATGGTTAACCAGTTAACTGATGACATCCCTGCTGTGCATTTGGCAGAGTTGATTCATTCCAGCTAAATATTTTGATTAAGTTGTGAATGTGAAAAATAAATTATCAACTGTGTCACTGTTTTGGTAAAAACAGACTATGAATCAACGATTTCATAGATTTTTATACTAACATTCCTGGAGATGTTATTTAGACAGGACTTTAAGACCTTTTTAACAACACAAACTTCCATTTAAGTCACTCTTTATATAACGAGGATCGTGTTGATCTTGAGAGACCTGAGCAGGCATGAGGAGAATCTCCACAGAACACCAGGGCATCTTAGCACCCACAGGACTAGAGCTGCGTGACTGGTTCTCCACTTAAACACCCATTTCAAAAACCAGAAGAAAATTTCCTTAGATCGATAATGAAACGGACACCACATCCACAATATGTGCGGCACCTGTAACCATTAGTAGAAAGACCTTGTGTAAAGGGAGAGCAGCACAACACCAATGTAATGTAAGACCAGGCTAACACACAGTTGCGGCGGCCACTGTCTTGCTAATAGGAGAATGGCGTCTCCAAAGCAACCATCACACACACAGAATATCCAATTACCATGTACATCCAGGCTCTGTGTTTCCCCAAGAGGGAAACGAGATGAGGATGAAGAGGATCAAAGACAGCCTTACATAAGAGGAGCAGTAATCATCATTTGTCTGCTCAGAAAGGAATTGCTCCTGAAATTACTCTGGACTGTGAATGTGAGCTCAAGCGACTTCAGTCCAGGAATGCTTGACAAAGGACAGAAAATGGCACTTCAGTTTTGTGCCGCACTGACACGATGGTCTCCCCTCTTACGGCAGGCTGGAGACACCCGGCACCTTCATCAGCTGCGCTTGTTCTTCCATCTTGTGCTTCTGCCTGCTTTATTTATTCATTCTAAAGCAACGCTGCTGACTCTTGTCCAAAGCTCAAGAATTTTAAAATTCCTCCTCTAAACTTGGACCAGGAAAGCCTCGTTAATGCCACGCATGCCAGGCCGCTGCTCTGTTCAGTTTCTCCATGTATGTTTTAGCAGGGCTGAAGGAGGATTTGTGGGAGTTAACTCAACTGACAAACAAATATTAAAAATGTATCAATTAATAAATGAAAAGTTTCGGTTCCATTACCATATACCACAAAAACAATTCATTATAATGTAAAAAATTTTGTGTTTTTACTACAGCACAAATCTCCTCCACAAATACAGTGTTTAACATTAAGCAGTAAACCAAGACAGAAATGTAGGATTTGTAATCTGTTCTCAAGCACATCATGACCTACATTTCAATACACTTCACTTTGCTCTTCTCAATGTGCTTGACTCACAAGAAAAGAGTGATTAGGAAGCAGAGTAGCAGAGGGACCATGTTTCTAATGTAGATACCTGAATACTGGAGGGTTATTCGTACATGTGTACAGATCAAATTTCAATCAGGACAGGAGAATTTACAGCAGTGTTCACAAAGAGATCTTGATAAAGCAGAGGAGTTACTGACCTCTTAAATTCTCTTTCTCACTATTACAAACTCTTTAAAAAATACACAGTTCATACCAAACAACATCTAGATAATTTTTTTTCCTTTGATTCACAGCACAAATGTCATGTGATAGTAATGCATTGATATTTCAGATTATGTCTCCTAAAAAACAAAACAAAATTAATAATAAAAAAAACACACTGCCAATTAATGTCAGGAGGATGAAATGCAGAACACATCTTTACATGTAACAAGAGTGTGCCTGACCACAGCTCTCTGTCCTGGCTGTCAGGTCCTAGCAGCACTACAGGTGAGCTCTGCCCCTGTTGAGATGGCACTTCCTGTTTACTGAACGCCACCTGGGACCGGGCAGCATGCAGCAGGCGCGTCCACATGCTCGTATTTCTGCGGGAGAATTCTGTGGCACTTGAAAATGCAGACAGAAGATTGTATGCACGAGGGTATAAATCTCATGGCCACCTCAGACCTTGAGATGAAAACAGCTATGCCTCTTTAATGGGGAAAAGCCAAAACCAAACAGAAGGGCAGAGGTTTATTATTTCAGATGTTGCAGGAAACACCTCCACGCTCTCTTGGAATGGTAATGACAGGATCTGTTTGATTGCCAGTAAACACTATTTCTACCCAAGGCTGCAACAAGGTCTCCAAGGTTGGACCCCCTGAAGGCAACATGCAGAAGGCAGCACCAGACCAGCCATCACATTTGTGCCAATCCATGTGGAGAGGAATCTGATCACCCTGTGCATCGCTGTCTTCTATTGGACAGGGAAAGAGTGTCCTGCAGTGCACACAGGATTAGCACACGGCACTGCATTCTACTAAGGACAACTCCTCCCTCCCGCAGGTCCTTAGGAGTTTCATTAAACATCATACCACTACAAAGCCATGTAATCTGAGGACTCAACTTTTTCCTGAGGTAACTAACATCTATTAAAAATTGTCAACTGTGTCACTGTTATGGTAAAAGCATTTGTCATCTGTGTACATGAAGAATTCAGGGCTGACATCCAGATGTTTTGCTTAATTAAGCATCTCTCAAACAGATGTGCTCAAGAGTATTGGAAAAACTCAACATACCGATGAACATAATTAGTCAAATCCTATGCTGAAAGACAAATGTATTTATTTTCACAGTTACGCAAGTCAGCCCTGCGCATCGGCAAGCTGACCTGCAGAGCTGGAGAGCAAGGCTTCCTTTCCTGGATCCCCTTCACAGTACTAATGCTGACCGTGGGGTCTGCCAGCACACTTGTTTGTTACGAAAATGCACTGCTATTCTTCTGTAAGTACCATATCTGCAGTCTATGAAAATGTTAGAAAAAGAGAGGCAGAACGCTTGTGCAAAACCACAATCTATAAATGAAATAAGTGATTGTTTAGCCGAAACATTTTTGTACCAATAACAGCATACACAAGCAGAAGAGACAGGGAAGCAGTGTTTTCATGCGTATAAACACGATGGTGAATGGCATTCAGATTGCCAGAGGAGCTGATACGTGGAAAAACATGGCTGTTAGTGGCACTGAATAAATGTCTTCCACAGAGACTCTGAATGGTGTAGATGGAAGCAGACTCATTGCTTAAGAGTGACACAGTTAATTATTAATCTTTTCTACAACCCATACTCCAAAACACTACCTGGGTCCGCTCCACTTAATACACTAAACCACTTTTATAAGCAGATCTCCATCCTGTTCCAAGTGTAGGCTCTACTTTACCTTTAGTCTAGTTTAAGACCTTATCCGTAAACACCACATGAAAACAGCTGGAGAAAAAAAGCAGATAAAGAGAAAAAACAGAATGAAGGAATAAACAAGAACGAATGATAGAAGAAAAAGAAAACACCAAAGCCAGTTAGGGATTGGTCCAAATGTGGAGGACACTTTTAAGGAGGACAGATTCTTTGATGTAAAGTCAAAGCAAAAAATCCTCTGCCCAAATCTTTGGAGTCTCCAACATTAACAACATTTGCTGTATCGTTGCTTTCATTTAGTGCCCACATGATGCAAAGACAAGCTCACCATGATACTCTGTTAAGCCAAATCAGACAGTTAGGTCCCTCTGGAGATCAGCTTTTGAGAGATACGAGCTATACAAAGCTTCCTTCAGCAAAACATTCATACGTTACAATTCTTCAGAATTATCTAGTTCAGCAAAATATACTGAATGGCATTAGCAAATATACTTTTTAAAATGGATTAATGCAGGGTGACACCAAAAATATGGAAAATCTGTCAAAAACCTGAATACAAATTCTTAATATTATAAACAAAACATAACTTGAAATGTAGTTTATAAAGGTGAATATGCAGTAGCAGTACAAGCACTTGAAAGGAGGTTTGCATAATTTCTGTCATGGAGGTGGCTTTGGAAGCAATTCCCATATTAGCATGTTTGGGGCTCTGCACCCTATTTGTTAAATTTTGTTCATTGTTTCACCTGAATCTTGTGCTTTGTGTTTAAGAGTGTTGTGATATTTTGTTAGTTGTTGGTACATTTACATAATATGCATTTGAGTTATGGTTAGAAATGTTTGGAATTTGAGCATTTCAGATACTATTCGTGGTTATTTTTTCTGGTTTATGTTTTATCCCTTTGAGTTTCAGCCTCATGTTTGTTTTTACATATTTTTGCCTTCAACACCTTTTGTGCTTGCAGTGGGGTCTCCGATCCCTTTTCTGCGAGCTTTGGCCCTTGTTTCCTGTTCAGCTCACCACCATTTCTAGAAGAGTTTTCAGGAAGCACTGAAACAAATGGCCACTATCCCCAACACGCACTACGGCACCTTCTGGTTTGGCTACAGAATGGTTATAGTCTGAAGCATGTATCATCACTGACCAGACAGACTCAAACACAAAAACCTTTAGGAAAGATTCCTAACTGCAGCCCCCCCCCCCAGACTACCAATATCAGCACAGGACAGCCATGCACTAGAGCAAGTCTCCCGCTGGTTTTCTATAAGTGTTTGGAAGGGAAAGTGGTGCAGACATAACAGGGGGATCAGTGAGCATAGTTAAGATTTTCATTTTTGATTTAACCTCAAGTGGGAAAAGAAATTGTGCATATGGTGAGTGAAAAGGGGGGGGGGGGGGGCTATAAAAATTTTGTTCCCAGCTTTTTTTTTTTTTTTGACTGGTTCCCTTGAGATTTTGCTAGCTAGATACAAATCAGTAACCAGTTCATTTGCTGGAAGCATTTAAAAAAAATGGCTCAAAACATAGAGCCAAGAGGCCAACCTCTATGGGGGTCAGCATTCTAAGGCAGCCCTTGGAGCTCCAGCTGTGCCTGTATGTGTCCCACGTGATCTGCACAGCTCCACCTAGAAGTACCCCTATTACAGACACACACCACTCCTGTAGTGCTGCCTCTTACCTATGGTGCAGATAACAAGACTGTTACTGTAAAATCTGCATCTGACTCTCCAGCTTTCCACACGTCTCGTTGCTAGATGACACCATCGTAACAATGGCTTTCATTATGCAGGCGAGGCAGATGTAACACCCTGCTCTGTTGCACTCCAGAGTCTGCATACAAAACAGATGCTCCATATCCACGCTGAAACAATTAGACACTCCCGGGTATTCTATTAAATCACCAGTATTTCTCATTCTTCATGCCAATACCTTGCTCATTTTCTCAACCAAGTGTCAATCAAACTGTCAGCATCAGATTAAAAATCAGGCAGTTTTGCAGTAATGAGTGGGCTGCACTATGGCAGCGATGCTGACAAAGTGTTCTTTCCTAATGCGCTACATGGTCACCTGAACATCAATCCCACAAGTGCTAGCTGGACATCTCATTCTGAAGCCATGGACATTAATATAGAGCTGCTTCCCCTTTCTTGCTATAAAAGACTTGACTAATAAGGCTTTCCACTAGGGTGTACAACATAGCTGTGGGGATGCCCTTCCATTCATTCACTAGAGCTTCAGTGAGATCTTTGAGTAATAAGCTTTGGCTCAAAGTCAGTGTCCCAATTCATCACAGGGGTGTCCAGCGGGGTTGAGGTCAGGGCTGTGTGCAGCTAGTTCAACAATCCATTTTTATATGTCCCTCACATTGGGCTCTGGGGCACTGTCATTCTGAAACAGGAAAGGGCCTGTCATCATAGAGTTGAAAGTAGACAATTGTCTATAATGTCATTGTATAATGTATTGTATAATATTCATACATCCTTGCATTCGAACTAGGGGGCTTAGCCCAAACCATGAAAAACAGCCGCAGACAATTATTCCTCCTTAAGTTTAGAGCACTAAGCATGCAGGCAGGTGTTCTCCAGTCATCTGCCAAAGCTGGACTTGCCCATCAGCCTGGCAGATGGTGACGCGTGACTCATCGCTTCCATTGTTCCAGAGTGTGATAGAGGTGTGCTTCACACCACTCCAGCTGACGCTTGTCATTGTGTATGGCGATCTGTCCAGCCAAGGGAACCCGTTCTGTGAATCCCCTGAGGAAGAGTTCTTGTGCTGACGATGCATTCAGAGGTGGCCTGGAACATGGTAAGAAGTGCCAGGTGAGCAATTTTTGCTTGCTAATCACTTCAGTACTCAGTGGTCCTGTTTTGAGCTTGTGCGGTCTACCAGTCTGTGGGTAGACAGTTGACCAGGACAGCAATTTGGCAGATGCTTAGCTCTTCAGTACGAGCCACTCTACTACCAGTGTGTGTCTATAGAAATTGCACGGCTGTATGCTTAATTTTATGCATTTGTTATCAATGGGTGTGGCTGTCAAATCAGAAGTTACTAATGAGAAGGGGCATCTACATCCTACTGACCATGCAGGTGAGTCAACAACGCACAGAGATTCTCACTGCTCCGCAACCTCCTCAGGTTTTGGGAATCTTTATCTCTGACCAGTTTTCATAAGAAGGTTCAACCCTTCAGATCTCAGCATGTGATATTGAAGTATATCCTTTTGATTCACAAACCAGACAAGCCCTCCTGTTCTTTTTAAATCCTTCTTCTGGCACCATCCTCTTAGACCCCAATCATGGGTTGCTAATAACAATGTTAACATTACAAACGGAGAAGTTAAATGTTTTCAAGAAGATGTCCTAATATCTGAGCTACATCCTAATCTATCTAAGCATCTAAGCAAGAAAAGAGGTCTTTCAAATTCTAGTATGGTATGTAAGAATTTTACAATGTGTTTGAACCACAGTAAGTTTCTAGATGAGCCATACTAATGTAATTGTGATATAACAGTCAGTTCAGCATACTATAAATTACTTGAAGCGGCAGGGAGTATATATGGGTACAGGTCATTTCAAAAGTACATAAAGATATTAACTGCTAAGTTATCGTGGTTTTAGGTTTTATTTCAATGTGTATATTTAGCATAATATATTAGTTCTAGTATCACAAGATTATTAGCTGTATAAAGCCCCTTTCAAATCAAAGAAATGCAATATACCACGATAAAAACTGGATCATACCAGAATACATAACCCAGTAAGCTTTTTCATCATTTGATACCACACAAGTCACATAACCTTCCTGAAATGTAAATCAAGATGGTGGACGAACATACATTTCCTTTGCAGTGATGAGAACCAATTTTTACAGAGCCACATACAAAAGAGAAGGACTAGAATGAAATAAAATAATGTCACCAAGATCACTAAGATTAAATTGAATTTATAGCTGTGCACAAAAGACCAGCCACAGCCACAGAGAAAAGTAA
Organism: Chitala chitala; assembly: GCA_025773905.1. Taxonomy (NCBI): domain Eukaryota; kingdom Metazoa; phylum Chordata; class Actinopteri; order Osteoglossiformes; family Notopteridae; genus Chitala; species Chitala chitala. The sequence continues at coordinate 3,814,846 of JABJVR010000007.1, read as the reverse complement.
TGAATTTCTGGGGTTTCAGCCTTTGCCTTGTGCAGAAGGTGAATAACTTGTGCTAGAATCTTGTTCCTCTACTGGGGCCAAAAACAAGGCACCGTGGAGGGGCCAACAATCATTTCCATCTGCGTTTCAGTCATGTGCAGAAAGCCAAAAATACTCAATGCTCTGGTGATGAAGCTCATTTTGTTTTCACACTCTCATAGTGCATGTCCGTTATTCATATCATACAAGGGAGGCAGCAGTAATAGAAGCTAATCTGTATAAATATCCTTAGACTGTGTATAAACACAGATTATGCACACAAAGACAGAAAATGCACTCCTCTGCTGAGACATGTATACATACAGCTACACAAATATGCTTAACATAATAAGCATACAGTATAACGTGACATAAGAACTTACACACTATGCCATATGTATACATGCATGTACATTTTACCTTATGTTTACGAACCTCTTGTCTCTAAACAGCTATTTAGATTAGTGTAACATGACAGTTTTTCTTTTTCACTCCCTCCAGTTAATACAGGGTAAACAGACCCAAATTTCACCAGTGTAAATTTTAAAAAGAGACCTCATCCCAGAAGACTGATCATCATTAAATTAGATAAACATACATCTGAAATATTAAAAGGCAGCCTCTCTCTTCAGCTGCAGGAGAAACTGGGACACACCAGTCAATTCGATAAGGGTTTCACTAATGCGTCAGCTGCGCAAAAGGTATCTGTTACAAAACCTGTACGACACCAGCCCAAACATCGACTGTCAAAGTTTACAGGTTGCCATTACAAGCAATGTATTGCATACACATTTGCAGATTCCTCAAACGGATGTTGCTGGGCCCATGGTTTCCATGGGCTATTGGTTTTGCCTCTTAAACCATAACAAGCAGGCTGTCATCTCGTTTTCTTCGACATCATCAGTATCTGGTACTGAACCTCTGGGAAATGCACAACACTGACTCACACTGATAAATGTCCAAATGTGCTAAATTTGTTTCCCCTTCTTTAAATTCATTAGGACTGCTAACCTGATCTTGAATCTTACATAATGTTAGCATAATGCACAACTCTTATCTGTAAGGCCAAAAAAGACTTTCTCTGTAAAAATGAGTGGGAGTCTGGTGTTTGCATATATAGGAAATACAAAACTTTGCTCTAATGATGTCAGAAACTGTTCAGTCCCTCTTAAAGACTGTGCCTTCCATAGACATCTTTGCACCATGTTGAGGAGCAAATGGGATCATAAAGCAATCAAGTTTCACACGTCAGACATGAAAACATCACTCCCATCTTCTGAGTTCAAACGATGACTGAGGTATTCAATTCTTTTGTGCAAACTCTGTGACACGAAGATTCAATTAAGATAGCAGACTTGATGTAATTAATTCTGTTCATCTAAGGACTAAGGTCTCTCTGTCAAAAACAACAGGTATTCAATTTGTTATAGAAGGAATTTTTTTTTGGGAAAGGGGATGAATCAAGTAACTTTAGAAACACCCAGTTTAAAGGCCCATTATGGTACCACATCTCTTCTCAATTTAACTTCACATTTCAAGACAAAGTAAAGAACAGTGTTTCTTAGTACGTCATGCACAATTCGCTGGCAAACACCAACAGAGATCCATCCGAAGGAGTGTAAAGAGGGGCGTTTATATTTCCACAAAACATACTCCATCTGTCTTTACTGAACAGGTATAATTAGATAATTAGTCATTTAGCAGACGCTTTTATTCAAAGTGACTTACAACATTTTGTATCTGTTACAATGAGCTAGCACTGAATGTCTTACTCAAGGACACACCAGGTGGCTGGGTTGGGATTTGAACTGGGAGACTTCTGCATCCCAGCCTGATGGTCTACCCATTGAGCCACCTGGCCACCAGGACCACCCGAAGCTGCTGACACACAAGACTCCACTTGCTGTTACAGCTCAGTGCCAAAATTCATATGGACATCCAGAATCATTTACTACATGGGTTTGGTTAATCATTAGTGGTGTCTTACCTTTTCTTCTATACTTAAAATGGATAGAACAAGAAGTACATTTTTTCATAATCCTTATTTAGAAACTATTCTGCTGAAAACAGTACCTCGGATTCATGTTTCTCTTATAGTTCCAAGTTTCATAGCTACTCTGCTTTATGTCAGAAGCAAACACCGGTGTACTTAAAATCCGAGACTGATTAAGTGCAACAAAGTAAAGTTTACATACCCAGAATTTAAAGACAGGAATGAAACTGAAAATTTGCAGTCCAGGTGGTTGTTGTTCTTTGAATCTATATTAAACTGTTGACAATACCTTGGGTTTTGTAGGAGTGCCACAAAATTAATTTTCTCCTATTTCTCAAAAAAATTAGACAATCCAGAACAATTCAAACATATATTCAATACAGAATACATGTGCAGACTGCAAGAATGATTCATGGTATGACAGGTTCTGTGCCTTTCCATTGTAACAGGTACCAGAACAGAAATGGATCCAAAGATTCTCTTGTGTTTGTTTTCGACTGCAGTGAAAAACTGATATAATCAGTGACAGGTGCAGTATGACATCATCATAATGCACAGGGTTTTATTGAATTCTTCATACTTGTTTTTATTTTATTCTGAAGTGGCCCTGCTCTGCATTATAAGCGTATCCCCCACTCTTCCATACAGTGGCTATTTTCACATCTAAGCCTCTCGCAAATACTTATTACTTTTCATGCCATCAAGATCTCTCTGAATCTATTGTTCTGAACAGATAACCTTTAAAGCCTGGGTCTCTTCATTTGTCCACAGATCCATTATTATAATTAGTTTTACTTAGTTTATCTCTGCATTCTGAGGTTGTAGCTTCAAAATGGCAGCTGTATGTAGTGTTTTACGATTCAGGTTTTTTGCATAAACAATCTGCAGTAAACATGCTTGTAAGCCCACCCCAGTGTACTGTTTGATACTAGACCAGAAAATGGAAAAAGGGCAGTACCAGTTTTCTGGCACCTGTTGCAGTGGGGAAGCACCCCTAGAGAAAAGGCAACAATAATGGAAAAAGGCAGCCCATACATATTGACCTGTAGTAGTGGAAAGAAGACTTCGATATTTGAACAAGGTAAAAACCTTAACTGATTGGTTAGACTGGTTGTGGCTGGGGGTGGGGTGTGTGACGACCGACTATCTTGGGAGACAGGCTGTTAATCTCCCTCCTTTTTGACTTATTCCACTTATTCCGTTTCCATGCTTTAGGTTCATTATTCTCAAGTACCATTTTCTTCACTGCGAGAAACCAAAATACTATTTTATGTTCTGCTATTATTAAATCTGTGTGCAACAAATGCATAAAACTTAATTTCTATTATCCCAGAGTATGGCTTTGTGCCAAAATGGGAATTATTGTGTTTACAATCCTAAATTCCAAAAAGCATGATCTTGTTCAATGCCTTCTGCGGTGTCACACATAGTAAGTCTGCTAGTCTTATGGTAACCAAGGACCCAACTGAGGCAGCCATGGAAAGACCAGAGGTTACAGCTAGATCTATCTATTGCAATATGGTCTGAGATGGGCTATGGACATCCACATTTTGGGTGAGCAGGTATAGTCTTAGCTGTAGGTAAAGAGGTTAGCCTGTAGTAACCTCCTAAAGCACAGGGGCACAGGATAATATTCTGAAAATCTAACTTAGGTTGAATTAACCTTAACTGGCCATGAGCAGAATGTCCTTGTGTTCCTTTAAGCCATAATGGCTTGTTGCTTTTTGTAGATAATTTTCTTTCCACTGTTCTTCAATTTACCCATTTATATTATACAAACTCATTTCAGGAATATTGTTTAAAGCAGTATCTCCGGCAATGTGAACAATTCAATTTTCAAGTTAACTACCACACAATGTATTTACTGTCACGCGTGTTTCAGTTTCAATTTAAGCTGCACTAACAATTTTCATTGTGTGTAATATGTTACAGAACACATAAAACAATAATATGTAACAAGGTCTAATCACCAGCAAACTGAACAAAGACAAAATATACGTTTAGCAACATGATAATCAGTATTAATTTAAAGTGGTAGCTTTAAATCTAAAAAAAAAAAAGTTTTATGCAGACCACTGAAGCAGAACTCCATTTAACATCCATCCCTCAAACGACATAATTTGGCAGTCTTCTGTCATAAGACAACAGGCTAATTTGGAACAACTGCTATTATATCTCACCACGACAAGCAATAATTATTCTGGATGGCATGGTATCAGACTTCAAATGGGAGCAAGATGCTAATTAGAGAGAGCTTTGCTGCTTTGTCAGTTTCAGCTGGTGATTAGATGGCTTTTATTTGAAAGGATTTGGCTGCTGATTGTAGACACACATCCTACACATTGTAAGGCTGCTGTCCAGTAAGTTAGAAAATAACCATAAACTTCCACAATCATCCCAGCACTCCTCCATCATAAAAGTGCTCTGTATTGAAACACGTGGACATGCACTCATGCACACACAAATACAACCCAGTATTTATATCATGCTGATTACAAGACTCCTGTCTGTTTTTGAATAAAATATATTCTATGCCTTTTAAGTTTTTAGATGACACCTGCAAATGATACTACATTACACTGAGTAATGCATTATTATTATATATCATGTTAAAATTCATATTCAATATTACATATTACAGAGTTAGAATATGGGAAAAGAGACTGGTTAATTGGGGTACATTTAAGTAATTTAGAACATTATGTAGATATATTTTGCTACATTTGAAACAAGGACCAAACTGACAGAAACATAGGTGACAACAAGTCTTAATATAGTGTAGAGACATGCAGTGTTGAAGGTTCTTAAATAAGTCAGCTTTTAATTATGGTGGTCTTTACTTGTATAGTAGGCCTCCTAAACCGGTGTCAGGTGTAAGTACAACTCTAACTAACAACTAACTGGAAATCTGTAGGGAGTCTGCCCCACAGGAAAGAGATGCCCAGCTCTGTCCTAAACAGACCTCTCTGACAAACCTTGAACTTCATCAGATAAGGCTGCCTGGACTTTAGATATTTGTCAGTGCTGGTTCCACTAAGAAGAGCTGTTCTACTTCTATTTGTATGGGTTACTGCTTCCTGTGCCCTCTGTTACACAGCAGTGAATAACAGCAAATTAGAAAGAGAATGCACCATGTCTTGGTTTTCGTCACTGTGAAAAACATGGCCTGGCACCAAAGTCATGCATCACATAGAAGTTTTACCGTGAAATCCTTCTGATGCCCTTACAAGACTACCCTTACTTCAGTCACCTGGCTCTGCTGACAAAGCATCGGCCCAAACGACTCTAGCTGAGTCCATCACAGGAGTAAAACACAGCAATACCTTGGTCACATGGCCTACAGAACACACTGATAAACAAGGAACACACCGTAACTCAGAGGACAAACTGGAAGACAAAGAACAACAGGGTCAGTTATATTTACAAGAACAAAAGGACAGCAACCTGCACACAGAAAACACGCAAGCATACAAAGACCAGAAAGGTACACAGAGCACATGGACACACACCCATGTGCAAACAGACACGCAAACAAATGTGCACACACAAACGCATGCACAAACTCACATGCACCTACACAAGAAGACACACACGTGCACACCCACATTCTCTTTCTATCTGTTGGTTCGTTCTCTCTCTCTCTCTCTCTCGCGCTCTCTCTCTCTCTCTCTCACACACACACACACACACACACACACACACACACACACACACACACACACACAAAGACACAAAAAACAACAGAAAAAGAACAATCAGTAAAATAAGAAACACCCAAACAGAGAGAACATTAAGGCACACAGGAATATTCAAACAGAAAGAACAGAAGGAAACAGAAATCACACTGGGACACAGATATAATACACATTTTGAGAGACTGCATGGACTGTGAATGCACTGAAAGACTCGCCCAATAACTATCTTAATTAGACATGAATCACTGTTACACCTTAATTAAGTACAATTATCTAGCAGGCCAGCCTACTCTCCTTTATACAGAATCCGTATTAGTCCTTACATGTATATTGATTATATGGGTTTTATTCCCATTAAAGGACAGGGCAAAAGTATGGTTTCAGCTCATGATGTTACACTATGCCTTCACTCTTATGTGTTCACAGTTCGAGGTAGACACCAACTGGAACTGGTTCTCATCTTTTTGATATTCAATGCTTTGCACCTAATCAATGTGTTAGAATTCCATAATTTGGTATTCATTTTCAACAAAGTACAATAGCAAACAGCAATAAAAAAAATCCTGAGTCCAAAGCTGCAGAGTTCAAAGCCAAAATCATATATTTTACAATATTTTTATATTATCCTGATGTTTATGTTTGAGTTTGATCGTTTCTGTTTTAGCCAAAACGTATGGCCAGAAAAACCAACAAATACCTTCCCTAGTCCTGAAAACCCAGGAATTACAGACGTTTAAACATAAAACAGAACAATTCTAAAGAAAAAATATATCTCCAACAGCAAAGTGGCAATTCTCAGGCATTCTCTCCATTCAGACGACAAAATCAACAGAACTGATATTTAAATTGTAAATAAAGCAGAGATTAATGACACTGGAATTGCAGTGAAAGGTTTTTGGGTGAAAGTTATGAAAAGGAATGGAGTAAGAAGCCATTTGGGAGGTCTGATGCCACATCGCCTGAGCGTGGGAGACAGCTCCAGCCCACAGTCACAGTCCAGGCTGGCTGCTAATTAGCTGCTGTTCACATTGCGTTTGAGCTGCAGCTCTGCCCGCACTCAGCACTGACGGCAGCTCAGCCTGAGATAGGGTCCACCCCCTAGCATCAGAATTACAGTCTGCTAAACTCTGTTTCATGTGCCGCCACATCAGTATTCATGGGAGCTTGTGAAACCAGCTGTTTTTGCCCAATTAAAGGGCACGGAGATTCACCGTTTGCCCATAAATTGTTGTGTTTGTCTAATGATTCTTGCAGCCCAGCGTCTAAATGACCCTGCTAACTGGGGAGATTAACGGTGGCAGGCCCAATGGAAATAAGGGCAGATTCGGACACAGTGGGATTATGAGGTAGGTGGGGGAATTGTCATACAAATGTTGCATGGGTGAAGAAATTGGGGGGGGGGGGCTGCAAATAGTCAGGAGGCTGGGATTCTGCAAGCCAAGAACCCTCGCTGCTAAACATGCCACAAGTGCACGAGAAACAAATGAAGCTGTCAAGAAGCGCTCATCAAAGCTGAGCGTTCCTGCCTCGAGCGTCTTCCTCCTCACATCTCGCTCATGCTAAGCGCCCGTTCGTTCCGCAGGCTATTCCAGCACACACAGCAGCTGACCTCCAAAGCACTGCACAGGACAAAACACGCACGACTCACCATCAGGAGGCGGCACCGGGGTGAAGTGGATGGGTTTATCTGAAAGAGTTATGGAAAAAAAGGAGAGGGTTAGCTCGTGGAAGAAGTCACATGGTGGCAGATCACTGATACAATTAACTGTTGCCAACGGTGACACGCATTTTTCTTGGCCCAGTGTGCAACCGAGTGGCTAAAGGGGCAATGCAAGCTGCGCTCACTGCGGTAGCGAAAAGTTCACTTTGGCGGAAGATTATGCAGAGCGCATCACTGCGACATGAAAGGCGGGATGCAAGCATGGAAATGGTGTGCTCTCTTTCTGTCTCTTCAGCATGGCGCAGGGAGGAACTGCAATAAACCAGGCTCTGGCAATCTACATGGTGGTTTGAAAATGTCATACACTGAGGGTCTGAGAGCAATCTCTTCCTGAAGGGGTCATACAGGTTCAACGGGAAAATTAAAAAAAATAACAATAAAATAAAAAAAAAAACTTAAAGAACGCGACTGACATTTTGTCATCGTTCCTCAGTGCACCCCACAGAAGGCAGACAGGGAACTGTTTTCCTGTCAGGCACACGGAGCCCAGATGGCAGGAGGCAGTTTAAATATAGGCCCGACTCCACTCCAGATTTCACATGTCAGCGGCCACCACAAGGAGCCTGTCGAGCCTCTGTGTTTGAGCATTCAAGTAATGAAGTGTTTGAGGAGCACGTTTCGGAGTCAGTCATGGTGGTTATCGACGTGCTCTGTCAATGCTAACGTGTTAATCATGGCTGTGGTCCAGCCGGCGAGAAACCTGTGCTTCTACATCCTCGTGCCAGTGGGTGTTAATAGCACAGTGCAGCAGGCACAAGTCAAGCACAATCTCTGCCTGAAACGTGCTCCACACTCCCGGATAATAACCCTGTCTTTCTCGGTTTATACCAGTGCTTGTGCGTCAGTCTCGGTTTGCATGTGATTGCCAGTGTGTCTGTGTATGTGTGGGCACTTTTATGTATTATATATTATGTGTGTGCTGTGCACCTGTAGACATATGCCACTGTGTCGTTTCAGTTTAGTGTTTATGTGGCTTTGTGTCACTTTACGGAGTGTGTGCTGCAGCTGTTGTGTCACCTCAGACGCACAGTTAAAACAGCCCTGAGTTTCACTGGGTAAAGGCTTATGGCAAAGAGAGTGGCCTAATTTCAGTCAGGCCCACAGCGCAGCTTACTAAGGATGTCTGTTAAAGAGATTCCAACATACACAGCTCTCTGCTTCACCTGGTCTTATTCATGAACATTTTCTTTGAAAAATGAACAGAGTTCCTATAAAAAAAAATTCAAAAGAATCCATGCGTCTTGATCAGCCACTCACACTCTGTAAATGAAGCTGGCTTTTTATGTGTTTGATGACAAATGAAAGCATTTTATTTTCGGGCTGCCAGTGCAGGTAACAGGTAGCAATGTCACCAGGTTCATGTTTAGCATGCTAATGCTTTGTGTTAGCCTACTAGCAGAGCGCAACTCTGCCTGCCTCCTAACTACCTTAGTACTGCGAGAAGAGGGAAGAGAGTCTCCACGGGCATGTTCTCATCTTACACAGGTGGACTGGAATAGTAAAGGTCCAACCTAGCGCAATAACCCAGCAATTATAGCTATGCCATTCATTTTCATAGCAGACATTTACATTTAAAACTCCCCCTCACTAAAACTGTCCAAAATGTGTCTCTGCAGCCTGTGGCATCTTACCTTTCCCATTACCTGTACTCATGAAGACGGCGGCGTAGGACGAAGGGGCACACGAGCGAGCATTTTGGTTAGTCTAAGGCAGCACAGCAGGTGTGCCTCTCTCCTGAGTATGCATCTTGCTAATGTTCAGTCACTGGAAAATAAGCCTGACAAATTGAGAGCAAAGATCGCTTTCCAACGGGACATTAAGAACCACAAAATGTTGGCATTTATCCAAACCTGGTTTGACCTGTCTACGCTGGATTCTGCCATTCTGCCGAGAGCATTCCCCATTTACTGCTGGGACACAACAGCCAACTCAGGCAAAAGCAAAGCCGTGGGCTGTGCTTTGTGGTTAATAATTCCAGAAACAAAAATGTGAAAATTGTTTCAGTGTCATATTCTCCACACCTTTAACACCTTACAATAAAATGTCACCCCTTACTGTTGATACTATGCAAGTTCACATTGCTATATCTGACAATGTTGTATATTTCAACTTAATAAAACTTCACAAGGACACTGGCTGAACTATACAGACATCTTGGAAGACATGAGAATACCCATCCTGAAAGTCGGTAAATTCAATGGCACCAATCTGAAGAAAACAATATGTAATTTATGTCATCACATCAACTGCTCTACTCACGAAACACTGGATAATGTTTACATTCCCTTCAGGGATGGATACAAAACCCTCCCACAAATCCATTACAGCCAATCAGATCACTCCTACCTGTTTAAAAAAGGAGCATGAACTGTAGAGGCTAGCAGTATTAGAAGCTTGCACCTATAGAAGTTAAGTATTCAAACCACTCTGTCCAGCACAGCAAAGAATTGCAGAGAATGCCAAACTGGCAAAGCTCTTCGCTGACCACGTGTAATTGAATATTAATTATGTAATCTGTTGGATGCTTCAAAAAGGCCAGGTTTATTTTTGAAAGTCCCCAGTCATCCCAGTTATAGACTCTTCTCTTTCCTACCACACGGTAAACAGTATTGAACATCAGCTCCAAGCTTCTACCCTTAAACTGTAAAGTAACTTGTCATGTTATGGTCATACCCAGCTATACACTTTAACGGTTGCTTAACGGTCAGGTTACCAGACAGTCTATCATCATACCACATACAGTACAGTAAAATTTAAATTTATAGTATACCATTTGGTATATTATTTTAATATTTTAATAATTTCTTGTTTGTGCTGCAGTTTCAAAATATTTATTGTACTATTTTTTAATTTTTAATTGCCAACTTACAGAAATGACATGTCACACAGCATTTACTGCTATGGACTGCACTGTCATGTATTTAATAAGTACATTTTGATTACATTAATATTTGTCTCAGGTGTTTGACCTCCCATGTTTGTTCACTTGTTCATTCGTTTTCTTTCTGTCTAATTTAATCAAATTATTACGCAACACAGTGTTGCCAAGATAGCTGATGCCTACTACCAGTTGTAAGGAAGGTGAAACTCTAAACTAATAAAACAAATGCAATATTTATCTCAATACCAAACTCAGGGAATCCATCCATTATCTTAACCGCTTATTCCTGGTGAGGGTCACGGGGAAACCTGGAGCCCATCCCAGAGCACATAGG
>JABJVR010000007.1:3787059-3804105 GCA_025773905.1 Chitala chitala | reverse complement strand
ATAAAATGCACACAGAGACCAAAGATCACCCACACGAACAGTACAAAGTTGTAATGCCAAGCTTTATTCAAAAGGTGCCCAATTAAGATTCGGTAAAGATCACGTATCTGTCAAGGCTATTCTGCTCACAGTGAGACAAAACAAAACATGCTCTAAACCTGCTTTTTGCTGTGCCTTTCAAAGGTTGTCAGATGGCGTTCTGCAGAAATTTCACAGTAGCGCTTAAATAATAGAACACAGCTGTCACTGTAGTTTAGGGAACTACAGGTTGACATTATATGTAACATATTAGTGAAAGATAATTATTGTTTTCCTCTGTGTTTCCAATTTCCCTGTTTAATTTTGTTCCCTCAGATTTTATGGTATCTTTTTAAAATCATATTTAGTCAAATTTATTTCAAATACAGAACTGGTACTGACCTTCAATATTGATGACCTTGAATTCTGATGCTTCTAACAGCAATCAAGTAAAATGACTTTGGCTTCTACTTTAAATGGAGCTGAACTCGTTATGAAGCTGATTGGAGGAGGCGAAGAATCTACATCAAGTGTCTTTGGATGACAGCATAAAAAACAATGAAGTGAGTTTGTCTGCTTAACATGCAGGTCTCGGTGGCATCATTAGGGGCTGAATGCAGCCACAGACCCTAGCTCACACTGGTCCACCACGTTGTCTCTTGTACCTTTATGAACACAGTGGCTTCAGGATTTATGATGCTCTTCATATTGAATCTGGCTGCATTTTTGGTATATTGTATAAATTTAATTCTGTAGCTCTGGTACACCTCAGATTACCCTGCACACCAGTCATGAGTGCTCACCCTCAACATAGTCACCTGACCTCAGGTGAATAACTGGCATTTCTCTGATAAGGACAAGTTTCTTTGCAAAATTCATGTCTATAAAAAGTGCTGGATGGATGCTCAAAGAAATTGCCTATAATGAAAGAAAGCTCAGAAAGAAAAACATTTAAATTTTTATATTGTCCATAACCACTCTTCCAGTTTTGGGTTGGTGTGATCCATAACTTTATCCCAGGAAATGTGAAAGCAGGTGTACCTTAACCAGGAGGCCAGTCCATCAGAGGTCACATGTATGTAACAGGCATACCTAACAGTGATAATTTGGAGACCACAGTTCACCAGAACTGCATGTGTTTGTATTATGACAAGAACCCAGAGTGCCTGTAGGAAACCCATTCAGGCATAATAGAAAAAACAATTCCACACACAATATCCAAAATTAGAATAAAACCCAGGAACTTAGAGAAGTGAGAACTTAGAGGGCAAAGTATGCACTGCCTAGTGCACACTTCTGCAGGCCAGCCCAGACAAAGCTAACAGAACAATGTCACTAAAGTTTAGTAATCAGAAAACAGAAAGTCTTTTTATGTCAACCTCCTAACTGACACCAGAGATTAAAAAAATGGATATTGTGAGAGTGAGTTATATATTGCATGTATATAGAAGTTAGCACCATATCTTTCTACATAAACAGTGCAACAAATCCTATGAGCTTTGCCAGAGATGCTGTTTGTTTAACCTCTACTTGAGGGATCCTTCTCTATGAGTTCATAATGTCCTCTGCCCGTCTCCTTAGCATCCACGCTTGATCCCATCTGTGGGGGAGTGGAAATTTCTCTCCGTAGTGATTGGCTCCATCTGCTGAGGCTGTGGATGGTAGCCATGCCAACAAGACTGAAAATGTACTGCTGGTTCTGCCCACTTATGTTACATGCGTGTGATCCTGTTCACACCAGTTCCACTGCTGTTGGCAGAGGCTGACAACACCATACCAGAACCAGCATGGAAGAGACAGCAACCTCACTGTTTACACTACATAAAGTATTCTTGCACATTATGTTACATCCTTCTAATTAATCATGGTATTTGCATGTACCAGTTGCATTATAAGAACAGAGTAAAATAATCAACACCTCCTCTTTCAATGAATCTGGCATGTATTATAAGGACTTTTCAAAAAATGGCAGAGTGACCCATGTATCTCACTGGAGACATCACAGCCCCATGTTGTGCAAAGCACAAAGTTTCCTACATATTCTCTTCTTCTTCTCATCACGTCATAAATGATTCAAGGCATCTTGCAAGTACTCAAATGCAAACATTCTACATTGGTTTAAATATTCATGTACTGGAGACATGCATCTTGCTGTTGAAGCTGTTTTGTTGCATGCAGAAGAACAACAACACATGGCATGGAAAACAAACATCATGCTCTTTTCTTACTGTAGCTTTAATCCATAATATTTTCCATCCATCTGGCTAATGGTTATTCCATCTATGTGAAACTGAATGTGAGTAAATAGGAGATATCTACATCAGAATGCCATGGGAATATACAGACTCATGTTGCAAAAGGGTAAAAATGCATTACCTAAAAAACACATGGAACCACATGTGAGTGTAATTTGGGCTCCTTCTTTGGGCATGCTTTGACGTTCAAAAGCCTCAAAATCAACACTAACTATAAGAGCTGAAGTCTTTAGAAACATATAGAGATCTGCCCTTTGAACTTGATAAATTTCATAATCAAAGATTACAGAGATTTTAATAGGCAAAATGGTGTTTGATACTAAGCAACTTCCCAGCCACATCCTTTTATAATTGTCTTTTTTGAAGTTTGAAGAGTTTCTTAAATGAAATAGGTTTGCAGATATGCATCTCATTTTATTTCCATTTGTAAAAAAAAAACCTAAACACCCTTAACAGATGAGGAGTGTATCATAATAAGACCAGCTGTAGAGATATTGAAGAGCACAAAGTGCTCCTGTACACTGATAAATCGATCCTATCATGCAGACTGCAAAGGCTCTGATGTTCATGCAGATCCTCGAGCTGTGCAAGGCATCGGAGGGAAGGCAAGGAAACACAGTAGGCGGGCAGATCATGGGATGTGAGGGAACACAGTAGGCGGGCAGATCATGGGATGTGAGGGAACACAGTAGGTGGGCAGATCATGGGATGTAAGGGAACACAGTAGGCGGGCAGATCATGGGATGTGAGGGAACACAGTAGGCAGGCAGATCATGGGATGTGGGGGAACACAGTAGGCAGGCAGATTATGGGATGTGAGGAAACACAGTAGGCAGGCAGATTATGGGAATGTGAGAAAACAGTAAACAGGCAGATCAAGGGACGTCTACACACAAACCTCTGCTGTATCAAAGCCTCTGAAAATTGGCTTTGGATCATGATCTTCTGTGGACTGATTGTCAGTAAGGTGAGTCTGTTCTTCTCCTAGGACTTGCTCCTTTCTCTATGCAGTCTCCTGTGGTGATCACTCATCTGAGTGTTTAAGAGCCATAAACCCACCTCCTGTGTGTCTATTTGACTTCTGGCTCCTTGGTTCTCCTGTAATCCATTAATCTCTCTTATGGCCAAGCTGACTGGAGCATCCTCTGCCTTGCAGGCACCCTGTCTGTGGCGAGCTCTGCATCCCTGCTGAGATGGCATTAGAAAGTCTAGCACATAATCACATTACAAGGCCAAGCAGACAGAGCTCTCCCACTTCCAATCTGCATTTAAGAGCTCTTTCTTAGTAACATGTAATGCCAAAGGATTAGGAATTGTTAAAGTACGTCTGCCACTACCATGTGTGAAGTCATCTTGCACAGTGGTAATGCGGAGGCAGAGGGTCAGAGGAGGTGATGCCAGTGGAAGTTAGGACAACTGATCTGTAATGATTCAATCCGTGTAGGCCTAATTCAGTCTGGCAATTAATTAGTAACAGTTTAAAAATGTATTGTATTACACAGTAATTCAGCAGGTATGAAAAGCAGCCTTTTGTGCTCATATACTTATTTAAACCTAAATTTCACAAGGATGTTAAACCAGATTATTAAAAAATAAACATAAATAAAGGCATGGTGAGTGCCCCGAATTTGTAGTATTCATTGTCTGTCAAACACCCCATGTTGCCCAGGATGTCAAAGGTACTTCACGACAGTCCAGCAAGAGGAGTAAGTCTGACTCCATCGACAGAATGCTTATATGTAAACATAATTCAATCACTCTAAAAAGTTAATTTATATTTTAAAAAATGCTGACAAAAAAGCATTGCATTACTACAACTGAAAAGTTTTACTTTTTAAAATCCCAGTGCTCGTATCAAAGCTTTGCATTAAATCGTACACACATATTTATATAAAACAGATATCATAGTGAGGTTTTTAATTTAATATTGTTTATTATTAGAATATATGTACTTCAGTATATGTACACTATTTAAAATAAAATGAGTTTAAAATGTACAGATCGTGTGTGCATGTTAATCATTAACTCAAACACTACACAACTTTCATGTTAAGTGCCTTCAAAATTAGGGAGGTCATGTGCCATGAAAAATCACTGGAAAACTAGAAATCTTAAAAGTAATTGCACGGATAACACCACAGATACAGGTTGCAACATATAACGAGGGCATTTAGCCTAACATGCCGTTACTGTGACAGTAAACTTATTCTGAATCCACGATATACATTATTGGGATGCCATGGGCTGCTCAAAACCCACCGTAAACAAGAACCAGCGCAGAATAATCCGTTCTGTGTTGCGTATTGTATTTTGTAATTTTAATAGGTCTTTTAAGCTTGTGTTTATTTTCAGTTTAGACATCAAAATCCAGTGTTCAGATCAACATTAAATCGATTCGCAGTGACCTTGTTCCAGTAGGACGCACAAATGACATGAATGTAACCACATGTGCCTTAATGCATCAAACTTTACGCTGTTATTTACAATCAGTTGTGGATTCTCTTGCAGTATCTTCAGTTGTCATAGCACGCGCATTACGCATATTTCTTGGGTGCCTTTTGATTGTCCGTCGTGTGAAGCAGCTAACCAGCAAAACGCCAGAAGAATCTGGCCTGTGTTCAGTTATATCAAGTGCTCATGATGCCATTCTTGTCGACTGTTGTACACAGTTAGCAAAACTCCAAATATATTCAAAGATTTATGACTAAGTATCCTAAAATCCCAGCAATTAAAACGACAGCCGTGAAAACGATCCCGGCAAATATTTTCATGATGCCGCCATCACCTTCCACGTCTTTCGGCTCCTCTTCGCAAATGGAAATCACACCAACAGAAGAATTGCCCACACTCAGCGTTGACTTCAGCTCCGCACCTGGTTCCTGCTTGGCTTCTACTGTCCAGGGTGCTACCTGGACCTTCATTTCCATTTCCTCTATCATCTGACCGACCTGCGTTATCTCCGTCTCAAGCTCCTTGAGGTCCTCCGTGTCAACGTCGCTGTCCGCGTCGTATTTCATGTTCTGGACACTCATAGCTCTGGCCGCCACGGTGGTGGTACTGCCAGTCATGCCCGTCTGGATGAGGTGCCTCGTGGGAACCTTCAGCTGGAAATCCTGTCCAATTTCTAAAGACCTTTTCATGTCCACCTCCAGCAGTTCCATATTGCTTGTGAAGAGAACCCACAGCCGTTCATATTCGGTCCGGTCCTCTTTACTGATGGTATTGTCTTTCAGCAAAGCCGTCAGTCTAGTCCTGTTGGCCACGGCCAGCTCCTGTGCCTTTCTGCGAGTCTTCTTCAGTTCTTCTCTCAGGTTTTGAGAATCGGAAGTGCTGCCGAGTGTGATGACCAAATGCCTGTAGCAGGCAGTTACTTTATTCAGGGCATCTAACAAGGTTTTACATTCCTCTTTCCCCATTTTAGGTTGGTAATAAGAGTATCCTTTTGATTAAAATAGTAAAGAATACAACGAGTGTAAGCGGTAATTAGAAAACTGACGAGATGACGAGTTTCGTAGTATTTATACGCCTGATTTGTGTCTGATTTTAGTTTTCCCTGGAGCTTCAGGGCCGTCCAAAACCACACAACGGTCTGGTTGCAGGTAATTCCCTTCCATCCATGTTGCCCGTTAATGTCAGAAAACAGATTTAAAGGAAAGAAGCCAGAGAAATACGGAGCTCCGTTAATGAATTTATTTCAATTAAGGCTTCAAAATAAAAATGTTAGAACATATTTACATTAAAATGAAAATCAACGATGAATTTTCAGTATGATCGCAAAAAAAGTATGAAGTTAGTTATATACACACGCAGAGTCCGTAACAGGTGTCTGTTATCATAAACTCAACAAAGCATAAAAACTCACGTTGGCTTGCTATCGGTAAATTTTACCAGTAAGTTGCATATATGCATACACTTGTCACATGGAGAATAAAAAAATTTTCATTTATAAATCCGACTCCCGGTGACGAAAAGGTAAAGCCACTCTTAGACAAAGCAGAGCCCGTCGTTCGCCAACATTGCATCGGTGCAATGGCTTTAACACAATTTTGGTGCCTACCTACCAGCCCACACAGTATTCCCAGCGAAGGAGCTGTCCACTAGTTCAGGGTCTCCGCCGAGGTTTAAATACCACCCAGCGCCCTGTGTGGTCACATGCGTACATTGCAAGAAACAGCTCGGCAGTCCATCCCTACTCTTATTCTGATTGGACAGAACTGTGTTTACGTTACATAATTTATATGTACTTTTTTTAATTGGTTAAATCTTGCCTTCAGTCAAAACGGAAACCCGCCCTTTTAAAAATCAAGTTAGAGCGACTAGTAGTGCTGACGGCGACTGTGGTGTTTATAAGACTTTGATACGAGGAAGAAGTGTGAAAACTAAGATGTCAACTTGGAATTTATATAGGTTGCACAGGTAAATCGGTGTACGGTTAAATTTTGTAAATGATGTTTGTGCTATTTATGAGTGTGATGTTTCTGTTACAAGTATTCGCGTAGGTACGCTGCTCTGGGATGAATGTGTAGCCGACCGCAGATGATACGTGAAGCTAGGACGCTAATTAGCCAGATAGCTAACTCGTAACGGAATGTAACGGCTGCACTTGGTATTTTAGTTATTTTATCAGTACCCCGGTATTTCCACTTAAATTGCTATTGTGACAATTAGTTCTTCTATTAAAAACTTGAGTAGTTAATTTAATGTTCACCTATAGTTTATGACAGTATTATATTAGTTAGCAGATGCATGGCAAATTTTGTGAAGGAAATCTTGCATGTTACGATGATAATTTGTTAATCTAGTAGTCCCATGTATTCGTGTAGTTTGTGATTCCCGTGGCGTTTAATACATGGCGATGTGTGTATTTATGTGGATGTATGTACATGATGTATGCAAGCATGTGAGGTATGTGATTGCCTTGGCTAAATATATGTATACTGTTCTTCGTAGTGTTTTGAAATAGCTGAGTATGGGTTGAGTTTAATGGGTCGATTAAACTGTGATCTACATCATATTTTTGGCTCGCATGACGAGACATGGTGAATAGTGCGAGTCCTGACTCCAAGTCTGGAAGTGGCCGTCCTTGCAGAATTTTCATGATTTGCCTATTTGCCCTTGTGACTGTACATCTGCGTGTTCCTTGTAGGCGACACCAGGTCAAGTCACTTTATATACTTCAGTTTTTACTTTTTCTGCCATAAAATACTTCTGAATTAGGTTGTCAGATCTGAAAAAAGAACTTAATTATGTAGTAACCTGCTGAAGTTGGTTTTGAGGATGTGTTCTGTCTTTAAGAATGTTAATAATTGTAGTAGTCTAGTTGCACATTACCCTGTTCAAATGGAAGTTATGTTGTTTGTATGTCTGTTATGTTGCAATAAAGTTCGTTGGTTTCTGTAGTCTGACACAGTGAGCCCTCCCTTCTGCCTGACCATTTGCACATTGTGGATATTATATGGGTTGTTGTTGGATTCAGTGGGTGCCATAGAATCAGATTTAAATTCCAGTGTGTCTTACAACTGTGACAGTTGTGGAAATTTGACCAAGGCATGCTAATTATCTGAGTATATCTTCTGCTTTAACATTCCTGTTGACAATGTGGTTAATTTTATTCCTTCCACATGGTCTGTCAGAATCCGATTTCTTTCTTTCATTGATGATTAAGGATGCCAATTATGGATGGTGACCAGTTATCTAGATCAATGCCTCTTAAGTTTATTCAGGCTATGGCAAACTTGGCAATACATATTTCTGTCATGGCACATCTATGTTCTTAATGCTGGACTGTTCTGTAATTAACTGTAAACCAGATATGTTTTTTACTATTGATCAGTTAATTTAATGTGAATATTGAGCGGAGTTTGAAGCACAGCTGTTTTGTGTAAAACTGGTACTATGTCATACTGCTCTGGGTGCGTGTTAGTAGTGTACCATTCCGATAATTGGTCCTAATGGAAATTTGCTTAACTTATTCAGACATCCTGGTGGAAAAAGAAAACATTATCCAATATGTTTGCATTAAACATTAGATGGTGACAACAGTTTTCTACGTGCTGTGTATAACATATGTTAACAAAAAGGTAAAATGTAAACGAATACAATGGTCCATTGGGGAATAAACAGAAATTATAAAAAACTTGTGTAATAGTACACAACAGGTCTAGCCCAACCCTTGAGTCATTGATTACATTGTTAATTCTTCATTGGCCTTGCGTAGCTGCAGGTAGTTGAGACAGATGTGCCTGGGTTGTTGGAGAAGCTCTTGTGTTCCTGACCACCTCTTGGTTGTTATGGTCCTGCAGCAGGGCCGTTCCCCTGTCCCAGGCCACCTGCAGAGAGGCTGTTTCAGCTGGGTGTATTGCCTGGAGGGCCAGAGCCTTGAGCAGCCATCGATATGTAAGAGCTGAAACAGAGGCTAACGTCCTGGGCTCTTCTCTTGCCAGCTGGAGACATCATGGCGGACGTGCTGGTGCCTTAAAATATTTTAAGAATCTTCTTTAATCTGCGCAAAACATGGTTCCTTTGGGCCACACACTTCTGCTCTAATTGGCCCCAAGTAGTCAGCAAGTATTTTAAGGTGTAAATTATTTATTACTTATGGGTGGAATTGTTGTTTTTTTTACATTACTTTTCAAGAGGGAGAAGTAGCATTCTCCCTCTTGAAAAGTAATGTGACAAAAAATACATACAATAACTTAGACATACTCTTTCTTAATAATTTTTAACAAAGGGCAAACATTATAAGGGGATAAAATAATTTAATTTTGAGGCTGTGTTGCAATTTTAATGAGGGCTGTGGTGTGAGTATACAAAACCTTAGGCTCTGACTCCAACTCCTTAATTTATGGAACCTCTGATTCCACGGTACTGGTTTAAGCATGTGAAGTATGTGATTGCCTTGATGTATAATAAAATAACCTCTCATATAACAGGATACACTGTGTAAAATTGTGTGTAATTTTATATAAAACAGTACTATTTGTTAAATTTTGCTGCCTAGTCTAGGCCCAACTCGTAAGTGTATGAATCCGCAGGTTTAGCCGAAGCCCAAATGTAGAATGACATTTTGGGGGTCGATTTATCTAGCGAATGTAGGCTATAAGCTATATTACATATCAAATGTTTGGGGGTCGACTTGTATGCCAGTGTATTCAGTACACTGTACACACTGGTGTACAAGTACGCAGTTCCGCCTTGGTATTTAGTTGGAGTCACTAGAATTTTACTGACTCTGACTTCAGTACCCAGCAATTGCTTTTGACTCCACAGCCCTGGATATAATTTTTTTGAAAGCTCTTTGGAGATTAGCTTGTACAATTTAGTTCTTTTAGCAGAAGCCAGTGTAGTTTTGTTTCCCGGTCTTTTTGTGGTTCTCTTTTGACTTCTGGTTCCACCTGTAATCAGTGTGTGGCAACAGTAATATCAGGCAACTGCGCAGCGAGGCCACACATCTGCACCACGCAGCTTCCGTCCTGTTCTCACGGGGGATGTCTAAAATTTGACCTGCTGCATACATGGCTGATCAAGGATACACTCACAAGTTGAATGTTAAAGTGATGCTGCTTTGCTATTTAATTGTCTGCTTGGCAGATCGTCCTTCCATTTGCTTGTGCATTAGCGCAGTTTTCCATTTTAGCAAAAGCCATTTTCTGGAAGTGCTCGCACTGCTTTCTGCAAGGTGAAGGTCAGTGCAGATGCACAGATAACAGGATGCTGGGAGCAGCGGTTTTATGCCCAGATGTCTGTGTGCCACAGTGCCGTTGTCTTGTGCCGGTGATGTTTATCATGTTTGCGACATGCATGGCAAGGAGAGTTCAGCGTGTAAATTGTGTGTACACAGTTTATCTTGTTTCCTTTGTTAGCACAGCGTGGCTTTGAACAGCAGTTAAAACAAAAACAAATGTGTTGTGAACAAGCTAAAGCAAATCCATCTCAGTTTTAGTTGCATATGTTTGTATATTATACTGTTGTTCGTATACTGGTAACTCCAGATGTGCGTATGTAGGAGTTATTATATTTGGTTAGATGCATGTTACTGCTGTTAGCTCGTTTCGTTGTGTGTGTGTGTGTTGGTTTTTTCGTTTTGTGCTCATACATTCTCGATACCTTTGATGCTGGGGGAAAGTTTTATATTCCTCTGTTTGTGAAACCCGTATGTGAACGTGGACTGTGTCCCGAGGACCAGAGATCAGCAGACTGAGCTGACAGAGTGATGCATGTCACCTAGGTGACAGGCTTATGGTTTACACTCCCTTTACCGACGTTTATATCATGCCTTCATGCTCAGGTTCTCTTCAGCCATTTTGTGTCAAAACTGACCTGAGTGAGTCGTCCAGGCCTTGGTCATGATGGTGTTCTGTGGAGTTTTGCTAAAGAGTTTAGGTTGCTGTTAGCAGCAGGAGGAGAGGAGGAACATGCCACCTGTTGTTGAGCAGCTTCTTGGCTCTCTGGAGAGCCTTGGACTGCCCCTCCCCGTTTGCCCCCTGCCTCTTGTCTCACCCGGCTTGGTATATTGTGCATCTCTGTGTTGACATGTTGTATGTGAGAACCTGCAAAGGAGAGGCCAGCCACTTGTGACTGGGCTGTGAGTGTCCTAGCTGAGTATGACTAGTCCTTTTTATTTTATTCCTCGTTGTTCAGTTTCACTACTGTTCCCATTACCTGCCCAGCAGCCGGTATCTGCCTGTCTCAGTCATTATGAGTTTACAGTTTTCCCTGCTTTACATTTGCATTCAGATGAGCTGGATTTGGAATGGTTGTACCATGGGTGGGGTGCATTATGTAAACTCAACATTGAAGCTTACAATCCTTGTCTTTTTTCTCCTTTTCTTGCAGGTGCTAGAGTCCCCAGTCCATATGGCTGTGTATGATGAGAACATCCTGAAAAACCCGTTCTACCTGGAGTTGGAGAAGCAGCGACCGGACCTGTGCAGCAGGGTGGCGGAGCTGCATGGCATTGTAAGTCTCCTCGGGCATATGCGGCAGGGCCTCAAGGCTTTGTACGTCTCCTTGTCTGCTGGGCGAGAACTCGCAGGCCCATTTAACTCAGGCTTGGGAACAGCTTATATCAAGTGTTTCCATTGCAGCATTTTTTTTTATCTTAACTGCATAAATAAATAGGTGCTTGATTATATACTTTACATTGTATGCATTTGCTGTGATGATAGTAGAGGTGAGATCTTTCTGTGCATCTCGCATAATGGACAGTCCCATACTTATCAGTGTCAGTTTAGTGGAATCTCGTGCTGAGGCACCTTCTGTTGCTCACAGCTCTGTTGCACCTTCTCTGCAGAACCACATCTGTCTTCTTCCTGTCCACAGTCAGGCCATCTCATTTAGTGTAGCGAAACAGGAGTTTGTTTCACTGGATATGACTGGGGATTTCCCACTCAAGCTGCTTGTTTTACAAATGTGCAGACGAGTCAGGTTTTGTTTGCTCTTCTGTCAACGTAGGACATGGGTGTATTGGTGTCTAAGGCTGCATGTGTTCCGACTTGGAAATTTTATCAGTTTTTTATTTATTTTTATTTATTTATTTTTTTATGAGTAGTGCACACAATTTGAAATAAACCACACAATGTCCTGTGATGAACACTGACTGTAATGAACATTGAATGAAGATGAGAGGCACTGGTTGTGAGGATCTACTGGAAAGAGCTTTTATCCCCTTTGTTTACGTTCCTACAAATTAAAATGTAAAGAAAGGGAGAAAGGATAACAGGAAATGCACTTGAAACCAAGTGCATCAAACATTTTTTCAGATGGAGTTTGGATATATTTTATTATAATGACTTTCCAGCTGGGATACTGAAATTCGCATGCAAAAGCCATTACAGTACATTTCAGACAGTGCTGATACTGAGGAGTGCCTGATTTTAGTCATATTTAACAGCTGTAAAGTATTTCTCTAACCGACCTGTTCGAATTTTCTCAGTTGGTTTGCTGTTTAATGTGATGAGTTTGGTTGAAGAGCAGCTATGCCACTGATATTCTGCTAGTCTGGTGGAGCTCTGTTTCCAGGGTATGTGGAAACTGTGTTGGTGATTTTGGGATTCTGAATGAAGCCATCAGTCGCTCCCCGTTATCCTCGTCATCATTGCCAACATAACATTTTTTCTGACTGCTTTGATCTGTCTTTCTTATCTCGCTCTTTTACCGAATCAGTTTAGTTCTACCTGTCATTACCTGGAATTGAGCTTTAATTAGATTTAGTGTTGCACTCTTGTATGAGGCTAGGGAGCTCTTTAGATAAACATGACTACCTTTTTGGCCCTGAATTCTTTGCAAACTGGTCTCTGTCTGTCTCTGTCTCTCTGTCTGTCTCTGTCTCTCTGTCTGTCTCTGTCTCTCTGTCTGTCTCTGTCTCTCTGTCTGTCTCTAACTTTTTCTACTAGTGCAGTGCACAGACTGGTGTTGATAAAACAGTTCTTTGCAGTGTCTCAAATTTAATATTGTTAATTACCTGATTAACAAGTGTAACTGAACATGAAGAAAAAGCTGGCCGTTGCATTGGCAGTGTGAAAATAAAGCTAAACGTTCCTAAAACAGAAAGTCTCCAAGTATTGGCTTAGGTTGCCACAGCATTTTTTCATGAATGTTGCTGTTTCAGTTGCTGCCTTTTGGACAGGGTTTTGTTGTTATTCATTGATTACTGTACATATTGAATTGTTACGCAATGTTTCACTTTCGAGACAGTGTAACAGATGGTAGATGAGTAGTGTGAACATTCGAGGTAGCATAATTGTTTGTTAGTTACTGCTAATGGTCCCCCAGGGGCAAGTGAAAGTGAAAGGGTGACAATGGCAAGGTCATGTGACAGACCCGCCAGTATTGTCACCCCATGGGAAAGGACACGCAAAAAGTGGAAAACGCTCAGGGAGGAAGTTGGTGTCTGTCACTCTGGTTTCAATGCCCGTGCTGATGGGGGGGGGGGGGCAAAAGAGGTGCTGAAGGTGTGTGCATGTTCAGGCATGTCTGCACTTGTCAGCCTATGTTGGTGGGGAGCAGATGCACTTTGTGCATTACTTTCTGCTGGCATCTTCGGGTCTGCAGGCAGGATATACATAGAAACTGCAAACAGCAGCTTGCTGCAGCTATCATTTGTAGCCATTTGCTAAGTCAAGCTCCCAGGTTACACGCCAGATAGTACAGTAGGCTGGAAATGTGGACTTCAGAGATGTGCCCCCCCCCCACCACACCACACCACACCACAGACGCTGTGAGTGAGGCTGGACAACAGACATTACACCGTCATTATTATTTTTGAAATGCAAATTTCATAGTTTTTTCCCTTTTGTGAAAATAGTATGATTTATGTGTATTAGGTTATAAAATTAGTAAAGGGAGTGCTTTGTATTTTGTTGCAGTATTTATTCAATACAAAATTTAAAAGAAAAATATACATTTAATTTCCTCTGAAATTGATATTAAGGCATGTTATGAAATGAGGGGCTTTCTTTTCATTAGTTTGACTTAATTTGATGTCGAGCAGAGGATGTTGTTAAAGAGGATTATATGTGGATATTTGGAGGTTTTGTCTTGAGAGATCTCCTCTCACATTATCCCATACCACTGCAGCAGATGAAAGCAGGGCCAGGTGACAAAAGCATTCCTGTTGTATTGACCTCCACCAGGTTCTGGTACCATGCCGTGGAAGCCTGTCCCTCACCTCGTTCCCGGCGGCCCGCTTCGAGGGCTACGTACTGCAGCCTGTGGATGGGGGATTCCGCACTGTGGATGGCAAGGTGGGCCCTGGTCCATGTATCCAAGCTTGTAGTGCTGTGGGGCTGTTTTTATTGCAAGCTAGGTCCCCCTCTGGTCTCAGAGACTTCTTTTATGTTTTCACTCAAGTTATTGTACTGTTGTAGTAGATCTTTAGTCAGTCTGTCCCTGGACTTGAACTAACAAATATTCACACACAGTACAGTTTTGTGAGCCATGTTACGCACGCACGCACGCACTCACTCACTCACTCACTCTCTCTGTAGTGCGTGCATGTGTGTATTCTGTGCTGGGGGTAAGAAATATTGGGAAATGCAAACTGGCTTAGTCAGCCATATCAAGACGTGAGTCATTTCTGCGACAAGAGGTGAGCATCACACACAACCGCTTCCTTTGCATTGTTAGAACATTCCAACATGGCCTCTGGCTCACTGCGTCTCACTGGAAGTGGAGCTCTGTAAAGAGCATCTTCTTCACAGCTCATAACCCTGGCAAACGGCAGCCTTTGAGCTTCTCGAGAGAGAAGAGCTAGTGTGTATGTGCATAGGAACATCGTTTGTTTATTTTGCACAGTGAAAGTGAGACTGCTGTCTTCGCTGCGTCATGGTAAATGTGCTCTTTTCATAAAAGCGCCATGCAAACCTCTCCCCTCAACTCAGCCGTTTTCATTTTTACCAGATATAATGCCAGTTTCAGTAACATTTCAGTGTAATTGTTTCCATTTGGAATAACTTGGTACCACAATGTAATCATGATCATTTGACCCCCTGCGTCACTCCTCACCTCTTGCAGGAGGTCATCATTCAGGACAACATGGTAAAGCTGGCAGCAGGCCTCCAGGACCCAACCTCTGTTCCCATCCTGTTTGAAGAGACCTTCTACAATGAACAGGAGCAGAGCTATAGCATCCTATGCATCGCACATCCCGTAGATGGTGCCCAGAGTCATGGTGGGCCTTCATTTCTAGACATTGTCTGAGATGTTCTGCGTTATTCATTTGGTTTGTGTTCTTATTGAGAGCCACTTACTGAAATGCTTTGGCAAAGGGATTAAATCCACCTGGCATGTTGATTCAGCGCCTGCTCTTGTGAAGTAGGATCTCTTACAGCTATGTCTGCCCCCTTCTTTTGTTTGAGTTTTAAGCACATAAGCTTCCTCAGACAATGCCACAGCGTGTGGCTTAGGTAGACTGCTGTGTAGATGAGTGGGTGTCCAGTGATGGACTTGTGTGCTGTGTAACATGCACTCCACCTTGTTCTCAGCCCTGTTCTTCGTATGACCTGTGACTAACAACAATTTTTGTGAAATGCTGACATGGGTGTGTTTGTTCTGTTTTTTTTTTTTTTTTTTTTTTGCTTTTTGCAAATATAAACCAAGATCACAATGTGCCCATGACCTTTGTGAGAACTGCAATGCTAAATCATGCTGTGTTATGTATTGGTCAGCACCTTGTCCTCCTTGTCCACCCCTCCACCCATACAGGGGAGGTGTCCCAGGCCCCTGGCGCCCTGGCCCCACACCACTGCTTGAAAAACATGGAGGATGTCAGAGAGTTCTTGGGTCGCCACACCGACAAGCTGGACAAGTTTGTGAGCACCTTCCGACACTCCTTCAAGGAGCAGGAGAGGAAAGGGCTACGGCACCATATCGTAAGTGCTCCTTACCCCACTTGTCCCCAAGGGAATCCAAGAAGCCATTGTGCAAAATAGGACGGGTGACGCAGCTGAAACTCCCAACAGTAACCTGTGCTTTTGTGCTGCTGTTTCCACCCACATGGAGACTTTGTACCTATACGACATGAGAAGGCAAAAATGGTGCCGTGAGGGGGGCAATCGCTCCAGCTCACTCAGCGAGTTATGTTAGTGACAGCAATGTGCTGTCCTGCTCAAACCACTTCAGTCACATTACGTTTTAGCACCTCGGATCTTTTGTTCATTTACTTTAACAGTGTATTGTTTTTCTGTCTCGCCTTTTAAAGTCTTGTTTGGATAACTATTGTTTTACTAATTGCAGCACTGATAATGTGTCCATTAGTAGTCATTATAACCGTAGCAGCCTGAAAGGGCTGTTGTCTAAAAACACACAGTTGTTGCATTGCACTGGGTATTTACCTGATATCTAGTTCACTTTTTCTGCTCATGTTTAAAAAAAAAAATTACCAATTTGATAGTCACCATATAAGGCTAAAAATGGGAAGAGAAATAGTACCGAAAGTGTGGGTATTTCCCTGACCAGGATATGCTGGGATATCTGCTAGGATATGCTGAGCGCTGGGCTAGGAGCCTGCATTCTTAAACTGCCACCAGATTAAGGGGTGGGAGAACATACTCAATCCAGCAGTCAAGTACTTGGGTAGATTCCAAGTGTGGAGAGTCACAGAGCACCAAGGCGTGGGGTGTGACCAGCCATGGGACTGTCATCCAGGGCGAGCCTGTGGCTTTGTGAGTGGCCGTGAGGTGACTCATTAGTCTCTTTTAGCCACGGGGGTGGCTGGGAGGGGCGTCTCGCGTTCATTCACAGACACATTACCGCCACGGCTGTGTCAGCTACACTAAAGCTGATGGCACTGATCTGGTCACATGCTGTGGTGTACAGCATGTTTAATCGTTGTTTCTTCTCCTCAGGACTCCGTTAATGCACTTTACACAAAATGTCTTCAGTGTTTGCTAAGAGACTCGCGACTGGTAAGTTGTGCCCCAAGCAGTGTTGGTTGCAGACAGTGTGCTGTGTGGCTGCTGACTTACTGGATGAATAATGGGCTGTTTCATCTGCTGTTCAGAAGGTGCTCACCAAGCAGGAGTGGCAGATGTCTCTTCTCAAGCAGGCGGTGGAGGTGGGTTCAGCTGCAGAACCGATCAGACGTTTGAAGTTTACCTCTGGCTATGTTTTCATAGTGTGGTGTGACACTATTGTACTTGTGGCACATTGCTTTGACTTGCTGCATAGCTTTGACGCCTCAGGGTTTGAGGGCCTGAATGAGGTTGGAGCTTTGACTGTGGAGGCTTCATACAGTCCATCCAGTTAGTGGGGGGGGGGGGCTCTTGCATCATCT
>JABJVR010000007.1:3766810-3786959 GCA_025773905.1 Chitala chitala | reverse complement strand
CCTGGAGCCCATCCCAGAGCACATAGGGCGCAGGGCAGGGGACACCCAGGGCGGGGCGCCAACCCACCACAGACACAACATTATAATATTGCTAAATACATGTGTAGTTCAAGGAAGAAGTAATATTTGTAAATAAAGATGCTCATATTCTAAAACCTTTGTATTAATATAGGTTGGGACCTGTGATACAAACCAGTGTTAGGTCATGCACACTGTAACAGTGTGTCAGCTGCATTGTAACGGTGACCAAGAGAGGTGAGGCATGCCCTTCTGAGCATGACCCCTGCACTACAGAAGTTACAGCTGGTGGTTAAGCAAGGTGTGACCCAACAGCAGCCAGATCAAGTACCAATCTGAAATAAGATAGTAAGAAATAGTCAACAGCGTGTAAAAGGCATATTTCTACAAGTTAGACTGAGAAAAGAGTGTCCTTATAATACCCAAAAAGTAGCAATGAACAAATTCCATATACCATATGTTAAAAAATAAGGTTTTATTAAGTCTGTGACTGAGTGCAGTGTTACAAATAAAAGTCCTGCCCATGTCATAAAACAGCCATGGAACCTATGCGCTGAGCAGTCCAGCAGCCATATGTTCTTTGCTGCAGATCTCCAATCAGTCCATTTGTGCAAGTCCCCAGGAGTAAATGAACTGGGTTCTGCCTGCCCAGCAGGTTCAACAGAGAACAGAGAGGATTTTGTGGGCCTTGTTTTATGTCAGGGTGTCCTCACTCCGAATGTATTCCCCGATGTCTGCCTGATGGAACACCACGATGGACATTGGGTCCAAGTGTCGGCACACCTGTGTAGACTTTGCTGCTACTCCAAACCCCTGGGGAACAACAAATCTCTTTTAGCAAAGTCTAAGAGCAAGAGAATTAAGGAATTGGCTTTGATGATGACAGTATAACAACTCATCATTCAGTTAAGCATAACCATTGTGTTGACTAAGTTACTACCAACTGTTTGTGCGCTTTCACAAATTTTTGCTGAAAGCTCAAAACATGTTAAGCTTCCAGAAACAGGGTCAGCATGAGACAGTGAACAGTGTCTTACCAGTGGCACGTCTGCCATGGAATATACTACAACACCCTGGTACTGTTCTGTGTTCTCGGTTATTCTGCCAAGACCGGATTTCATAATGTGGTTTCCGTACAAGAAGGACTGTTCGGAACCAGGCTTCACCCACACTTTAAACTAGAAAAAAAAAACGAACAGGTACATACAATGAACACCTCGCAATAAAACGCAACTGCAAAAATTCAGCCTGTAGAAATTACATGTTCCTCCCGTTCAAAGTGGTAACAAGGAATACAATATACTATATAATTTACCTTCGCATACGGAGCCAGGAAGTCCAATGCTGTAATGTGAAGACGGAACTTCTGGGTCTTGGTGAATTTCCCAAAGCAGGTGCCAACTGACATCAGTTTGTCCCGAGATATATTTGTGGCTAGTTTCAAAAGTTTCTCACTAATGGCAGAAAATGAGTGTAGAAGGTTACCTCTGTACAACATATAGGATGTCTCATATAGCGACTGTAACCAGGTATGACCTCAAATATATATCAACAGGAAATTAAAATAGAGCTTATACTTCATTAGTGTTAATAAACACAGAGCAAAACTCAAACTGGGGATTTTCACCTGATGTAATACACACGATCCCTCTGAAGTCTGAAACAGTAGGTCCCATCAGGTCGATCCACCAAAAGCTTAATATTTTCTCCAATGCTGTAAAGACAATGGTTTACTGATCTTATTTAAATAATTAACACAGCATTTTAAAGCTACTTCACCATAAACTTCGAATGTTTGTGGTACATATTAGCAATTCAATAAAGCAGAGACTTACTACTTTGAAAGTTTCTCGAACATGATCTTTGTCTCGTCGTCGGTTAAGGGACGCATTTTAAAAATATTAATAACAGACCAAATTGTTCAAGAATTTCGTCTCCTACAGAAAAACAGCCACACGTGGGTCAGGAGGAGGAAAAAGTCTTACAGGAAACAACACGTGACTGGCGTCACATCCGGTCTTGCACATGACATAACACCACAAATGTGCTGTATTTAAAAATTAAAAATATGTATACACACAATATGCGTACTGTATTACCAAACTAATGTCCTAAACGTACACAGTACCAAAAAAAAATTATTATACAACAATTTAAATACAGTTTAACGACTGAATTAACTCCTGACCAAGATGGCGGCTGTGGACGTGGAAGATGAGAGTATTTTGGCGTCAATTTTTAAAGACAGCTTTCCTGACAGCTGGAGGGAGAATCCGGATTTTGCGGCGTATTTGTCAGAGTTAAGCTCGTATGGCGTGGAGAAGCTGAATCGCGAACCGGAGCGATTGGCGGAGGAAAGAGCCCAGATCCTGCAGCAGACCCGGGAGCTGGCCTTTTCAAACTACAAAACATTCATCCGCACAGCTAACTGCACTAAGGAGATATACCGCGACTTCGGTCGTGTGGAGAGCAGCGTTTCGACATTGCTTGAAAAATTGCCGAGTTTTGGGGAGAAATGCAGGTGCGCGCAGCAGCCCGTCCGTGTTAAACTGACAGCTATGTGGATACAATGTGGTGACGCCTATGTCAACTGTTACTGTAATATTTCGTTTTGTTTGACCATTGATTGGTTTCAACTGGAATGCCAATGTTCTTCTATTTATTACATACGGAATGTGATTTGTCTTTTGTTGGTTGCAGGGGGTTTGTGAAAGCGGCCGAAGAGATTGGGGCCAGTCGTCGCATGAACAGTCTAACGCTGAATCGTCACACGGAGATCCTCGAGATCCTTGAAATCCCGCAGCTGATGGACACATGTGTGCGCAATGGTTACTATGAAGAAGCTTTGGAGCTCGCAGCGTATGTCAAGAGGCTTGAGAAGAAACACTCCTCCCTGCCTGTCATTCAGGTATTACCCGGTGTAACTAGTTGACCATGTACTGTAGTCTAGTTACCCTAATCCAGGTTTTCAAACTGTGAGGGGCATCATAGCACCACAAGGGTGTTTTGGGGGAAGATGTGTTGGAGAGCCACAGTACTGTGAACTCTGAAGGGAGGCCCACAATGTCACAATTTGAAAACCCTTGAGCCAAATAAAAAAAAACTGATTGTGTGACCTGCTCCAACAGGGCATTGTCCAGGAAGTGCGACAATCTGCGCAACTCATGTTGAGCCAACTGCTGCAGCAGCTGCGCAGCAACGCTCAGCTGCCAGTATGCCTTAGAGTGATTGGCTACCTGCGGCGAATGGACGTGTTCACAGAGGCGGAGCTTAGGGTGAAGTTCCTGCAGACGCGTGGCAGCTGGCTGAATTCTATCCTGGCTGCCATTCCAGAAGATGACCCCTACTTCCACATCACTAAGACCATTGAAGCTTGTCGTGTTCATCTCTTTGACATCATCACACAGTACCGTGCAATATTCTCTGATGAAGACCCACTGCTACCCCCTGGTGGGCGGGAGCTGAATGAAAGTGCTATCTTCCACGGCTGGGTGGTCCAGAAAGTGGCAGAGTTCCTGGAGACCCTGGAGCGGGACCTGCAGCGTGGAGTGGGTGGCCGTCTGGACTCCCTGCTTGGCCAGTGCATGTACTTCGGCCTCTCTTTCAGCCGGGTGGGGGCGGACTTCAGAGGACAGCTGGCTCCCATGTTCCAGCAGGTCGCCAAGGAGACGTTCCATCGGGCCGTGCAGGAAGCCGTGGAGAAGTTTCAGGAGGACATGAATCTGTACACACTCATCTCCTTCCCTGTCATGTTGGGTAGCACCATCCCACCCGTTCCGCCCAGCATCCAGCCTGGCACTCTGCAGCCTCCCATGAGCCTCCTGGACTTCCCTCCTCTGGCCTGTTTCCTCAACAGCGTCCTGACCGCATTCAATGACCTGCGTCTGTGCTGCCCCCTAGCCCTGGCACAGGATGTCAGTAGATGCCTGGAGGAGGCTCTCATCCAGGTCTGGGATTTTCTCATGCGTGTGTTCCCGCAGTCTTAATGAAGATGTGTACATACTTTTATTGAAGTTTGTTCTTTAACTTGCATTTAGTTTGCTGTTTTGAGTGCACAGCTGAACAGTTGTGTATGAAATTGAAAGCTCTCCAGAACATGCTTTGAAGTGCATTGTCAAGTTTCTAAGATGAGGTTTTGACCCTGTAGGACTTTTTTACGTTTGTTACGCTGTCTCAAAATCAGATATAGGATCGGTGTGGAGTATTACAATGCCAAAGGTGGTGAGCTCTGTTATGGTGACTGGCCATTGAGGTGATGGTACTCTAATGCCTGCGTCTTTTCCCTCTCCTCAGGTGACCAAGCTGATTTTGGTCTTTCACCGGGCTGAAGAGACAGCCTTCAGTAACCAGGAGCGTGAGCTGTTTGTCCAGTTCTGTTGTGCATTTGCCGAGGACATGATACCCTTCCTGAACCGCTGCCTGCAAGTGCTGTTCCCCCCTGCCCAGCTAGCTCTTGTACTGGGTAAGCACTCACCCACCCCCACCCCCCCCAACACATTCCTACTTAATGAACACTACTACCAGCATGGTGTTAATCATACTTTTATCCAAAGCAACTTAGAATTGCATCCTCTCCAGCAATTCACTACAAATCGCTAAGTATGCAACACAAGGGAACGGAAACAGAATTCCACATGCGGTTTGATTTGGTGATTTTCAGGGTATGAGTGTCTGCTGCCTAGTGCAGTGTGGTAACAGTATTATCAATACCCTTGCCCCTTCACCTTTACGAGGATTAGGGCAGAAACCCCTGAAAATGTAAGAATTTGTGAACTATACCTGCCCCCAACTCCAAATAGTCTGCTAGCTTGAATGATAACCTAAAATCAGGAGCACTACATTTTGGACCTATTATTATAAATTAAAATTTTTAAGTTTTAAAGGTACTGTGAGGAATGCAAGATTCTACAGTCACAAAGACAGCCAGCACTTGAGTGAGCGTGTTTACCAAGACAGTATGTCTAATATAAAACGTGTGCTTACACTAACATATTAAATAATGCTAATATTTATGTATAATTTTGTGATACAAATTTAATATTCATTATAAAATATTTGGCTTGCGCATTTTAAATTTATGCAATATTCCAATAAACTCCCGATATTCCCATTTAATTGTTCACTGCTGATTGACGAATGTCAAATTTGTGAATATGGAGGGGAGATTGTATATCTTTATTTCACTAGTTTGTAAGTGGTATATATTTTTTTTGATACCATAAGGCTTTGTATTGTTTGAAATGTAGATGCATTGAGATAGTGTGGTCAGTACATGCCAATGTTGCCATGGTGATAGTTATGCTGTTTTTGGCATTGTTTAGGTATTCCACCAACACAGGTTCAGAAGTGCAGCAGTCTCGGCTGCATTGACGTCAGCTTGGTTCTGGCTCCACTGGAGTTTGCTTTGCCAAAGAGGGAGACAGACCACTCTGTGACCGACCTGAACTGCTTGGCTGCCCCTGACCCTGTGCCTGGAGCAGAAGCCAAATCAACTGAGGACTTAAGGGATGACCCATCACATTCCAAAGCAGGAGAGATTGCCCCTATGGAAGAAGCTGCCTCTCTCAAAGGACTTGCAGAGCTGTCAGGATGATGATGATGGCTTTGCCCAATATGAAATCTTATAGATGCTACCAGCATTCATAAACATCCACACAAGAGTGGGGCTTGGGGATCCGAACTATCCCTGTTAAGGAACACAAACAGGGGATCTTGAAAATCCTACTACAGCCTGTCAATGGTGGTGGAGAAACTAGTTGTGTATAAAGTGTATAAAATCCCAAAATACTACATTTGAAAACTTGTGCTACATGTTTTAAAGCACCTTTGGAAATAAGATGGTTGAATGTATATAATAAAAGCACAAGTTTTCACATTGTAAAGGGAGGTTTCTTTCCACCTGAACTGCCACTTTACTTTTAATAGCTGGTAGCTTTACATAACACCTTGATAAAGCATTACTACACATGAAAACTGATGCCAAGTCTGTCATTAGCCCATTTCATCCATGGGCTTTGGAAAAATTAATACAAAATATCCCTGTGATTTTTTTTTTGTGACTTCTGTTAAAGTTACCAACATTAACAGAATTAACCAAAGTAAATTTAAAATAGTGGGTTTGGAGGTCAAAAGGAAGAGGGAGACTTTACAGATGGCAATATTAATTAGCCGAGGGACATTTCTGGTCCACTGATGACTTGGGTTATAAATGGTGCCTCATGTGACCTAAGGACAGCAGACTCTCACACTCCACCTCTGAAGATTTCTCACTTGTTCTTGACAAACTTTTTGCGTGCAGCATTGGGGTTGGTACGGCGCCGCCCGCCTCCATAGCGAGAATCCCGCAGCTGCAAGTTTGCTGCACGGCTGTACACGTCATTCTCAGCGAAGGGGGAACCGCTCGCCACATAGTCCGGGTCAAAGACATCCGTTTTCTGCCTGGCCTTGTGAGACAGCCGCTGCTGTGGGAATTGCTGGTCCTCCACCAGATGGGGGTTCTTGCTGTGTTTACCCCCTTGTGGAAGGGGCAGAGAGTACTGGCAGGAGGAAAAGAACAGGAAAATCTTTTAAGGACTAAAGCAAAACAAGCACTTGTACAGTACCACTGCAAACACACAATTTCAGACCCTAGAAAATGTTTCATTGCTTCGCTGTGGTTCAGGGTTTCCATGTGCTGTATCGTCCCCACCCCCCCAACTCACTGACCCTTAAACCTTTAGGGTTCAGAACTTTGGGGTTCCTGGAGAAATGCATCTGCATGCTGCCATCCTTATTGATAGTCACTGCAATTTTCTTCAGCGTCTTGTTTCCACAGTTTGGACAGAAGACTTTGGTCATATTTGTTGTAGTCCTAAATTCAATAGAAGCGTTACTGACGAATCTCACACACACCTGATATTTTATTGCTTTTGCTGCTGAAACTGTACATTCTGGCCTCATATTTGCAGGCAATTCATTTTATGGGAGATAATTAATGGTGTTCAGCTGCTGCTCAGATGGACTCACTTGAAGCAAGCATGGCACCGCAGAATGTAGTTTCGTGACTGTTGGATTAACATTCCATTCACGGAGAGGACTTGGAGCCCAATATGAATAAGAACATTCTGGAAAGTAAAATTGAAAGTTGTTACACACTATCACAAATGTGGTCTGTGATTAAAAGTAATGCATTAAGTCTTACCTGCATAGCAAAATCTGTAGTCACGCAGCCCACATGCACTCCTGCAGCAGACTGAAATTCTCCCAAGTCCTGCTGGACCTGCTTGATGTTGTGAGGTGTGATCCAGCCTCCATCATCATCATCATCATCATCATCACCCTCCTTCTCATCCTCATTCCTGTCCTCCTCTGAACCACTGACATCCCAGGAATTCTCCCCTTCAGGCAGGTGTAGAGTGTTTTGCTCTTTAGTGGTAAGATGGACTGACTGGAATTTCTCTGCAACTGTTCCAGGACTTTCTACAGCAGAGATAGTTTCTGCACTCTGTAGTGTAAAAAAAAAAAAGTAACCAAAATCTGTCATTTTATTCCAGTCAACACTGAAAGAGGTGAATAGCCATGACATGACACTCTTGTTGTCATGGCTGAAGACTACAAATCTGCCACTTAAGGCTGGACAGACAGACAGTGTAGCTCACTAAGTTAATATATTGTGTAATAACATTTAATTGATTTGGATCCACAGACTGCTTTGATGTCATAAAACACTAAACTGTATACAATTTCCAGACTCAGCAAAAATGTTTTGTATAGGTTATAATTTTATGAACTTTGCAAGTTTTACCAATTTTTGTCAAAACCCTTGCAATTTAAAATGAAAAGGTACATTGCAAGTACCGTAATAATGACATGACACTGTGTGGGCAGGGTGTGTTCCAGGTTAGTGTCAAAGAAACCATGACTTTATTTAATTTGGGTACATTGACCTCAGTTCATTGTCAGTACTGAAAATGTACATGTTTAACTTGTGGCCCTGTCAGCATGTCCTGTTCTTCTTACCAGCAGCTCCAGAAGATCAGCTTCTATGTTGGGCAGGGGGTTCCTCCAGAACTGGAAGCTGTTGAACTCTGCGGTCTCTTGAGGAGAGAGAGTCTGAGTGTCTGCAGCTGGCTTTTTACTGCTTTTCTGTACACAAATCAAAAGGAATTTTTTTTGAGTTGACTAATGAAACCTTGCTATACCATTTAATACTTTTAGGGAAAGGGAATCAGGTTTATGGACAAGCATGTTTGTCACATACAAGAAATTTGTTCTCTGCATTTAACCCATCCCCTTGGGGGGAGCAGTAGGCAGCCACATGCAGCGTCCAGGGAGTTAGCGCTGAGTGTCTTGTTCAAAGACACACCTGGTGCCTGGACTGGGATTTGAACTAGGAGACTTCTGCACCCCAGCCTGATGCAGTGAGCCACCAGGCCACTTACAGTGAAAGCTGAATACTTTACCAATTTTCCCACGTTTTATAAAAAAAAAAAAACCCAAAAAAACAACATATATCCCAAATTAAATTATTCCGCTATAGCTATAATGAAAGTATAATTAGGTAAACAATTCCTTCACTGGATTTACTCACCTTTGATGGTAAATGAAATCCCGCAATATCGACAGGGGCCTCTGGGTGGCGGTGCGTACTGTATACTTTAACCTACAATCACAGGACCATAATTTCTATAATTATAAAAATTTCTAGTTCGGAACAAGGTGCAGCACACATTAAGCCCGATAACTTACTTTAACTTCAGGTTCTTTCTTTAGATGTGCAGTTCCCACGGTTTCTGACTCCAGCTGGTAAGTTAAGGCAAGTACCTTTATATCGGTGGCCGACAGGCTAGGGTAGTCTCCGGTTTTTTTGGAAAATTCACTCACTATAACAACACAATAAAATAAAAATATAAATAAATAAATAGTCACAGTCAAAAACCTTTTTTGTTCAATTTATTACATGCCCTTTACAGTTGTGTGATTTTGTTGTTGTTGTTTTGTCTTAAACATTTTCTTAGATATGTCACTGGCATACTTTGGCAAAACATTAAATGATAACAAAACTTACTAACCCAGTCTTACGTATTCTGGAAATGGCTCCTTGTAAATAAGTTTATATGGTAGAAAAGCAAGACTTTTTCTTGTCTGTTTGTCCCGTATTT
Source organism: Chitala chitala (assembly GCA_025773905.1). NCBI lineage: Eukaryota > Metazoa > Chordata > Actinopteri > Osteoglossiformes > Notopteridae > Chitala > Chitala chitala. Next base: position 3,777,801 of record JABJVR010000007.1, on the reverse strand, counting down.
CATCAACTACATCCTTCAGGGTGTAGATATTCTTTCCGATGTCCTGTAAATAACACAGACAAGATTTAATTTAAATGAGCGTAGACAAATACCAAATAAAACGAATACGACAGCGATTGGACATCACTAGAAATATACTAATGCTTCAAATTTATATACTGACTACAAGGTTTGTTTGAGATGTATTTTTGATCTATATAAATTTCAGTACGAATAAATTAGTTTTTTAAATATGACAAATGAAATAGCCTACAATGACATTTAACAAATTCGCGTTATTTTTACCTAGAAGACTTAGACAGATATCTAAAGATACAAAAATCGCACACAGCAATTTTTTTTTTATTGATTCAGTACAAGTATTTTTTGCAATCGAGACAATAATGTTAAACTTCAGACACTGTTTCCTATCTCACCTGTAAGGGTGCCTTTTTAAGGAAGGCTCCAGCATCAGCTACAACATGCTCTACCATGGTCACCGACATCTTGAAAACCTGTTTAGCCAATGAAATACGGGAAGTATGCCACTTCTCGCGTTCTTTGGAAAATCGAAGTAGAACGTTTTATGCCACGACGTCATATGGATCCCCCCCCCTTCACGAAGCCCAATGACGCATTTCCGGTATGATTTAGTATGGTGAAGTGCTTATTATTTTCTATACAGTTTCTGTTTTAACTTTATATATAATTTACTTTATTGAAACAACATAAAATACAAAGAGAAAGTAAGGACAATTAAAAGAACAGTATAAACAAAAAGAAAATAGGAGGGTTGAGGTAGTCCAGTGTTATAAAAAATACATTCATAAAAGGAAGGAGTAAGGCACACATGACTAAATGAACTATAAATCAGAACAACAAAAAGCGAGATACGCTTTCATACATTTTTTTGCACATTCGGTACATGTGAATGTGGACTTTCTCTTCATCCCATGTGAATGTGGACTTTATCTCATCCCTATGTATATGGACTTTCTCTCATCCCTAAATTTGACAATATGCTCGCTTGCTCTGTTATGGCTGGCGATGTATTGTACGGTAAAACGAGTACCGTCTTCTCTCATAACTGCCATAATTCATATGTTTCGCAACGTAGGATCTTTGGGGAGAGTCGTGAAAACTAAACGTCAGCGTTTTTTTTGCTGCTTAAATAAAAACGTACGCTACAGCAACTCTTCTTTTGTACAGCCATGTTCGCTTTGCACGGTTTACCCTGTTATTCCAGACCGGGAAATCCCATTTTCCCTGTCGCGCCTCATTTAAATAATGGCACAACGGCAGTTTACCTAATAATGTGCGAATGCGTCAAGTAAAAAAAAAATTATGCAAAATCATTACACGATTTTTGGATATTTGTGTTTTTTAAAGATAACTGAAATTGTTTAAGACGCCCGTAACAGACGTTTGCTGAGCAAATACCGGAAAAGCTTAGTACTTCTTACAGAATATGTGACGTTATTTTATTAATTATTATTATAACGTAATTGTAGGCTACTTTGTGATCTCCGCAAAGATGGCATAGACCCAGTACATGCCAATGTTTCGATATCAGCCATTACCTAGAGCGGTTGTCTAACTGATATGGATTGGGAAAAAACACGAATATTCCAAAAATGTTGAAGAAAAAAAAAGTTGTGGCAGAGGGAAGGTTTAACGAGAGATGGGAAACTGAATACATAGATTTCTCCTTAAAGGAGACAAACCAGTATGTCTTCTTTGCAGTGCCCCCCCCCCAAGGGATGGGAACCCACCTAAAACTACTGGCCACCCCACGGACCCCCCAAATCAATCGTAATGCAAGTCCTTATTGAATTTTGACGTATGGTGTCATCAAACACACAGCCAAGTATGCTATCCTTAGCCACTAAGAAAAACAACAAAAGGCCCAATAATTGCCATGGACTCACCCATGCTTTGATGGCACAACTCTAACTTCATACTGCCTATGTATTAAGGGGGAACATTATGATCTCAAGACTGGGATATGTGGTTTCTCCTGATTAAACAGACTTAGAGCAACTATAGACCCCAGTACTGACAATAGTTTATCCACATGTAATTATGTGTTTCAATGACTTTTATCTATTTCTCAGAACTCTGTGATCAGAAATGAGGGGGAACAATATGCCATGACTTCCTGGGTATTTGATTCACCCTGCTAAGATAGGCATACTTCAACTCTATAGATTCCGATGTTGATTATAACAGCTATTTGCATGAAATTATGAATCTGAATTACTTCACGCATGTCACATACACCTGTGGCCAAATATGAGAAGTAAAACATGCTTTTCTTAAATCCTGGTTATATGGTTATTTTTGTGGAAAGAGACAAACAGCAGGGCCAGGACACGGAACATATAATAGCCTTTTTTACATAGTATGTATCTGAATGCAATTTCTAATTTTTTAATTTCACAAAGTTTGACAGTTTTAAATTTATGTTAACCAGTCAAAATATTTCACACTCTTAACTGATGTATGGAATTCTTTAATTAGGTATATCTGATCTTTTATATATATTTGATGTTAATTTTTGAAAAGTTATAAGAAAAATGTAGATAAACCAAAGTTTAGCATATATACTTTCACAAAACATAATTAAATCATTAAATATAATTCTTTTTTGTCCCACTCTCGTTACTTGCTTTACAAATATCAGGGAGGAGTAAATGTTATTCAGTGACGTGTATCTGTAGCAAAGTTAATATAATAAACAACATGTTTTAGAAACATTGTCTTTATAATGTATGCAGTGGGAACAGATGTTAACAGCCATCAGGAAAATCCCTCTCCCTACTCTCTGTAGATGTATACATCAGGGATGATGAAGATTAACGTCATTCAGTGACATATATACCTGCAAAGTTAATATAATTAGCAATGTGTTTTAGAAACACTGTCTTTCTAATTTAAGTGGGGAGGAATGGATTTTCCCAGCCATCAGGAAAATCTGTTCCACTTAAATTAGAAAGACAGTGTTTCTGTCTTTCTAATTTAAGTGGGGAGGAACGGATTTTCCCAGCCATCAGGAAAATCCGTTCCCCCTTCTTTTCATGTGAAAGGATCAGAGATGATAGAAATTCACTTAGAAATGTATTTACCTGTAGACATTTTAGTATTATAAGTAGTGTGTTAGAAGTACACTAGCCTTCTTTCTTTTAATTGGTGGAAAACATTTTTTCTGACCATTGGAAATTTTGTCCTCTCCCCTTTACTCACTGCAGTTGTACTGAGTCTGGTTTAAAGAGAAAGCTTGTTTTCAGCCGCTGGGAAATCAAAGTTAATTCAGAGGCATTGTAGCTGCTTATCTTAGCTCATTTGAATCTTATAGTTTGTCCATTGAAAGCATAAGTACTTGACAAGAGACGTTTTAATGTTTTCAAGTTTTTGTTTATAAGAATGCGACAGCCAGAGCTAGAATTGGTATAGCAATTTCCTGAAACATTTTGTACCATTGGATAGACCTAGAAATATATAGGCTATCTGAAAAAAACTAATTTCGTTATAACCATCCTACTCTCATGCTGTGTCGGGTCTCACATGTCCTCACTAATATGAAACAAGTGACCCTCAAAAATCTCCCTTGTCACCTAATCTTTGTTTGAAACTATAACACAAATGTAAAAATTACCTTAAACATATCCTATCTATCTATCTTTCCATATAGGAAAAGTAAGTGCTAAGTAAAATGAATCAGTAATTAGTGGCTGGAACATTCACTTATGATTACTGCTAACTGTTTCATCAACTTTTGTCACCAAGACAAGTAGCTAAAAATGGATGGGCAATTTATCAAAGTATGAATATGACACGATAAAATCTATTACGTTTTATTGGTAAATTTTTCAAGCTTTTTAAAGTATCATTTTACCTTTTGTTAGGTATCCGATTAAACACTTTAATAGAAATTGTGCAATGTGATTTCTGAGGAATGAGCTAACACTTTTGAAATTACCATAAACAAATTGTATGTAGAGGATAGAACAGAGAGTAAAGCATTATTCAGCTATAGCCATTATAGTTGTATGGTGGCTCATGTCTGAGATGTTTGTATTGAACTTGTGTAGAGATTAGAGATCATCTGTTAGCCATTCTGGGAACAGCAACACTGCTGTTTACTATATACTGAAGTTTATGTGTTAGATGTTAACCATTCTTACTGTTTTTGTAGTACATTTCTTTGGAGTTGCCCAATTTGGAAACTTGTAGAATAAAGGGGAAATGAGGTATGGCCATTTTAACAGATGAAATATAAACTCTGTCAAGACTTATCAAGAGATACGCATCCCCAGACATGAGAGACAGCAGTTAAGGGGGTGTGGCCCCTAACGAGTCTTAGAGTGTTGAGTCACCTTGTCAGGGAAATTCCTTAACATCTAACATGCACAGTCAGGGCAATCCCCTAAAATCAAACATGGGCAGACTGCATTGGGAAAAGAGGAATGGTGCCATAAGTTAGAGCTCACTGACAGGGATCAAAGGATACTGGATACATCCCAGGATACGTCCCTAAAATTTTAAAGGTGGCTAAGTGGCTCAATGGGTAGAACATCAGACTGGGCTGTACAAACCTCCCAGTTCAAAGCCCAGCCACCTGGTGTGTCCTCGAGCAAGACACCCTGCAGTAGCTCATTGCAAATGCATTGTGTCATTGTGTTCTGATTAGCAGTGAAAAAACAGGGCAGCAAACTGTAATTCTTTCCATAATGAATGCCTCCCTTCTCTGGAATGTCCCTCTTTACATCAGAGAACAATTTAGATTGTGGAATGTTGTTAATCCAGCAATTTGATTAGTCTGTTTAGAAAAGCAATTTCTTGTTAATACATTGTATTTTAATGTATTATATTTTTAATGTTTGGTGTTTAATTGATACTATATTTAACATGGTCTAAATCTGCAGTACTCTGACATTATCTATATGAAGAGTACATGGGAAAACAATCTATGTCAGCAATATATAGTTCCGAGAATTTTGATGAAACATTTTCAAAATTTAAGTAAGAAGGTTTATTTATAGAGAACCTTTTGCAGACAAAAGTCACAGCGTGCTTCATAGTAAATACATAAAAGGTACATAAAAACACATATATTGCAAAGACGCACATAGCAGAAGTAAACACATGAAACGAAACACAGTAAAATTCATCCAGCTAACAAGAATTATCCAAATAAGAGAACACAAAACATCCACCAAATTTGCGATGAACATGGTGGTGAACTGGGGATATAAGCTGTTTATCCATCATCTCAAAAGATTCATATTATTTGACACGTGTCATTATTTATGTATGATAAAAAAATAATTTTCAGACTTAGATTATTGTTGCCTGTAGCTCAAAACAAAAAATGTAAAATGAAAAAACCACGTATTAATAGTGGATAATTGTTCAAAGCATGCGAGACTAAACTGACGTTGTTGTTGACACTTTTTAAATGAGAATGTTGAATGTTTTTAGCACATACGAGTAGTTTTATATACTCGTAGATTTATATTTTGCATACTGTCTGCTGAATCTAGAGTGACGTTCCTGCTCCGCTACGTCTCCTGTGTGCAGCCTTTGTTGTGTATTCAGTGTTATTGTTACATTTTAATTATTAAATTGCAGATGTCAGAATTCCATTTCCAGCATCATTAACAGATGACTCACAAGGCAAACATAGAGTGGACATACGTTGTTTCTACCTAAAACAGGCGAATTTGGATCATTTCTGGGTGGTAAATGACCTATACTGAGGAGTATGATGATGGGCCTAGATCATTTTCACTGAACACAACCGTGTGTGAACAAAGCTGCTCGGTCACACTGCAAGAGAGTGCAATCTGATCAGAGTCAACCAGACTGGGACATAGATAATTTTTCCTATGTACTCTTCATGTAATGAATGAAAAGTGTATTACAAATAAAACTGCGTGTATTGATTATGCTATATAATGTTGTAAATTTAGAGATGCACGGATTGTATCGGTATGGTTAAAAATGAGCCAATATTTACCGGAGTAACGTAACACACGCACACGTGTTAACTATACAGGTAAATGTCTGTGCATAATTACTAAAAAAAAAAAAGCATACTAACTCTTTAGTGATTTCACATATTTTTGGAATGTAATTTATGTCTTATTCATTAGGGTGGATAGAACCCCACAAACAACTGGCATCGGTATCGTATCGGCACAATTTTTTAGAAATAAGCGGTTGTTGTCATCGGGCAGAAACTTTCTTATCGGTGTATCTCTACGTAGTAATATAAAACATTTAATGAATTTACTCTTTAATAGACAGTGTACGGATGAGTGCCTATTTTTGTTGTGTAACCTTTGTTCCTTTGTAATATTAGTATTTCTACTCTTTGTTATATGTATGATGTACTATGCTGTTGTCCTGCCCATTTAATCCTTCAGAATAATTTAAATTACTGTGGTAATAGTACAGTACGTTTACAACACTTTCCCACAACATCTGTGTGCGCTTGCAAGTAATGCTTGAAACAACAGAGAACATAATTCAGCAACCGAGATAAACAACTTGTTACATGTTTTTTTTTTTAAGTAACTTAGTGTCCGTATGAGGAAGTAGTGTTGTAAGAATGAGGTAAGAGTTACGGAGGAGTGGCCATGCGCCGCTATATCCTTTTATTTCTGCAGCGGTTGCAGGAGTGATCGTGTTTGTCTTCAGAAAGGGAGAAACGCTCTGGAACTCACAGAAGGTAAATCTTAGCCTACTTAACTAAGTATATATGAACATTATGGACAAAATGTTTTATTATTTTCTATGATTTATTTACATGTTTTCTAAGCCTGTGCACATATGTTATGTAATTTTCCGAAGTGACAAAATTATCTGAAACAATCGGCATGAAGTTACCCACATTCTTACAGAAGTCGTAATGTTTGTAAATTGTGTGTTAGATCTCTTAATCGCTGTTAAATCACATAATGTGTTATCGCAACTCAAAGCGTTTTGCTGACTACGGGGAAGTAGCAGACTTGTTTGTGCTTGTGAAATGAACAGTATATAGACCACAAAGGAATGTTCTGCGAAAGCGTGTTACAACACAAACCCAGAGATGTAGGCAGAGTGAGAGGAACAAGGCAACGTATGTGTTGTGTTCTTTAGCAAAAATCATTGTATTGTAGATTTTGAAAATGTAACCCGTTACTGGTTACAAATTACATTGAATTGCTATGTAATGCGTTGAATGACATAACATGTAATTACTTTTGGATTAGTTTTAGATTATTTTTTATTTTTGTGGTTTTAGTTTATATTTTGATTCATTATCTTACAGATAAAACTAGCCAGCAAATATGAGCTACCTCTAAATGTTAAGGTTTGATGTGGACTCAGGGGCACTGTACACCTAGGACTGTTCCAAAGGCATGACTGATGGGGGGGGGGGCTAAAAAATTACAGCCCAGCATAACGTATTAGCCTCGCATGGCACCCAATATCTCTACCACACATCTCCATGTGTGGAATCCTTAGATGTTCAGAAGGTGTTTGTTTTTGGGTGGCACAGGTTGCATTGCACAGAGATTTTCACCCCCCTTTGTACTGCATTAAAAGTGAAGCTATTTCGGTGTATCCAGTAGTCAAACGCTGATCTAGAGTACTGCATGTTTGTGTACTGAGTCAATAATGTTACCAACAGAAAGTTTCCAACAGTGCTTTCCCCCTTTTCCAGTGCCAGTCTCTTTACATAACGCATACAAGCAATGTGGGAACAGTTAACATGGCAGTCAAGTCAGATCTGTGTTTCATCAAGTCCATTATGTTGTAGTAAACTGGTGTGAGATTCTATGATCAATGCCTTGTAGCAATAAACTATTTACAAAGGCCTTAATCCTGGCAGTAGTACATATTGCAGTCAGAATTATTAGCAACTCCCTGGGAAAAGCCATCTCTGCGTGGCCTGTTCATCTGTACAAACTTTTTAGGAAAACCAGTTTCATTTTCTGCAAATATGTTGTTGCTCTGATTTAGGTAAAGGGAGAATTTCAGTCAAATGAATTTACCAAAAAAAAAATAAAAATACAACTGTCGGCATGTATTACGTATTTGACTTTTGACTCCAGTTTGTGATTGTGTGCAGACTGACATTCAGAATTTGTATTGCAAACTGCTGTTATATTATGAACTTTGTGCTGGTCTACACTGTTGAACAGACGCGTAGCACATGTCAGCGATGGCAGCCCTGAAAAATAAACTCTCAGCAGTGAACCACCATTATCAGTATGTCAGCTGGATTGAGTTAAAAGACCACAGTGAAGGTGTTTTCTCGGTGTATAGGCCTTCATATAACGCTGGCTTTTCATAATGCCTGCTCTTCTTTTGATTTCCCCTAGGAGGAACTGAAGCACAGCGTAAAGTTAACAGGTTAGTGGTCGTGGCATTTCAGGTTTACAATCAAGTTCACTTCCTCTCTCAGGCTTTTTTTTTTTTTTTTTTTTCTCACTTTTCCGGAAACACCTCAGCAACACTGGCCATGACAAAAGACACTGTTTAGACTTTCTTGGAGTTCAGTCTTTCCCAGGTGACAGAAAAGAACAGTCATCTTACTACAGGTAGTGTAATACTGTAAGGTGGGTATGGGTTAAATATATAATTAGTATAGTTAGTTTCCAGTATGAGTTGTGATAACGTGTAGCACATGTCAGTGAGAGCAGCCCTGAAAGATATAAATTTTCAGCAGTGCGCCACCATTATCAGTATGTCAGCTGGATTGAGTTAAAAGACACATTGCATATGGTCATTGCTTTGTGCAAATCTATTTACCAGAATGGGGTTTTTCGCTGAACAGAGAGGAAGATTTGGTAATGCACTTTCACTTTTATTTTAGGACAGAGACAACCTCAAAGTTACAGTTGGAAGTACTCCCAGATGGACAGGTCAATAGGAGAGACAGATAGTTGAACAGGTTAAGGCAGACAGTCTTGCTGCTGGTCTACATCACCATCACTGAGAGGCTGGTGTTAAGACAGAAACTGAGAGTTTATGGTCTCTGGGTTCTAGGGCCTTGTTGTTGTACATCAATCAGTGAAGCAGAGGTGGTTTGCTTTTGTGGTGTGTTTTGAGCTCGTTATAAATTGACTCGCTGTGCTACCGGTGCCCAGTGTTGCAGAGCTTTTTTCACATACAATTTAAGAAAATGCTGTATAAATTGCACTTGGGTTTGACTTGGGTTTCTCTTCTCTTCCACCCAGCGATGGACTTCGTGGATCCCATCCTCTCCTTTGCAGAGAAGTTGTACGCTCTGTGTGGTGAGGTCAAAACCAACAAGCGGCGATGTAAGCGGCTGGCCACGCGCGTGGAGGCCCTGGTGGAGCTGGTGAAAGAAGTGAAGGGCCAGGGACTGGCATACCAACCACAGTCAGTGGTGCGGGGCCTACGGGAGCTCAGACTCACACTGGAGACAGCCTACAATGTGGTGAAAAAGTACACCTCCATTCACTGCTTTCGGCGCATTGTGAAGGCCTACGACCTGGGCGAGGAGTTCGAGACCCTGAATGAACGGCTCAATGATGCCGCTCAGCTCCTCTCGCTGGCCTTACAGGCTGAGCATCGGCAGAAGTTGGACGCTGTGTTCCAGGAGGCCACACGTGTGAAAGAAGATAGGATAGACAGGGACACAGATCACAAAGAGCTGGAGAAACGTAAGGCGACACCCAGGCTTTGGGCCTATTTTTTTGTTCTTACAATGTACCTGAATGTTGTTGAGTGCATACTGGCATTTACATTCACTCATTTAGCAAACGCCTTTTTCAAAGAGATGTAGAAATGAGTAAGAGCACACCTGCATATTAAAAACGAGGTCAGACAATATCTGAGAATCCAGCTAATAGTAAGTGCTGTCCTGTAGTCAAAAGTGCACAAGATTCAGTTAAGCAAGACAGAGTCCAAATCAGCTGAAAAAGCAAAAATTTGAATTGGCAACAATGTAGCACCTAAACACTGGAACAATAAGAAGCAGTGCTGATGAAGATTAGGTTAAAGTGCTGCTGTGTTTCCTGAAGAGATGAATGTTCAGCTACTTTCAGAATGTGGACAGAGATGATGAAGTCCTCAAAGCAGGGAGTAGCTCATTTCACCAATTAGGTGCCAGGGATGAGAAGTGTCTAGGTCTACCATTCTTCAGCAGGGGCATTTGACATTTTCTGGTGTTTACAGTTTAATAAGGAAACAAGCTTAACAACTGAAACAAAAAGAACATTTATATTGATCACTTGACATAATATCATTCAGAAATGGCTTTCATTGCAAAGCCTCTTTCTACGCATGCTAAACTTGACCTGAGGATGATGATTTTTTTTTTTTTCCCTTGCAGTTTTACTGTCCATGGCAGAAGAGACAAAGGAGAGTGTTGATACAGTACACCAGATAGTGGAGTCCACCAGCAAAGATGTGAGCGATATCAAAGCCATGCTGAAGTGCAGTGAGTACATCCACCACATGTTACCACCACATTTCAGTGGAAATGGGACTTTCTTAATGGATTTTTGACACTTCTTGTATTAGTTACACAGAGGTAGAATCATTGAGACTTTATGAAATGTATTAAGGCAGAAACATCTGTGTAAATATTTGTAAACTAAGGGTTATTTGGTTTTTTGTGTCTGGTTTTTCATCAGCTTGTTCAGTACTGGGAGTGTCCAGTGTTTTAGCTGGTCTGTTTGACTTTAGTACTATTTGGCTGGTTCAGGATAAAGAGTGCTCAGTAGTTATGCCAGTATGTGCGTATATATAACGTCTTGCGTCTTGGGGGAGCCACCTTTTATCATATACTTTTACTAACACCAGATTTCAACTTTTCTCTAATAATAATAGTAATGCTATTAGGATGGATAAGCCAAGAAAATGTGACGTGCAAAGTTGGTGCAGTAAACTTGAGTTTTGAGCAAATGATACAGTATTCAATTCAATTCCATTCAATTCAATTTATTTTTATATAGCGCCTTTCGCAACAGCATGCCTCAAAGCGCTTTACA
>JABJVR010000007.1:3756362-3766710 GCA_025773905.1 Chitala chitala | reverse complement strand
CCTAACCTGCATGTTTTTGGACTGTGGGAGGAAACCGGAGCACCCGGAGAAAACCCACCAAGCACAGGGAGAACATGTAAACTTCACGCAAACAGACCCAAGGCAGGAATTGAACCCCAGGCCTGGAGGTGCGCGGCGACCGTGCTAACCACCACGCCACCATGCCGCCTACTCAACATCCACATGACTTTATTTTTTTAATTTTTAAAATTTATTTATTTCTTTTTATTTTATTTATTTATTTATTTTTTGTAATTTTGAATTTGAGCCACAGTGTGACAGACCTCTGTATTTTAGGCATGACTTGTGGAGATGGCACCTTTTCATCATTCATAACAGAAAGCAGATCATTTCTGTAATTTTTTATTTTTCCTCTGTTATAAAGTTGCTCCTCATTCTGTGTGGAGTGGTGTGAGACGTGCGAGGTTCCTGACTTTGCGGTCTTGAGTTGGCTGGCTGTAATGTCCACCCTTGTGCTGTTTGTCCACTTCCTGCTCCAAACCTCAGATTTCCAACAGATGTCACTTTTTTTCGTCATGTCATTTTTGAATCATACTGGATTTCTGTCTTGCCTTTTTCTTTTCCAAATCTAAACTATTTTAACAAGCTGTACTCTCAAAGCATAAAACTGCAGTAATAAAAAGCAAACAACTACTATAAAATATTTTTCAATGCACAGCTGCAGTTTGGGATTTTGTTATAAATGCTTATTTGTAATATGCATACTTGCTACAGGCCCTCTTTTAAATGGCTAAACTTTCTTCAGATTAGATTCCAGTGCACTTAAATTGAGCGTTATGTTGTCATTTTAAGATGGTTGAGACCAGATAACCTTTGCTATGAGTTGCCTGCTAGGTATATCGGCGCAGTTCTCCTTTGCAGTTTAAGTTGGGTACTTGATACGGTCACCTGCTTAATTCCCTGTTTAGAAGCAGCTTTGGAACTTTTTACGTACAGTGCACACATGAAGATTTTCACCTTTAACTGTGTTATGGGATGCTTATTTCACCTTCCTGCTTCACCTCACTTTCTCTGCAGCTGCTGTGGAACTATAAGCTGAACCTGACGACAGATCCCAAGTTTGAATCTGTGGCAGAGGAAGTATGTAAGAGCACCATCCCTGAGGTCAGTGTAAAATGCTTTTTAATTTGAGATCCTACGCCTGTCTCCTAGCACACAAGCCCACTTCCCCATCAAGGTGATGGAGCGGTGGCGGTGCTAGGTGTTCCTTTTATTTGGAGTAGAGCAGTATGGGAACCATGGAGACCAGAAGGTTGGGTAACGTTTTTATGATTAAACCGTCAGATGAAAAGCGGGTGTATAATAAGGCACAAAGGCACTTTAATGGGTAGTATGACAGCTGCTGTTCGCAGACACTTGCCTTTTTGCGTAGATTGTTCAAGATATGAAGAGAGAAAGATCACCTGCTCCTTTCTTAAGTTGACAAGAGAGAGCCTTGTTTTCAACTGCTGTCCTGCTCACCTTTTTTTTTTTTTCCCCCTCCCCCGTGCAAGTTTTGTTTTTAACCGATATGTTAATTTGATATTGATCTGAGCTCGTTTGTTTAATCTAGCTGAAAGAGTGTGCTGAGGAGGAGCGAGGGAAGGGATACCTGGTGTCATGTTTGGTTGATCACCGTAACAACATCACAGAGTACCAGTGCCATCAATACATCACCAAGATGACAACAATCATCTACAGCGACTACCGCCTCATCTGTGGCTTCATGGACAAGTGTCGTGATGACATCAACACCCTGCACTGTGGCAGCATCAACACTGGTGAAAAGGTGACTGTCGTATATACCGTAAACCTAAGGTTTATTGCAGTGCCACATTGTGCCAAGGTGCTGTTCAGTTGCTTGGTAATTTTATTTATATTGTAAACTTCAATTTGTTGGCTGTTTTATTTCCCCTGGTAGAGTGCCTCTTTCTGTTAAAACATTAAACAGGAGTAATAAGTTAACAGCCCTTTGTAAGAGGATTTTTTTGGGGGGGGCTTCAACAGAGGGTAGTAATAGGATTGATCTAAATTGGATCCAAATGTGTAGTCTTGCATTTAAACAAAAGCAAGAAAATATTCATAGTAACAGCTATTGATTTTTTAAAGCCTTGACTACTTTGTTCTTTTGTTGCAGTTTATGCTACATAGTTACTTTTGCTGTGTCCTTTAGTTAGCTCAACAATGATAGTGTTTGCACTTGTCCCGTTCCCCCCCCCCCTTTTTTTTTTGGCAACCTGAGTGTGTGGGAGTGCTCTGCAGCAGAAGATATTTTCTTTCCTAATGTGGTCAGCAATTCCTGCATCACTTGAGTGCTTGCGGTGTCCTGGGGCACTAGTAGGGCTGTGCCAGGGAACGTGCTGCAACCTTGTCTTCCTTTCTCAGTCAGCGGTCTTCCTCCTTGTCTGCGGGATGGCAAGGGGGACGTTTGATTGGCCGTGTCATGCCCTGTCCGCTCTGTGGTTTCACTTCCGACCCTTGGTCCTGTGCCTGAAAACCCACTGAATTGGACTTTTTTGGCCTGTGGAGCGAAGGTGTGCTCTGCAGGCTATGTACATGAGCTAATGACTTACAGAAGGTGGTCAGCCTGAGGCCTAGTTTACCTGCACTGCACTGTTTGGATTACCTCAAACCTGTCTAGTATTGGTGCTGTTACCTGAGCTAAGTGCTGAATAGCGTCTGATTGGCGTCTTTTGCTGTTTTAGGTTTAGACATTTTTCTGGTTAATCCATGACATTCTGTAACTGCACCAGACATGCTTGGTCCCCCCCCCCACCCTTACCGCTGATCACAGAATTCATATTTATACATGGAGTTGCCAGTGTTTCTGTGACCCCTTTGCTTGGCATGTTTTGTGTTAACAGGCAACCGTCCAGGCATCTCATATGACTGCTCTACTCTAATAAAAACGGTCCCATGATAGAAAACATTCTGTAACATCTCTCATCTCTGCAGCCTCTACACGTAGCTTTTGTCTTGCCTTACTGTAAGCCCAGGTTATAAACTAAATAGTGCATTCGACCTGGGATACACATCTAAGTATTTAAAGGTGCCATTTGGGGTTCCTAAACAGTTCTGTGTGGTGCATGATTCATGCAGTTGAGAGATGGAATAATGAATTATATTTTGTGTGAACTAAGAAGAGAAGGTGGCTGGTTTGATATGGGTAATGTCTCTTCCTAATATTCTGTAAAACGTGGGAACGTGATGCACACCTGTCATGTTTGTTTTTCCTGTAATATAAACTGTGTGTATTGCCTAGGTTTATCATTGGTCCATCCTCCACCAAGTATGGTTTAGAAGCACTATGCCAAGCATTTAAAGTTAAAATGCGTTAGTTTTCTTTTAAAAAGAGTTACAATTTGGTCTGTGACATGATGCTCTATTGCAAAGCTATACTCTGAAAGCAAATTTGGAAATATAACTTAGACAGTAATGTGCATCTAGACCTCAAAAGGGAAAAGTGATGAAGAGGATTTTTTTTTTTTTTTTTTTTAAAGTATGCTGAAAAAAGTGACATTGTGGTACCTTGAAAGACCATTGGAAAAGGAATTCAGCAAATTTAGCAAAGTCTTATGTCATAATTACGGCCAGTTTGTCACAAAGTTTTTTTTTTTTTTTTTTTTAAATGTTTGATACAGAACCATGATGTGCCCATTGTGTGTTCACTTCTAAAGCTGAAGCAAACAGAAACAGGACTACGTTTGTTAAAGCAAATGCACAAATGTACTTCAATATTTATAAATCCTTCTATAAATAGAGCTGAAAACTTGCAGTGTTTTTCCCCTTGCTGCTGTTACAGAAATGTGATCATGTGGTCAACATCTCAGCATCCTTTACTGCCAGCTCGGCCTGAAAATAGCATTGGGACGTTTCCATGCTATGGCTAGACCACATCTAAGATTTTATATTTTGCATAAAGAATTTTATGTTAAAGAACCTTGGCATATGTGAGATTCGTATGGTGGGTTTTTTCCTCCTTTTATATGGTGTAGAGGATGTGCATCCTGTTATGCATTTGATCGTCTTCAAAGTCAGATCGATCTTGGTCATCAGTACTTTGTATTTGAGCTGATTGTCCTGTTCTTTTGTGTGAATAATCTGTCGTCCTTTTCCATGATTTGATATGGCATGTATACAGTGTGATTCTAATATGACGCCTTTTTAATTGCATAGTGAAGGTGCTGCATATTAAGAAGTTAAATGTTTTCCAATTGAATTTGCATTCTTGATGTTCACTTGACTATCTCCTCTTACTGCTGGCTTTGGTAAGTGGCTTAAGGAACAAAAGGCTAGTAGGTAGTGTTTTAGTCAAAGCTGTCTTTACTGTGAATGGGATGTAAATCCTTATGTGTTGGGTTTCTGTCCCTGTGGTAGGATATCCACTCTCAGGGTGAGGTGATTGCGTGCTTGGAGAAAGGTCTGGTCAATGAAGCAGAAGACCAGGAGAGGCGGCACGCCATCAAGGATGAATGCAAGAAGGCAATCCTGCGTGTGGCTGAGCTCTCCTCTGACGACTTCCACTTGGACCGTTATTTGTATTTCTCCTGCCGTGACGACCGTGAGCGCTTCTGTGAAAATGTATGCTTGTCTCTTTGTTTGGTCAGACCGTTTATAATGTACTTCACTAAACTTGTCTCCATTGTCATGGCGGTTTTAGAATATTCCAGTTTAAATGTCCAGAAACTTCTGTAAACTTATGCAGTCTTTGAAAATGGCAACATAGTTGTATATAGGTTGAAGTACATTTGGTCCAGTGTGTTTAAAGACTGGGGAATAATGCGTTTCCAATTACTTACCGTTATGTTGCAGTTTAATAACATCGCTTGCGTTAAAGTCAACACTGCATCTTGTCACTGCACTTTTTTGGATGATTTTAGGTTTCACTGTCTGAGTCAAAAGCTTTAAGGGCAGAACATGTAATTTATTTAAATCGTCACACTGGGGCTTTCACAAATTGTAATTCTGTTTTGTTTCCAGTTTTTCATACAATTGGAAAATTAACACACGGAGTGTCGTTGATACTGTTTTTGAGAGTCGTTGATGGTCGTAAAATGGATGCAGCCTTTTTTTTTTTTTATCTGTAGTTGGGAAAGCCTCCATTTTGGCAAAGGTCTGCATGCTTTTTCTGATGGACAAGTTGAACAAGAGAGCATTGAGTACTGGGTGGAACCCTTTTGTTCTCTGGAGACTTCAGTGTGACAGCTGTGATATCATTTTGTTTCATGAAAACGAAGTAGAACTTCAGAGAACGTGTTTCTTTCCTGACTAAAATAAGGTTTGAATGTAATACTGAGTGGGTGTGCTGAGCTGTTTTTGCCAGTCAGCTGCTCATCTGTTTTTGACTTAATGATATTTTACTCACCTTTTGTGACTTGGAGGCCAACAGACTATTAGCCATGTGACAGAATAACCATGGCTTTGTTGTATTTACCTGGTGTTGGGTCACTAGGTGTAATTGACCTTTCCTGTTCAATTTTTTTCGTCATCTGTTCTTCTTTTGCATTGCAGATACAGGCTGGAGAAGGCAGGGTCTACAAGTGTCTGTTCAACCACAAGTTTGAGGAGGCGATGTCTGAGAAGGTGAATGTGCAGCAGCTGTAGTTTGCCTTAAGTTGGTGTGAATGGGTTTTGGTCTGCCCCCAGGGTATGTGTGGGTTTTTTTTTTTTTTTTTCCCCTCCTGTATGTAATGTAACTGTTGTGGCTTCATCATGATTTTCAGAACTTTAGTCTCTATCTGTACTGTGTACTCTACTGACAAAATAAACCCAGGTATTACAACTGCAGTTCTGAAAATAATAGTGGACTATGTGCAGTCTGAGCACTGAAAACGAGTGTGGTGATGGTGTTTGCAGTGTCGAGATGCCCTGACCACCAGGCAGAAGCTAATCGCCCAGGATTACAAGGTGAGCTATTCCCTGGCCAAAGCCTGCAAGGCGGACCTGCGTAAATATCGCTGCAATGTGGATTCCAGCCTGCCAAGGGCCCGCGAGGCGCGCCTGTCCTACTTGCTGCTGTGCCTGGAGTCGGCGGTGCATCGAGGTTAGTGTGTGTCTCAGAGACGATCTGTAAGGACAGTGCGGTGACCAGCACGGCGAACAGCACGTGTTCCCTCCCCATTTTCATACTGAGTTTTGAATGCTGCCCTGCCAGGTCGCACTGTGACTGGAGAGTGCCAGGGCGAGATGATGGACTACCGCCGCATGCTTATGGAGGACTTCTCCCTGAGCCCCGAGATCGTGCTGCAGTGCCGCAGCGAGATCGAGACGCACTGCTCCGGCCTGCACCGCAAGGGCCGCACTCTGCACTGTCTCATGCGTGTTGGCCGCGGCGACAAGGGACAAGTGGACGAGATGTGTCAGCGGGCGGTTAGTGCACTTTTTTCTCTCTGTAGGAGCAGCTAGGGTTAGTCGCTGTACATGAGGTGGTCAACTAAGCGAGTATCCCGATTGTTGATATAGAGAGTAACAGGAATAACAGGGCTGTATGAGATTAAGTATGTGCGTGCGTGTTTTCAGTGCGTATTCTTATGTGACATCGCTCCCTGTCCTTTCCTTCTGCAGCTGCAGAGCCTCATACAAGAGGCAGACCCTGGGGCAGACTACCGCATCGACCGGGCACTGAACGAGGCCTGCGAGTCTGTCATTCAGACTGCCTGCAAGCACATCCGCAGTGGAGACCCCATGTGAGTGCATGGTGCTGAAGTTTTATATTTGTGCTTATGTATATTTCTGTGTGGAATGAGTGACTGGATAGATTGGAAGGGAGAATATTTAAACTAAAGTTAAATAATTTTTATGAGCACCTTTTGCAACAAGTTGGCTCAAGGTGGTTTAGAGGAACGAATTAGTTGGAAAAAAGAAATTGTAGTATGGTAAAATTTAAGTTAAAGCCATATGACTGCAGAGGACAGGAAATTTAAAATGCTCAAGTTAAACCCCATATCCCTAAAGTTGCCCTTTTGTACAAATTTGAAATGTATAAAAACCATGTTGTAGTTGATCTCCTTTTACTCAGATTTTTTTTTTTTTTTAAACATGGTAACTTTTAAATGTGCAACACCACGGTTGCCTGCAGATTAAGATCATGGCTATCAGCACATGCCAGGATCATGAGCTCTGGCATGAAAAGGTGTATTGGGCAAGAAAAGTACATCATGAGAAGGTCAGCTGTGGAAAGAGGCAAAGGCTTTTTCCAATAGCTGAGTAGGTGGCAAAACAAACTAAGGAAATAGTTCTGGGAATGTAAGGACGTGTGTGTGTGTGCGCGCACGTGTGGTGTCGGACTTTCTGAAGTTTTACTGCAGCGATTGTGGTGGTTTCTTCTCAGTCTGGTGCTATAGTGTTTTTATTGGTGTAGAGGAGTGACCCCGATCGCGTCTTCAAAAAGTTTACAGTTAGTCTAGATGCTGAACGTTCGTGTGTGTGTGTAGGATTCTCTCCTGCCTTATGGAGCACCTCTACACTGAAAAGATGGTCGAAGACTGTGAACACAGATTGTTGGAGCTACAGTACTTCATCTCACGGGACTGGAAGTGAGTCAACCTGGATAATCTTCCATATGCATTTCCTGTGTAATTAGGTCCTTTATGCAGATTAGGGCAGTAGCTTTGGCCATTTCAGAAGAAGGATGAGGTAGGCAGCTTCTGCATAGTTTAAAGGTAATGAATATTACACTACTGTTCCTCGTTATCTCTGAGAAATGTCTGCTTCAAAATGACAGAATGAGTACAGGTTTCTTCAGATAGTTCTTTAAGATTCCTGAAATCTACTTATAATTGTCTGAAACCAGGGGAAGAAGACGGCATGTATTCTGCAATGGATTTCCATTTACTACTTTCACAGCCTGTCAGGTGTTTCTCTGCTGTAGTGTACAAGTCTTCTGTTACCACATAAGCGCCTTTTTAATGGCTGTGCCCTGTGTTCGATGCTCTTTAAGTATTTAAAAGTATGACTCAGATGAGCAGCCCTCACTTTTTGAAATCCCCCCCCTCCCCACCAAATTCCAACAGGCTTGATCCAATTCTGTACCGAAAGTGCCAGGGTGATGCTGCTCGGTTGTGCCACACTCATGGCTGGAACGAGACCAACGAAGCGATGCCACCGGGTGCTGTCTTCTCCTGCCTCTACAGGCATGCCTACCGTACAGAAGAGCAAGGCAGGCGGGTGAGCCCACGTCCCTGCGAGTTCTGCGTGATGTGGTCAGTTGCACCTGGATGTTGGTGTGCATGTGAAAGATCCACATGGATCTGAAGCTTTCTGGAAAATGAGCGGAATACCCATTTCTGCATTAGGTTTTCGTGTGTGAAACTAGCAGTTTTCCTATTCCGCTGGAAGTACATGTAGTTGTCCTGTGACTGGAGCAGCCGTGTATTACGAGTGAAGATGGCTGAATTTGCAGGCTGGCTGAGATGTATGAATTGGAAGTCATGACAGACTTGGACAAACAGCTGGTAGACTGAGCCCAGAGGAAAATAATTAGCTCTGAAAGATGGTGTAATACTACACACAAGCAGCATAATTAAAACGCTTGATAAACAAAAGCGTGTTGTGAGTTTTTGTCACTGTCCCTAGAGTGAGAACAGAAATGGCAGACTAGTCAGCGATCTGTTTAAATTCATATTTAACATATGTCATTTTGGCTTAAATGCGAGAAGTCGGCAGCTTACTTGCATATTCTCTTACAGTGCTGAGCTCGCTGGCCAGAGTGGGGGTTTAAAATGTTTGTAACAGTTGATAAAAGTAACTTTGCTGCCAGTTATGTTGGACTTAATTCTGCTGATTCTGATGTTGCAAAACATCGATTGCCACATCCTCCCTGTTCCCAAAAAAGGCACTCTTTCTTTGGTCTCGAATTCAATTCTTCTTTATTTATTTATTTATTTTTTTATTATTTATAATGATGCCTTTTTACTAATGGAAATGTTGCTTTGGCGTCACCAAGTCTACAGGTACTGAAACCAGTTGCCATGTTTTAGGCTTACAAGCAAGGTGAATGTAAGTGCATTTTGAGGAAAGTAACTATTCTCATGTTCATACATGATAATAAACAGTATATTTTAAGGTGTGATTCAAACAAACTTTAGAACGCACTGTAGGACCACACTGATTTCTGTAGGCCTTCCTTTGGAGTTGCATGGCTTGCTGGCTTGATCACTTAACACTTGTGTCCAATCGACCTGCGAACACCGTAAACACAACGCACATTTACCGTTGTTTAAGATGGTCGCTAACCTGAAGCTTTTATGAAGTAACTGTTGCTCATTGGAGTCTTTTGCTAGATGTGTGGGTAAGATTGTCCAAAAGATGAAGCCTTGGGAGGGAGGATTGAAGAGAAGCAGAGCGGCAGAGAAATATAAGTTCACCGTTTCTCCTGTCTCGGTGGTTTCTGACAGTTGCTTAATGAGCTTCCACTGGTTTTCTACCAGCGGCTTCACTATATTTGTTCTTGCACCGGTTGACGTACCATTAGGGCTTGAACCTCAAAAACAAACACCATTCGCTTAATTATTCCTGTCAGAAATGCAGATTTGGTTCTGATTAATATTCTTCATGGTAATGACAGTGGATAAAGTAGAATAACCACCCATGTTTTCAGTTTAACAGCCACATTCAGAGGATTACAGCCTACTGTGTGTTAAATGTTTTTGATGTGTATGTACGCACACACTTACCTGCATGACTGGCTGATGTTCTGTTCCTTCACCCTTCCCTCCTCCCCCTTTGCGTCCTCAGCTGTCACGTGACTGCAAAGTAGAAGTGCAGAGGATCCTGCACCAGAGGGCTTTGGATGTCAAGCTGGACCCTGACCTGCAGAAGCGCTGCATGACAGACCTGGGCAAGTGGTGCAGCGAGAAGACGGACACAGGACAGGTGTGTGTGTGTGTGTGTGTGTGTGTGTGTGTGTGTGTGTGTGTGTGTGTGTGAGTGTGAGAGAACATGGGTGAAGCCTGAATTACTTTTCTCCGTCTACTACTGTCAGTAATGCACAGGAGACTGGTAGGGTCCCCTGTGTTACTAATCCTGCCTGTGCAGCTACTGTGGCTTGCAGTACCCAAAGTCTGCTTTCCTCTCCAGGGTTCCTTAATGAACAGTGAAGACAGGAAAACAGTTTATTTTAATTAGGTGCCAAATTGTTTCCCTCAAGTCCCCTACCAGAATGGCTGAATTAGAGGGTGTGAAATCCTGGTTCTGAAGTGTGTGTGTGTGTGTGTGTGTGTGTGTGTGTGTGTTTCTCTAGGAGCTGGAGTGCCTTCAGGACCACCTGGAGGACCTGGGCACTGACTGCAGGGATGTTGTGGGTAATTTGACAGAGCTGGAATCTGAGGTATGGAGTGGGGGGGGGGTT
>JABJVR010000007.1:3741459-3756262 GCA_025773905.1 Chitala chitala | reverse complement strand
TGTGTGTGTGTGTGTGTGTGTGTGTGTGTGTGTGTGTGTGTGTGTGTGTGTGTGTGTGTGTGTGTGCGTGCGCACGCGCGCACACGTGTGTGGTTGAGTAAATACGTTAAACTTGTATGCATGTGTGTATGAAGCTGCCTGTCAGTGTGTGAGTGTATGGTTTTAGAGTCTTGTATTTGTGTGTATGTAGGTGCATGTGTGTATCTGTGTTCTGGGGACACTTGTGCTGTGGACATACTTAAACATAGACTTACTGTAAAGCTGTAGACAGGAGCAGAAATATTTTAAAGCACAGTGGTACAATTATATTCAAAAAGTGGCAAAAAAAAACAATGGTAGCTTGCAGTAAAAATTGGATTTAAAAAATCATGTTCATGAAACCAGGCAACGGTTACATAAATTGTCGAATTAAATCTGAAATGAAGGCATGAATAAGGTACGTACTGGTCTGGAATAGGAAAACAGACAAGAGCAGGAATACAGAGAAATAGCCTAGAGAAGGAGGGTAAGCCAGTCAAACTGGGGAGGCAAACATCATGCTCAGTACTCATTTGTAACAATACCTAGCAGGACTGACAACTGTGCTGAATAAATTGTTGAATTAGGAGAGAGAATCATTAGTAGTTAAGTGGCATCAGGTAAAGTCAATATTTGGAAGATTGCAGTCTGGAGTAGGTTTACAGTAACACAAAAGGGGAGGCGTGGTCTGTTCAAGTGCAGGCATTACAATCATAAAAATGTAACAAACAGAAAGAAATTTTAAAAGACAAGAATGATTAATGGTAATTGTTGTCAGTCTAATCTGCCAGCTGCTGATTTATTTAATTCAATAAACAGGATCGTGGTACCAGTTCTACTGAAATAAAACACTGATCGGTATGGGCAGATTGAGTGAACCTTTATTATGCCCATTATTGTTATCTGTGTCCACAGCTAACTACTCCCACACAATCTGACTGATGTATTTGTCCATCTGTCCAGGTTAACTAATAGAACATCATATAGCAACAATGTGTTCAGGATTGAAATTTAGATGCACAACCATAAATGAAAGGTCCATTTTCTAAATTTAGATTTCCTGTGCCTACAACAGATGACTGTTTTCCTGGTATGCTAGATCTAAACTAAATTGACCAGATTTATGAAGCTGGCCTTGTCTTCAGAAGCTCAAACACAATGGGTTCTCTGCTGTTGGGGTTTCTATATGATACATAGTAGAGATGCACCAACTGTGTCATGCAGCTATGGGTACCGGTCAATAAAGCAACGATCTGCCATTGGGCAGTGGTTAAAAATGAGCCAATATTTACCCATCATGCTTGAGCATTGTACACAATGCATACTAACTGTACAGATAGAAAAATGTCTGCTAGGTGGAATTACAAAAAAATATAAATACTGTTTGATTTTGACATATTTTTGCAATGTCATTTATTTTTTATTTATTAAAGGGAGACAATCCTGTGAGTATTGGCTAGAAATTTCCTTATTAGTTCATCACTAGTATATAGTATACAGGACAGGTATATGATAGACATATAGCATTCGTTTTTTACTATTATTTTACTTCTCATCTTGTTTTCCATCCACTTTTCCACCAAGCAGGGTCACAGGTAGTCCTAGGGTATAAGACAGTGTGAGCCTAGACAAGACATCTATCACTGGGCAGAGACACACACACACACACACACACACACACACACACACACACGTGTGCAGAAACATACACATACTAAGGCCAGTTTAAGTCTAATCCAACCTATTCAGCATGTCTTTGGACTGTGACAGAAAACCAAAGCACAGAATTTATTTTTTCTTTCTATACGTGTTTATGATCGCAGATGGTTATTAGTGGATCACGCATCATCTTTGTTGTAGCTGTGAACTGTCACCTCTTAGTAACATGTAAAACACCCCCTTCACACTTGTCTTGCAGCCTGAGAACACTAAATGTGTGTGACCTGGCTCAGTGTTGTGTGTACAGTTTTAACACCTTCATCTGTGTTTTGCAACGCCATTCCCGTACAGTAACTCAGTATCTCTGCCTCTGTGTTCCAGTGCGCTGCAGCGTTCAGTGTGTACACGGTCGCTATAAGGAAGAGGAGTGCTCCTGCACGTGTGAGGTGGGCTACGGGGGTGCGGAGTGTGCAGGTAAGAGCGTCGTGGCCGTCAGTGCTCCAGCATAGACCCACACCGCCATGCCCACAGGATGGACAGGCAGCCAGACGCCCTGCTTATGTGCGACCAGAACTGCATGGGATACACCTGGTTTTGTGTGTTCTTATGCACAGAGAAGCTGCAGTTTCCCTACCACAGCTGTGGAGTGCGCATAGACGGCCACTGCTTCATGGTGTCTTCAGAGGCAGACACGTACTACAGTGCCAAGATTCGTTGTCAGGTGAGGATGTGAAAGTCAGGTCTGTTGTAGCTGCATAAAACACCAGCTCAACCTTTACGTTAAACTGGCTTCGCATCTCGCCTCACATTCGCTCCAAACTGCTTCTTATAACTTATAAAGCACTTCACAGTCTAGCTGCTGTTTGTCTGACTGATTTGCTCCACCTCACATGCTCAGATCACCTGATTCCCACTTTGTGTTTGTCCCCCACTGTCAGCTCACATCTCTGTGTGGGGGGCTGCTCCTTCTCTCATGTCCTTCAGTATGGCAACAAGCCCCATCTCTCACTTAATAGCTGATCTCGTTCAGTTATCAGTTAGTCCGTTTTAAACCGATACTCTTGAGAAGATCAGCCAAAAACTCACCTTTTTCATCCACATTTTTCCTTCGGCCACTGTGAATTTTTTTTTGTATACTCTTGTCTTTGTGTGTATTTTGTTTTAGTATTATTTTGTTTTACAATTTTGACTTTTGTAGAGTGACCATGGTTTTGTGAAAGGTGATATATAAGTTAAACTTTTATTATTATTATTGTTATTAGTAGCATTAGTAGTAGTTGTAGTTTAATAGTAGTTTGATGAGCGGTGGCATCCAGTGGGCATAATGGCAGGTTCAAACTGAAGTTTGACGAGTCATTAAGATGGATAATTTCAGTGAAAATGTCACCAGCACTGGCAGCTCTTAGACCCAGACAGAGCTTTTAAGCACTAATGCAGTGTTTCTGCCTGTGGTGTTTCATAATTAACAGCGGCTGGAAAATGATGGGGTTTGTTCGTGGTGCATTACCAATTATTCTGCTTTTCCATTTCCTCAGCCTCTCTGTTTTAGAGGCATGTCCTGGAACTGATGGATAACAGGACATGGAGCGAAGGACTTTCTTCATGTTGTGTGAAAGAATGTGGCAGAACTGCCCCAGTGGTGCCTAACTATGGCCGTGTGTGACTCGTGTTCCGTGCTCAAGTGTAACGCTGTAACCCAGATGAGTCAGCTGCTATTAAGATGATCATTTGCACACCCAACATGGCTTGGCTGCAATGGAACTGAAAGATCATGGCTAATCACTGTTAAACAGATACATTTGAAGGTTGTGTGTTAGTTCCTGGTTTTGTACCTAGTTGCCATTAAGCGTTGAGTTCTGTACCCCAGAGAGTAGTGGAGAGGATGACTCGACAAGAAGCACTCTCATTATTTCTAGTGCTTTTTTTTAGGAGAAAGGAGGAATTCTGGCCCAGATCCACAACCAGAAGGTTCAGGATGTCCTGGCGTTCTACCTTAGCCAGCTGGAGGCATCCAATGAGGTCACTGACCTTGACTTTGAGACACGCAACTTCTGGATTGGTGAGAGCAAGCCCTCTCTGACTGATGCCAGTCAGTTTGCTGTGCTGCATGGGTTCTGTCCAACATCCTGTGATTTGATTGGCTACTGATGACCAATATGCAGTTCCATGGTTGGTAGCCTTGGTGAAAAAATGTGACCAATACTTTCTCTTGTAGGTTTGACATATAAGACTTCGAAGGACTCATTCCGCTGGGACTCTGGAGAGTATGTCACCTTCTCCAGCTTTGCCTTTGGACAACCAGACAATCAGGGGTGAGCTTACAGGGTCTCCTCTTTTTGCCTCATTCACCTCTGTAACCCACCTCAAACATTGTTTTCCTTGCTTGTGATCTTGTCCAGAACATCACAGAAAGACTACAGTTCTATCGTTTAATCTGTTAACACCATTTGTATCTGTTGCTGAACAAGAATTTGGTATGGTGACACAGCAGCAGCTCTCCAGTTACCATTTAAGGTGCACTGTAGTCATGTGTCCATTCCCAAACAGTTAACGCTTAATGTCCCCAGCCACAAATGATCCAAAAGACTAGCTGTGAAAAGGTTGGCAGAGCTGTCACCTGCGACTTTAGTACTCCTGTCAGTCTCCAGTTTGACCAAAAGGTGTCTCCCTTGCACTCTGCTGACACAGCTTTGGGAACTGTGTGGAGCTGCAGGCCTCCAGTGCCTTCAACTGGAACGACCAGCGCTGTAAAACACGTAACAGATACATCTGCCAGTTTGGTGAGTCTCTCTTCTTCCTCAGGATCCGAGTCAAGCTCGCTTCACTTATTTAACCCACTAAACGCATTCTGTGAACTTTCTGTCATAACACTCAGCAGCAAATGATACACCCCAAATCAGAAAAAGATTGGACGGTATGTAAAATCTAAATTAAAACTGAAAATTGTGAATTGTAAATCATCTGTGCCCCGTATTACATTGAAAACGGTACAGCAGCACGTTATTTGATGTTGTCTGGAAGTTGAATCTTTCTTCTTGATAGGAACATTTTACTGTTTATCCAAGCAATGCTAAAGAAGCTTCTTGGCTACGCAGAAAAATATTCCTATCAAGAAGAAAGAAGTCCAGTAAACATAATTCAGCTTCCAGACAGCTCCACCCAAGTAACTGAGAATGTTGATCGTTATCATCTGATGTTATACCTCATCAGTTATATTCTTTGTTCAAAATAAACACTCATTTCAATTCTTTCAACACATTTCAAAAAAAGTAGTGACAGTAAAGCATTTAACCACGGTGTGATGTTTCCATTCCTTTTCACAACACTTAAAAGACATTTAGGGACTGATGACACCAAGTAATTAAGTGACTCATGTGTAATTTTGTCCCATTCTTCCTGCAAACAAGTGTTAAAGTGCCCAATAGTCTTGGGTTTTCGTTGACGCACTTTGTGTTTCTAATTCGCCACACGTTCTCTGTTGGAGGCAGTTTGGGACTGCAGGCAGGCCAGTCCAGCACTCTGACTCTTGTCCTCTGCAGCCATGCCTCGATAATGTGTGCAGTATGAGGTTTTGCATTGTCTTGTTGAAAAGATCTTGTCTTGAAGGCAGCATATGTTCCTCCTAAAACTTTATGTATTTTCAGCATTAATGGTGCCATCACAGAAGTGTAAGTTACCTTTGCCAAAGACCCTGACAGAACCCCATACCATGACAGATCTGGACTTGTTGTGGTAACAGTCTTTGGTCCGGAGCACACGGCATCCATTCCTTCCAAAAAAAGACCTGAAATACTGATTCGTCTGACCACAATACACATTTCCACTGTGTGATGGTCCATCCCAGGTGCCTCTGAGCCCAGAGCAGCCAGCTGTGCTTCTGGACACTGTTAACATAGGGCTCCCTTTGGCACAGTACAGTTTTAAGCAGCGTTTATGGATGTAAGTACGTACTGCAGTGCTTGATACAGGTGTGCCACAGTAGCCCTGAGCCCATGTGGGTATATTGCTTACAGAATGACAGTTGTTGATGCAGTGCCATCAGAGAGACTGGGCTCATCCAGCTTGGCCTTGCATCCAAGCCCTTTTCAAGTTGACCAGATAAAACAAGAAATATAGTGTGTTCATACTGTGTGCAATACAGTCCATGTCACAGATGATTTATAAATCTAATAACTAATTTGTTTTAATTTTAATTTCGCCCAGGAGGGGCTGGGCAGCCAGTCAGCCTTGGGGCCCCAGAGTTTTTTTCTCCACACTGTGGAGTTTTTGGTTCCTCTCCTCCGCTGTTGTCTGGCTTTATCGTTATCTTTAACTTCAGTCGTCCGCCTGCTGTAGATTCGGTATTATCTGTAGTTTCCTTCTGTGAAGCTCTTTGAGACAACTTGTTGTAAAAGGTGCTATATGAAAATAAATTGATATTGAAATTTTACATACCATCCCAACTTTTTCTGATTTGGGGCTGTAATTTAAAGGCAGAAGGCATTTTTGGTTATTTTCACTTCTTACTTTCAGCTGTAATATCTGAGATATTATATATTAGAGATGACACGCTGAGGTTTATCCTTTATGTGATTAATCTCATGTTTTTGTATTTACTCTTTGTTTGTCCGTGTTTCTGCATTGTCTGTGTTCATCTCCGTTTGCCTCCAGGGGCCATTATGTCAGTGTGTTTTTGCAGAAATTTGAGGTCTGCCCTTAGTGTCCCAGTCATCAGACAGGAATACTGCACACTAATCTCTTTAGAGGCATGAATATGCAATCAGTCAATTTCCAAATAAAATAAACAGGATGAAAAGATAAAATTAGTAATAAACAAAAACCCTGTACTTTTTGATTATATTGTTCAGACTGCATGAAACCAAATGGCAGCTATTAAAGTACAGCATTTTTTATCTGATGCAAATTTGTTGAATGCATTTTTTTTTCTAATAAAACTTTCTCAGATACTGTTTAAACTTTAAACAAACTCCCAAATGTTTGTCAATTTATAAACAGCTGCACCCGCTAAATGTGCTTTTTGCAATCAATAGGCGTCAATGGACTGTGATGACAGGCCATGTTTAAAAGGAGCTCTGTAAAAAGCAGCCAGCCGTGTGTCAAGGCTGCGATGAAGAAGCGATGGAGGTGTTGTGCTTTGTGTCCCAGCACGGGTGACACGTTGATCACAAAGAACACCTACGTATGAGCTGGGCGGATGGGTGACATGTAAACAGTTTGTTGCTTAAAACCTATGAAATTCCCTGAAGAAAATGACAGAAAGCAATTTACTTCTGCTGTGGAATGGAGATGATAAAACCAGATTTCACCTGCCGCAGTTTTGGGGCTGGTTAACTGTTTCTGTATACACACCGTTAAACAGCAGCAGACAAATAGCTAAATAAGTCACTTTTTTTTTAAGTCACTTTTTAACTGAAAGGATACAATTATTTTTGATTTGTTAATTATGCATCAAATAATGTGCAGCAGAAGAACAGTGGGTCCAGAATGACACTGTGTGTGTGTGTGTGTGTGTGTGTGTGTGTGTGTGTGTGTGTGTGTGTGTGTGTGTGTGTGTGTGTGTGTGTGTTTCTGAGTACATACTGATTTATCTTAGATTTTATTATTTTGATGATAAAATGTTATAAAAAAGAAAATCCAGAAAACAAACATTGTAGTGACATCTCCTCAAAGCAAATTCTTTTACTGAAAGAAACTGCTTCACACTGAAGATTATCAGTTTTTGTCTGAGTTAAATTAGGACAACATAGTTGAAAAATTGTATTTGTGTATGTGAATTTGTGTGCCTGTAGATATGTGTGTGTATATTTGTGTCAGTAGGCAAGTGTGTTTGTAGATATGTGTATGAATGTGTATATGCAAACTTGTATGTCTGTAGATATGTTTGTGTATGTATGTGTGTTTGTATATACGTGTGTCTGTAGGTGTGTGTGTATGTGTTGATGTGTGTACAATATACCCCACACATGGACAGAGCAAAAATAAAAATACAGCCCCGTCCTGCTTAATGAATCATCAGAAATAAGGAATCAGTGACTGAAATTAGTCAATGAGAAAGTGGGTGTTTCTGATACTGAATCAGGATGTGTCTTTAGATCGTCATGTTATATTCCTTTTTAAGAACATTACTTTTCCTTAGTGTATCTTTTGTCTCTCTGTTTATACTAAACAATGACATCTGCCAGTGCAATTCTTTGATCTTTGTGTGTGTGTGTGTGTGTGTGTGTGTGTGTGTGTGTGTGTGTGTGTGTGTGTGTGTGCGTTTCCACAGCTCCAGAGCACATAGCCCTCTGGGATGCTGGCCAATGAAGAACCCCCCCCCGTGGATAGAGTACAGTTTTGGCTCCGGGATCTGTGGACATGCTGATAACATCATTCCTTTGGTGTCTTCCTGGCTTCCCACAACTTGTCTAGTCTTGTAGTTAGTGTTTCAGGAGTCTCTTTGCTGGCTGTGGGTGTACTTCATCCTTGATAGCTCTCACTGCTAGTGGGCTAGTGGGCCGTGCTGCCTTGTCTGCTGCCTGTCTCTATTCCCACAGTTCCCACCCTGATGCTCTGGTACATCAGGGAACGACCATGCCCTGCATCTGCTTTACTGAATAAAGCAGAAGAGGAGCAGTAATTCACCGGTATTGATGTGGGACCCCCTCCCCACCCCAATAATGTCAGTGAGCTGCCCCTCCCATGCGGAGATTGAAGCTTAGGAGAAATGCTGCTGCGGGGGCTCACGGTGCAGGGGGTTCTGTTTCTGAAGCCCTTCCTTTTAACCAGCAGTAGAGAAGACAACTTGTGTTTGGGTTTACTTCAGCAGGTGATTGTTTAAGAGCTGACTGGCAGTCATTGTCTTCAGGCTGTGTTTGTGAGATCCAGTGTTCTGCAGCTGATGTGCTGTGTGACACTTTATTTACAGTTGTTGCTGCCAGAGATGTGGGAAAAAACCCCCAACACTATTGTTATTACTTCATACACTACAAGTATTAGTTGCATTATGAACTGTATTAGCTGTGCACTGGCTATGTGTTATGATTACTCTTTTAAATTTTTCATAGTAAATCACAAAATAAAATACAGTATATTTTAATACATGCGAGTCTAAGTTTTGAATAATTTTTATATGTATGTGTGTATGCCAACATTTATGTGTAAATTTTTATGAGTGCATGTCTGTTCCTGTGTGTATCAGCATGCTGTGAGAACATGTGCGTGTTATGTGTGCTCACATGTTCAGTGTAGTTGCCCAGAGTCTGGGCTGACACGCCTGCTGTGCTGGACCCTGTTTTTGGCAGCCAAGAGTGTGTCTCACAGTCTCAGTGCTTGGAGCCAAGAGGATGAAATCATACTGAGGGTGCCTGTCCTGTAAGGGGGTATATGAGGACAAGGTTCCAGCAGGCAGTGTGGTGTGCTACAGAGAGGGTGTGAAATATCAGTATGGTGTACCTGTGGAAAGGTGTGTTACACATCTATGTAAAACTCTGCCCATGTCCCCCCGTGGCATGGAAAGACTTGGCACTACCAACACAAAGGAGGACGCGTGTGTGATGAGCTGGTCCAGTTGTGACTGGATCAGGATGCTCGTTGCAGTCTGGATGTTTCCATCACATTCCATCCCAGAAAATTAAAACAGGTTTTAAAAAAAAAAAACTTGTGAATTTTTTTTTCACTTCAAGCTGATAATAGAAAACAAAACAATTGAAATGATTTTGCTCTGCCTCCCCACCCCAAATCAATAATAACCTTTTCAGTAATCCTTCTCCACCTACCGCACTCTGCTCCCCGCCCCCCCATTCAGGCTCCTTGTTAAACCCTAATCTCTGTCTTTGAGGCAGTTTCAGGGTAACACATGACTGAAGACCATGCTCCAGCTAGGCTTGCTTTACTTTGGCACTCTGTCTGCATTTTCTGATGTAACATTTGGCAGGAAAAGGCTGCCAGTTTCTCACATCTTCAAATGGACCTGCACCCTTTATTTCCCCCTGTGTCCTTGGCCTCTGCTCTTTTCCCCACCCATTCTATTAACTAAAATGTTAGCACACAGCCAATTTTTTCCCATCAAGGTGATAAACACTTGTGATAAATACTGACGCCTCACAAAAGAGGGGAACGGTTACTCACTGCAGCTTCTGTTCTAACTTTTCCAGAGGATTTGTGTTTGGTTTTGTCTTGAAATGACACTTGGTATAAATCCTGGACTTGAATTATTGATGGCGTTGAGCTCAATAGGTTTCAGTGCTGAAAGTGAAATATCGGAAATGTGATCCAGTTCTAAATACCTGTCATGGTCAGAAAGACCTCAGAGACGACATGATTCAATAGCAGAGCTGTATTTGTTCACAAAACAGCCCAATGATTCACAATCTGATGTCAGGGTCAAACAGCCAGACAAAAAGTAATTTATCTGAAAAATCTGGCTGAGACAATGGAGACACACAGGAGAAAACACCGGGAAGGCACAGACAGGGTGGAGGGCATAAGTCTGAAAAACAACACATTGATAGGTAGTAATGCTCAGCACTGCTCATCCAAAGGCTTTGGCAAATACTTCACAAAATACTAGCGGAAAGTGTTTTATTTTTAGTGCATTGATTGCGATCCCATTTTCAGGTGTGTTTAATCAGCTGGGTGGATGTTACAGAAAACCTTCCCTCCAAAGGGTGACTCCAAGAGCCCTACTACTTCTGCCTGCAGATAGCATCAAGGATGGGGGCTGGACGATGAGGGTGTGTGCAGTGGACATCTGCAACCAAAACAGGTTGAGGACATCTTTGACTACCACCTTTAACTGTTCTTCTGGTCCACAGTTGTCCCAATAGACCAGATATTGCACCTTACCTCTCTGATGTTAGGAGTCCAGCAAAGTGCAGACAGAATATGCCACGCTTTCGTCCAACAGGATTGGGAGAGGTGGAGGAGAGGCTTCTGGTAGGGGATGTCTGGGACTAACAACAACAGGTTTCCACAAACAGACATGGAAGGTAGAACTGATCTTGTAATTGACAGGGAGTTTTCAAAAAGGACCAGTGTAAGGAGGAGAATATTTTTTGCAGGTCAGCTTTAAATCAAGATCTCGGGTAGAGAGCCATACCCTCTGTCATGGGTGGTAAGAGGGTTGTGATATGACGGTGGTCTTCCTTGGTGTTCTGTGCCCACATTGATGTCAGGAGATGTCTGTGGGCTGTCTTCCTTCCTGTTGGCTGTGCTGAAACCAATCATCCACCACCAGGGCATGACTGAGATGGGAGTCGATACCCTAAAAGACACTGAAACAGTGAAATAGGTGAGGAAGAATGGGGTATAGAGTTTTGTGCACATTAAGTAAATGGCCCCTTTAGTTTGGGCTGAGGAACAATAGGACCATTAAAAAGTGTGTTATTTCTTTGTTTAATCTCCCTGTTTGTCCATTAGGTTGAGGGTGATATCCTGAAGAGATGTTCAATCTTTTGTAGAAGCTGTCCACACTCTAAATATATATTGAGGACCCCAGTCGGACACTATGCCTTCAGGCACCCCAAAATATCCGAAGACTGTGTTGGATATAGAGACTGCTAATTGATTGGTGATGGGCAGTTTGTCAAGGGGCACCAATCAACACATTCTGGAGAATCGATCAATAATAACTAAAATTACCATATTACCTGATGAGGAAGGCAAGTCAGTCAGGAAGTCCAGGGCCACGTTTGACCATGGGCAATAAGGTACCAGAAGAGGATGTAATTGTCCAGCTGGTAAGGCATGACTGGCTTTTGCTTGAACACAGGGGACATGATGGTAGATAATCATTGACATTGAGGGCCTCCTAAATGTCAGTTGTAAGATGGAGAGATTTATTTTTATTCCTGGATGGCAAGAACACAGGGAAGTATGAAACCACCTCATAACATCTGATTGAACTGCTGCCAGCAGCATACGTTCGCCCGCCCTGAGATATCTTGAATTCCTTGGTCCGTTGCTTGAATATTGTCTGTGCTTGGCATAATGTGCAGTTAAATAGGAGTGAGAAATCATGTTGCTGGGAGGATGACTTCTGGAGGATGTGTGAGATCAGGAACAGCATGCTGTCTGGAAAGGGCATCAGCCTCTTTGTTATGAGAACCAGCAATGTGGGATACTAAGAAATCAAAACAAGCCAGTGCCCATCTGGCTTGCCTGGTTTTAGCTGATTTCAGGTATTCTTGGTTTTTATGATCTGTGAGGACAGCAAACAGATTCGGGGCGCTCTCCAGCCAGCGTCGCCATTCTTTGAGTGCTAATTTCATGGCTAGTAATTCTTTGTTCCCCACATCGTAAACACGCTTAGCTGATTAAAGACTCCAGGAGTAGAAGGCACAAGGGTGCAGTTTTTCAGGTGAGCCATGGTGTTGTGATAGCACAGCACCTACTCCTATCTCTGCTATCTCTGATACATCCACCTCCACAACGAAAGGCTTCTCTAGGTCAGGTTGCTTCAGAACGTGGGTGGTGCTGAAGCATCTTTCCAGCTCTTGGAATGCAGTCATCTACATACATTTTTGTGGGGACTTAAGCAAAGAGGTAAGCAGGGCTGCCACTGTGATGAAATTACAAATAAAGCAATGATAAAAGTTGGCAAAACCCAGAAAACATTGCAACTCACTGACAGTTTTTGGTACTGGCCATTCTTATACCACTCACACCTTGTCTTGATTTATTTGCATTCCTTCAGAACTAAGAACAGCATAGTAAGGAAATGGTGGGCTTATAGAATTCACATTTTCTCCTTTACATATCATTGGTGTTCCTTTAGATGTTGTAGCACTTGCCTGACATGACTGACATGCTGTGAAAAGGTGGTGTCACGATATGGTCCTGTCAGTCACTCATGTGTCCACTAGTTGGCGCCCTTACAGCAGTTTCTCCAAATCCTTTGTGCTACTTGTCTCGTTAATTCTATCAGTAGCCCCCACTTGTGCCTTGTTTCCTTCTACCTCTTTATATACATCCCTTCTCTCTCTTAGTTCTTGGCTGGTTATTAGCTGTGATGTTTGTTGTTGCCTTAGTAGCTGCATGTTTGTTATTTTGGACCTTTGTTACCTTGTTTGGACCTATAATAAGCCTCCCTATTTGCACAATAGGCCTCGCCTCTCTTGCTTTCCTCTCCAGAACATTACAGGTGGGTGAATAGATCAAGACATTACCAATGTAAACAAGCACAAAACAATCATGTCAATGGATACCTCATTCATTCGTGTTGTAAGATGGAGGGGGTGTAAATCAGGCTGAAATGCATGACCTGATTCTAGTACTACCCCCTAGTGGCAAGGAAGGCAGTCTTCCATTCATCACCTTTTCTAAAATATATGAAATTATAGACACCTCACAAATTGAATTTGTGAATACAGCAGTGGATCTTAGCTGTTCCAAGGTTGGAAACTTGAAACTGTCTCGTGTATCTGGTGACTCAACTGGAAGGGTTGACCATTGACTGTAGATACACAAAGAGGTGGGTCAGAGGTGAGTCAGTGGGTCAGATGGGGATGGCAAACATGGTCACAAAGGCTCGATTGATGATGTTTCCAGCTGCCCCTGAATCAGTTAGTGATTTTTGATAAGGTTCAATAAACATGGTTAACATGACTGGCACTGTGACTTGCTTTTGTGTGACATCCAAAAAAACACAGCCTACCTTAAGTGGTGTGTTCCCGGCTGAGCTGGAGACAGGATGCTAGGTGCAAATGGCAATACCACGTCCCACTTTTCCCAGTAGAAACGGAGGTGGTTCTAAGCTCGATGTTATCGTTCTTCTGGTGTGAGGCGAGCCCTTCCCAACTACATGGGTTCAGGTTCTTCATGTTAAGCTGCCACAGACGAGGAGAGCCCCAAGGAAATAGGACTAGCAAAGGATGGACACTTCATCCTGCAGCACTTTCTCATCACTTTGGGCATTTGAGTAAATTCATCCATCTTCACCTTTGTGAGCCAGTTTGAACTGCAGTTTAGAGGAAAGGTTACAACAATATGAATCCATCCAGGCCTGGTCATTACAGCTGCTGTCAGCTGCAGCAGTCTTGAACTTGATGGCATACTTGGCTGTGGTCCTAGTGCCTTGCTTGAGGTAGAATGTCTACCTGCCAGCCACTCATCCTAATCGAGGTTGGTCAGACATATCACTGATGGCTGTCCTGAACAAAATAGGGGACTGGAAAATTCTTTCACGATTAGAAAGGCAGAGAATCAGATAAGAGGGCATGCCTCTTTTCCAAATGTTTCATTGCCCCATTTTGGCTGACGTATGTGTGTCTATCCTGTTTTTGAGAGAATTTGTATACCTTCTTTAAGTGATGACAGGTTCTTTTGGGTACACTCTGTAGTACAGTACAGCCATCAGCTTGGGTCTTTGGATTTAACTGGGGTTTGGAAAATCGTGGTATTTTACAGTATAAAGCAGCAGATTGTGGACAGTCAGGAAACAGAGGAAATGCCCTCTAATATTAAAGGATTTGTTATATGTAGTAAAAAAAATAAAAATAAAAAAATAAATATATATTTCTTGTGTTTTACTCCCTTCCAGTTCGTGCTACATCAATGTGATTATTTGATAGACTCAGTACAGGGAGAATCTTCTTAACATTTTTCTGTGTTGAAGGGGGGATGAACAAAATCCTTGTGCTTCATAACACCAGGATCATGTTAAGGCTTGTCTTTTAAGCAGAGAAAGGCCCCTCTCTCTCTTTACTACCTCAGTGATCTAGTTATGTTGTATCATTTGTCTGTTGTGTCTGTTCTTGCACCCCAAGGAGCATACTCTATATGAATTTAATAATTTCATGGCATCTTTTTGGGCACATTAATGTGAATGTGACATGTGGGTTCTACTCAGCTGAATGATGTGTGTACAGAGTAGCGACTGCAGTGTGGAACGTGGGACAGACACAGAGCAGCTGTGGGGGTGTCACCTGCTACGTGTGTGTGTGTGTGTGGCTGTGTGCGTGTACACCTGCTACGTGTGTGTGTGTGGCTGTGTGCGTGTGCACCTGTTACGTGTGCGTGTGTGGCTGTGTGCGTGTACACCTGCTACGTGTGCGTGTGTGGCTGTGTGCGTGTACACCTGCTACATGTGCGTGTGTGGCTGTGTGCGTGTACACCTGGTACATGTGCGTGTGTGGCTGTGTGCGTG
>JABJVR010000007.1:3703158-3720775 GCA_025773905.1 Chitala chitala | reverse complement strand
AGGTCTTCAGTCGGGATTTAAAGACTGAGACAGATTCGGCATCCCGTACGTATCCAGGCAGACTATTCCATAGACTAATTCCAGTGTGTTGTTCAACTAAAGTTATATCACCACAATTCTAGTAAGTTTATACATTTAACAATAATAATTGACTACACGGGATTCCACATACATGGATAATTCGCATATGTGGATAACGTGTCCAAGCCATAGAATGTCTTTTGTGTTTGCTGCAGGGCTGTTTAATCCTGGTGTTAGCAGACAGTGTACAATTTGTACCCGAAGCTGGAAATTTCTTTTCCATGTTAGAACAACTGTATGTATTTTTTAAATGTTAGGCTCATATCTTCTTAACAAATGTGTATAAGTACAAAAGGACATGTTGGAAAGTGTGCCAGGAAAACTCTGTTGACTGTGTGATAATCCTTTTATCTGAGACCTCTGTATGGGTTTAATAGGCTGCACAGTAGAATTTGCTTGTGCAAAGTGCCTTTGTTACAAATACAAAAAGGGTTTTCTTCAAGATGTTATGTAAAATATGCCATGGTTATATAAAATAGATGTATTATTGCTGATTAGCAGTGTACCGTGGAGTTTTTCAAAGCTTAAATTAATGAAGACTCACTTCTGCTCTACCATGAGTGAGAATACACTATGCTGCTACTTCTGCATTCATTGCTTGAGATACCAGTTCCAATTATTATTATTATTATTTTTTTTTTTTTTTAGGGTTTTCAATCTTTTCAGTTGCAAGGAAATATATGATGTGACACAATGTAGATAACATTGGAATGATGGTTATATGGATTACCAGCATGGTAAAGAACTATGTTCGGCCATTAAAGTGTTATGATTTAGAACATTTATTTATTTTACATTTAAATAATTACCAGGATAAGTTCTGCAAAAGGGCAGGTTATAACTCTCAGTCAGTGCTGTATTGTGAATGGAGGTTTTCTGCACTGAAACAAGTAAAACCGATCTTGGGTTAATGACACATGAGTGATTGAGAAATGTAGGTACTGAGTCAAGGAGTGTAACACCATTAAATCCAGATAAATTAGTTATAGGGAGAAAAATAGAACTCTCCATGTCTAACAAGGCTTGGACAGTTTGTTTACAGTCACTTCACAGCATGCTGAAGCATCACTCCCCATGACCCACCCTGGACTATCATCCTCCCTAGGAAACAGAACCCGGTCAACTTTGGCTTCCTCACCGGACATACTTATGGCCTGGCTGCTGACAGTAGAAACACATGAATTCCTTTCCATCTGATGGCACCTCCTGTTTTCTAACCCCTGCCCGAGCTGGGTAACGTCCTTTGTCCCGACTGTCTCTGTGGTCCCTGGCACCTTTGCTGGCTGCAGGGTGAAGATGTTGCAGTAATCCTTGGCGAGCACTGAGGTACTGCAAGACCAGTTTTGCTGTCCCTGTCTTGTGCCCTAAGTTTGAATGTAGACAGCACAGCTGCCAATGTATGCATAGTGAACGTATACAACACATGAAAGCCAACATTTCTTCTTATGCCTTATGCTGAACTTGTCATGGTGGAGCAGAGGCTCAATTTTACTCTTTGTATAACAAGAGCTTGCATTAAAATGGCTTTTAGGCAGCTAAAATCTGTATTTGACTGTCTGAGGCATACATCACAAATAACAGTAACCTGTACAATCCTACGTAATGTGGGTATATTTCAACAGAAAAGGATGGCAGGTAAAGACTGCAGGTAAAGCCATGGGAACATGGACATTTTGTAGGAGACCAAAAAGCTGGTGTAACCACTTGCAAAATACAAAAGGAGTCTGGATCCCAATGTGCAGTAATAGGGTCTTTATTGGTGTAAGTACACCAGCCGGCAGACGCAAAGCAAAATCGATGGTTGTATGGACAGATGAGAGGTCGTAAATCCAAGGAGTCAATCCGAGACTGGGATGATGAGGATGGTGGGACAAAGTAGTGTTCAACATTGGGTTTTAGGAGCCAAACAGGAGAGAAGACACAAAAGACAAGCGGGTAAAACAATGTTTAGGAAGGCATGTAATTGCACAATACTTTGCGACTCTAGGAGGGGAGAAGGGAGTTTAAAACATTAGGCAAAATATGTAAGTGCTGGCAGGTACTAATGACAGGGCATGACAGCTGGCAGAGTGGTAAGGGACTTGTATGAAAATACATACACACTTTCAGGTCTGAATTCTTTGTAGGACCTGTGGTCGTATCGATCCACCAAATAAGAGTTATTTCAGCCAATTAGAGCTCATTCCTCAGTGATAAACGACCATGTTTTTGTGACGCCTAATAGTCTGAAGGATAGGAACAAGTGCCTGCCAGCAGTGAGTAAAATTTTTGTGTCTGCTATCTAGTGTCCTCTTGTTTGAAAACAAACATATGGTCACCCTAGGTAAATATTGTATTTACCACATAACTGTTAAAGCGGTCTGTTCACTACTTGTGGGACAGCAGCACTTCTGAAGGATATTTCATATCATGTTGTGTCAGCTAACATTCACTGTTACCAAATGCTATCTCAGCATGCCCTGTTGTTCATCTGAATTTGTTTGGTTATAATGGACTACACCTTTGTCAGAAAATAAGCAAATAAATAAATAATAATGTAATTAGTCAGAACATTTGCCTCAAGTTATGTGCACTGCATCATGTTAATGATCAAGGAACTATTATGAACTGTGTCCCACTCCACTTATGCTTGAGGTCCTCAGTTAAAATGTTGCCCTGGCTATGGCCCTGATTTTCTGTATACAAAATACAAAAATGATGAATATGATTTAAGACAAACTGAGTGATGCATTCACTCATACAAAAAAGTCATTACAGCTGTTTTGTGAGGACAGGCTTCAAATTAGTTTAACAATACTGTTGACAAAGTGCAGAGTGGTAATAATTGAGGTAACAGCTTGACAACATGTTAAAATCTGTTTTGGAAGTTAAAACTTGCTAATATGTTTGTCACAAGCAGTTTAATGTTACATCACATTGAACCAGGCTAAGCTGAAGAGCCACTAACAAAATCTTTAGCAGGTTTAAGTTTAGCATTTATGTGCTAAGATACACTATAAGGACAAAAGTATTCAGTTGCCTGACCATTACACCAACAGGGACTGAAATGACATAATATTTAAATACATACACAGTACTTCAATATGGAGTTGGTCCCCCTTTTGCAGCTATAACAGCTTTCACTCTTCTTGGAAGGCTGTCCACAAGATTTTTTAAGTATTTCTGTGGAAATTTGTTCCCATTCATTCTGTAGAGCATTCATGAAGTCAGGCAGTGATCTTGGGAAGAAGGCCTGGCTCGCAATCTCCATTCCAGTTCATCCCACAGGTGCTTGATGGGGTTGAGGTGAGGGCTCTGTGTAGGCCAGTCAAGTTCTTCCACACTGAACTCATCAAACCATGTCTTTATAGTCTTTGCTTTGTGTACTGGGGCACAGTCATGTTGGAATGGAAAAGAGCTAAGATAAGGGGCCAAGCCCAAACCCTAAAAACAGCCCCACACCATTATCCCTCCTCCACAAAACTTCACAGTTGGAACAATGCAGTCAGCCAGGTAAAGTTCTCCCCTTGTGACTGCCACACAGTGAAGCATGATTCATCACTTCACAGAATATGTAACCAATGTTCCACAGTCTAGTGTCAGTGTGTTTTACACCACTCCATCTGACACTTGGCATTGGACTTGGTGATGTGAGGCTTGCATGCAGCTGTTCGGCCATGGAAACCCATTCGTTGAAGTTCCTGCCGCAAAGTTTTTGTGCTTACATGAATGCCAGTGGAAGTTCGGAACTCTTCAGCTATGAAATCAGCAGAGCATCGACGACCTTTATGCGCCATGCGCCTTAGTTGTCCTTGACCTTGCTCTGTGATTTTACATGGTCTTCAACGTGGCTGAATTGGTGTTATTCCTAAATGATTCCACTTTCTAATAATGTCACTAACAGTTGACTGTGGAATATCCAGCAGGGATAAAATTTCACAAACCATCATATTGCAAAGGTGGCATCATAACACAGTACCACGCTTGAATTGAGTTCTTCACAACAACCCATTTTGTATCACAAATGTTTGCAAATGGCGACTGCATGGCTAGGTACTTGATTTTATACACCTGTGGCAATGGATCTGATTGACACACCTGAATTCAGTAATTAACAGGTTTAGAGAAATACTTTTGTCCATATAGTGTACTTGGCACATACTGAATGCACACTCCATTTTCAATTTCAAACTGTTTTCAGATGGTTTTTGTTTAACCAAATTATGTTACATAAGGCTCCTATTCAGATTTCTTAAGAACATTAATTACCTTTTACTGGCACAGTGGAAGCCCAAATCCAGTTGAACATCTCTGAAGAAATTTGAAATAGCTGTTCACCTACTGTCTCCTTAGAATCTGAATGTGCTTCAGAGGATTTGCAGAGAAATACAACAGAAAATCTCCAAGTCCAGGTGTGCAAAGGTTGTTGCAATATAGCAAAGGTGACTTCAGGCAGTAATTGTTGCCAGAGGTATTCTTGACCTGGACCTTTGGGTAGACACACTTTTATTTTGGCAAAGAAGATGTCTAATATAACTTTTTAATCTGTGTTTGGACCACATGATAAATGAACCAAACACTAAATTTTGTGGTCTCCTTTTCATAGAAAAGAAAAGGACAAACAGGAGGATAGTGACAAAACAAAAGACAAACAGAGAAAAGGAAACTTAAAATCAGTCAGTCATTTTCTATACCACTTATTTCTGGTGAGGGTCACAGGGTAGCCTGGAGCTCATCCCAGGACACCAACCCACCACAGGGTACATACACAAGGCAATTTGGATATACCAATCAACCTAACCTGCATGTCTTTGGATTGTGGGAAAAAACCAGAGAACCCAGAGAAAACCCATCAACCACAGGGAGAACATGCACTCTCCATGCACACAGACCCAAGGCAGGAAACAAACCCCAGACCTGGAGGTATCAGGCAACAGTGCTAACCACCACACCACCAGAAACTTAAAATATAAAAGAAAATTCAAGGAAGAATCTGGGAGAAGACCCTGGTGATACATGAAAGACAATTATGCAAAAGCAAGAACAAAAAAGGTGAAAGACAACAGCACAGGAAAATAAAGACCACAGGATGGGAGCAAAATAAAATGTCAAGAAGGGAGAAAGCAGTACCACGTACAAGAAAGAAAGCATCCATGTAGGGACAGAAAAGGAGAAAAGACAGATTTAGAACTTAGCCATGTTAAGAAAGATCATGATTATATATTGTGCCATGTCAGTGTAACAGGGTTACTGCAATATCTGTGTGTGGAAGAATGGTAATTTAAGTAACATTGTTTCTACTTTTTCACCACCAGGTCAAAAGAAGAGAAAACATGAGCAGTGCATAAACTAAAAGTAAAGATAGGTGGCATAATAACTTTAGAATATGTGTGTGTGTGTGTGTGTGTGTGTGTGTGTGTGTGTGTGTGTGTGTAGGAAAGAGAGAGAGAGAGGCAAGACCCTGGATTAACATAATTGGCAAAATGTAGTTATTCAAAGTGACTAAGTGAGCAAAAACTGTTGTTCATCTAACACCTAAGTGATGTTTCCTTTGCTTACTGTTAGTAACTGTCATTTTCTCTTGAAGCTTCTTTTCACCTTTTGCTCTCTCATTAGGTGCATACCTTTTCAGTTCGTCTAATCTAATCATTGTTTTGAGTTCCAAAATCACCTTTTCATTGTTTGGAATCTTGCTTACTTGGACGTTCCTTAAACCTTAAATTATTAGGCACGTTTCCACTCACCTCTAGAGGGCAGCAGCTTTCACTGAGTTCGTTGCAGTAGGAAACAGTTTTGGTATGGTGCTGCACACTTAGCGTAGGGTGAGCTCCTGTTGATACACTGTTTTATTATTTATTTATTATTATTATTTTTTTTAGCAATTATCACACTGTAACAAAATTTTAATGCATTATAATATGTGTCTGTTTAACACATTAACTGCCTTGTTCATTATCTATGAGTGGTATAGACTGCATAGAAAAATTGCCCAGTTATTTAGTGAAGGAGTTGGGTGATGGTTGGGTGATGTTTTCTATTGTTTAGCCTTCCGTATTAGCCTTACTCTTTGTTTTGAAATCCTGGCATATAATGAAATGTATGTCATCCCCAGAAAGCAGCACTGAAGCGGAGAAGGAACAGCAAGATCATGATGAAATATTGGGCCAATTTTGCCAGGACAGAGTAAGAGCTGTGAGACAGGTAGTTGTACCCTCTGAGCAGAATTTATATACAAAATATGTTTTATTAAAGTTGTAGAAAAAAAAATGCATATCTATACAGCAGAATAAATAAAAAAAATAATAAATTAAATAAATAAATATTTTTTTTAAATGTTAGTGACAAATTAAACAACTGCCACCAACAGCATCTGAACCGAACATACACAATTCTTAGAAAAGCAGAGTATACAATTCACACGCCTATTATACTGTTTAAATCTTCTGACTTAACAACAATAACTAAAATTCCTACCATACTAAAATCACCATCATTATGTAATAAAGTCACATGATTTTCTAGTACATAACCTGTGATGAAATATCAACTAAACTGTGCTGAATATTTGGGGGCCCAGCTGGCCTCCATTTGGAGATGATGAGGAGTACCTACAGCTGCACCTCCTGCCCAGGCTGGGAAGAGCAGTGAAGAAGGACAATATCAAATTTTGGACGGAAGTGTTCCCTCACAAAATAGAGGTTTAAAGAAAAATTACTGCACATGAAGAACTATAATATTGAAATGCACAACCTTAATGTTTTCAGTCCCTTTTTGTTGTAATATATCCTTAAAGTTTTGTCTAGTTGTACACCAGCATACTTTCCTCTGAATTATTTTGAAAAAAATTATGTTACACTCACCTAACCATTACCTTTTAAATTGTTCCTTAATTTTTTTTATTTACACAATTTCGATTAATTTTTTTTTACGTAATTTTTTGATAAAATTTTACTAGAGCTGTTAATTTTTTGTACCTATATATTGCATATATTTGGATACAGTTGTAACATTTCATAAACACAATTCAGGAATCCAAAATTTGTCTGGTTTATTACATTTCGATAAATTGGGACGTCCTTGGCTAAACTTTTGTCATTGTGTATTAACATAATATTTTAAAACAGAAAATTGCCACACAA
The DNA here is from genome assembly GCA_025773905.1 of Chitala chitala. Taxonomy (NCBI): domain Eukaryota; kingdom Metazoa; phylum Chordata; class Actinopteri; order Osteoglossiformes; family Notopteridae; genus Chitala; species Chitala chitala. Next base: position 3,713,576 of record JABJVR010000007.1, on the reverse strand, counting down.
TTGCAGGGCATTTTTTATCATACTTGTTTGATCTTATAGGGCTGCCGTAGTTCGGTCTTCGTTTCGCAGAGCAGCTGCGACTTTCGCAACAGTGGCTGTTTACGTTTGAGAAAGCAGAGTTTTGCGTTAATTGTCTTCGATATTTTAGTTTAGTTTCAGAATATACTGTTTTTAGATGGAATGGTAAAGGAACTAGTTTGACTAGTTCGACTATTTGCTTTCGATATCGCAGTTTAATTTCTGAAAGTTTGTTAGATGGAATAATAATGGAACCAATTATAAAGTTAAATCGTGGTAAATGCGCTGATTTTTTTTATTTATTTATTAAGGTTTAACCTTATACTTTAGTTCTAAGTTAACATTTTAATAGAGTGAGCATGCAGCACATTAAGTATCACGTACCATTTTTTGTAAACTCAGTAACTGTGTGCTGGTGTTTTTCTCTCATTCTGAAGGGGCAACAAAATGGGATATTCGGCAGAAAGTATGGGATTATATCGAGTCAAAAAATTTAGCCAACTTTCCGAGGCCTGTGTATAACAGAATACCAAACTTCAAGGTACTGAATGTAGAAACTGTGTTTAATGGAATCGTGACGTTTGCCTGATGTTATTTCATGAATAATAACTGTACTGACGGATTAAAATTCAGACAAATAATTTGCATTAACACGTTTATACCAGGCATATTCTTCATTTATTTAGAAATAATACGGTTAGCCATGGGTAATCCTTATTTAATTTAGTGATATTTATAAACCGAGCAGGTTTCGCACCATGATTCTCGTTATACATTAAAAACCATCTGCCTAAGGGTAGGCTTGTTCAACTGTATTAGGTGTTGGCACCAGTGAGGTTGTATATAGTGTAAATTACTGCGAGCTGTACATTCCTTCACAAACAGGGAGCTACATCAGCCTGTGACAAGCTCCCGGTCATGACCGAGTTCAGGTCCAGCAGGCTGGTGAAGGTTAACCCAGACAAACCCCAGGAGCGGGCCCGCTACGTCACATTAACCGTAAGTTCGCGCTGCACGCGCTCTGCGTCTTCTGCAGGGCGCTCGTGCAGCCTGTTCAACAGTTGCAGACCTCGAGGCGTTTCGCCGAACCGCAGAGGTCAAGGTGGACCCTGACAAACCACTAGAAGGAGCTCGTTTAGCGGTTCTTCAGGTAACGGAAGGAAACATGACTGAACCGTGTATTGAAAATGATTCATTAACTTGTTCATCAGTCATTTTCAGTCTATTGATTATGACCTCATAGATTGGTTGAAGTTGTTTTGATATAAAATACTGCACCTTATTTTTTCAATCATATTTTATGCACACAGATACAACAGTGATAAACTGTGAATTTCATTACAAGTGTTCTGATTTGCAGGCTAGAAAAACGTTATTGGTTCCGACTCCACGTTTGAGGACTGGTTTGTTCAATCGGATTGTACCACCCCAAGGAGCAAGCAGTGAGGACTTGCATTTGTGCTCTACCTCTCAGGTAAGTATTCCTCTCACACAAGGTATGGAACAGGTCTGGGTATCAGTAGTGTTTCCATGAACATCCTTTTTCTTGAAGCCTGTGTGCAAGGAAAAAAAATCAGGATTTTTAGTTTTTTTTTTTTTTTTTATTGTTCTGTCTGAAACTTCTCAGGGTGTGAAGGATTTCAGTGTGCCAGTTGGCCTGAATGCCAAAGTGCAGGTGGACTTGGTGGTAGTTGGATCGGTGGCTGTTTCTGAAAAAGGTGAACACTTTACCTTCTTGGGTGAGGCCTCTGTAGCTCAGTTTAAAACCTTTCCTTTTTTGATTTTTCAAAAACATTTAAAAAAAACAACTTGCAGTTAATTTCAAGTTATTTCTGGTTAATTTTGGTGTGTGGATTGTCCAGGTTACCGCATTGGAAAGGGAGAGGGGTTTGCAGACATGGAGTATGGCATGATGGTATCAATGGGCGCAGTGAACAGCTCTGCTGTAGTTGTCACTATAGTCCATGACTGCCAGGTCAGTGCGTTTATCCTGCAAACTAAAAAAACAGACCCTTTACTGAGACTTGGATAGAGTTAATAGTGAGGGGAAAATGTCTTGTTTTCAAAAAGTCAGTTTTGTTTAGTGAGGTGGAAATTTTATATATTGATCCAGATTTAAACGTAAGGTTTGGAGCTTTTGTTTTCTGTTAGCAAAAAATCTGTACTGTATATTTACACACTTAAATAAATTATTATTATTAATTGTATATTTTTTTCTTCTGCAGGTTGTAGATATTCCTGAAGATCTCATAGAAAGTCATGATCTCACAGTGGATTATATCCTTACCCCAACCAGAGTTATCAAGACAGAGTGCACATGCCCTAAGCCTCAAGGCATCATTTGGGCAAAGGTGACACCTTAAGTTTTTATTTGTCGCCCATAGCTAATTTTACATTTAAATATCTTATAGTTTGTGTTTTGCAAGTAATCTAATGCTATTCAAGCAGTATAAAATTGACAACTGCTTAAAATGTTTTCCCAACATTTTTTTTTTTTTTTTTAACTAGCATTTTAAAAGGCTTTGGCTTTTGGGAAGTGTAAATCATAAGACAGGAAGAGCATGACTAATCTCAAAGTGCATTTACCCGGGTGATCTTGGCTTTTTGTGTCTCATGGAAAGAGGTCTGAAGGCCAAGATGAAAACAATAGGCATGTATATCCTGTGTAGAACCCTCCGTACTCATAGTTTGTCAGAGTTCCTTCTTTATAACAGTATCTTATCTCTTGGGAAGATTTAGGTTTTTCTGCCATTTTTTTAAAGAGGGAAATAACATTTTACTGATATAGATGAATCAAAGAAGGTTATCGGATCCTCAGAGTACAACACTGGTCCATTTCCTATTGCTTCTAAGGGGTGGTTTTCATGTTCATCAGCAGCTGTTAGTAAATAGTGCTAAAAGAAAAATGCTGATCTTTATTTCTTTCTGCCATGTGTATAATTGTTTTGAAAAGACATATTACTCTTTAATATCTGGTGTGGATACTTTAAGAAAATATGGATTTAAAAGTTGTACTATGATTGCATGGATTCAGTGTGAAAACATTTGATATAATAAAACTTATTTTTTTATATTCCCCCATCTTCCAGTTGGATGCCAGCATGTTAGAGCGGATCCCGATCCTAAAGAAGCTGCGTGCCATTGAGTTGGCATTGGGGAAGGATGTGGCACTGGGCATGATGTCACAGGGAAAGGAGCGCAGTGAAGATGCTGGGGCCATCACCACACTGTGCGTGTGTGGTGTCCCAGCAGGACTGCGTGTAACTGACCTGAAAGCCACCCTGTGCCAGCATGGGATCCTGCCTTTGAGGCTGAACTGGCAGGAGACACAACGCAGGGCCTTCCTGGACTTCACTGACCTGGATGCTGCCAGGGCTGCTCTGGCAACACTGCAGAGGCTCTCCATAAATGGGCACAGCATGCAGGTAGGATTTGCCAGGAGTCAGAGGAGCAGCAGGCCCGGGAGCAGGCCTAGCAGGGCACAAGGGCCAGTCAAAGCAACACAAGTCCAGCCTTCAACCCAGGAACCCAGCCAGGCATACGAGTGCTCATGAATGGCCTGGCAGTTATGGGGGAGATGAAATCTGTACTTTTATACATCTCCTTTGAAAGTGTTATTGTGTCAGATTGGGTGTAGTTTGGACGCTGTCCACATTCAGAAAAAACCTGTAACATTTTCTGGTACTTTATTTTAGGAAAATATGTTGTAACTGTGAAGAATGGAGACAGTATGGATTTAATTGGTGGCTATTTCATCTTAATATAAGCTTGAGTTCTGCACAGTCCAGGTAAAAGGTACAAACTGGGATTGTAGTGTTATCCTGCAGCTGATGTGCTGGTAATATACCTGGAATGAATTTGCTTTTTTAAAGAATAAAATTTTGCAGTTATTATGGGTAATATGTTCACAGACTTTGTGTAGTCAGGATATGGAGTTGTGACCCCAAAGTTGCCGATTTTGGCCTCAGGGGTTTGGGCGATCCTTTGGTGAATTGCATAATTTTAGCCATCTGTTGAAATGCCCAGCTGAGCATGGTGTCGCCACACACTGTTCAAGTCACTTTAGTATCAGCTATGCAACAAAATGTAAATGTCAAATTTGGTTGTACTGTTAATGCTTATTAAAATTAATGGTTAATGTCATTCTCTTCTCCATCTGTTTACTGTTTAAGTTGTGCAAAAGCCTGTTTGTTTAGCTCGCCTTGGTTGTGGCTCAGCATGTCTGTAAAATGACTGGTGTGATTGGAATGGGAGATGAGCTGCAGCTCTGTCCAGTGTAACTGGGATAGTAAGCAAAACATCAGCAGGACGGAAGGCTTTTAGCTCTGTGTCAGTGATGTGGAGTTGGCCCCAGCGGATGGCCCTTCTGCAGAGATGGGTCTCGGACCACCTTGCATGTTGATGAAATATGGTGCTTATCGTTTATCCGGGCAGCAGCTCACGCACACAGCTCAGCTCAGCTGAGTCCAGCCAAGCTCTCTCCCTGTACTGCTGACGCAGCTCTGGGTCGGGCTGAGCTGCGTGGGTGTTATCTATGCCTCATCCTTGCTTTAGCTGCCAGGGCACATACCTGTACCAGCAGGGCAGGCAGACGGCTGTCGTGCCGTCCAGTGGCTGATTGATGAGTGAATTGCGTGTCTTACTAAACAAGTTCTTTTTTTTTTTTATGACAACCTCATCTGCCTTGGCATGCGATCATGGCCTGTGAGAAGGAATTTCATCCCAGGCTTCAGCCAAGATGCTCTGTGTAACGTCATAAGCAGGACCTGTTGTGTGGTCTGTCTCCTCCCCCATGTGCATACATGAGAATTTGACCAAATTCAGCCAGTGGTCCCATCAGCTAAGCATTGCATAACCCTAAAGGCTGGCAAAAAACCAAATTGTAAGAGTTTCTGGCTCACAGCATTTATGCATTTAAGGTGAAACACCAATCTGAAATGAGTTTGGTAATTTGAAAAAATATCAGTATAGGTTTGTTGTGGCGTACAGATCATTAATTTTATTTGGCAATTCTTTAATCTTTCCGATGTCTTTATCAAGTCAAATACAATTTCTAAAAAAATTAAATTCACAACACTTTTTAAAATAATCTGTTAATGTTCTACTTATAGTTGATTTGATTGGCTTTGGTCAAGGAATTACATTTTTTAGTGCACATAATCCTGAAGACCACGTGATAAAATCCATGGCTAATATAAAATGCAAACAAAAGTAAAGTACGGTAAATGGGAAAAATTTCAAGATTGTTATTCTGCTGTGTTGACATTGACCTATTTTTACATGCTCTCATAGAGTAAAAAATTACGTTCTTTTGTTTGTTATCGTATATGTGTATGTTTAACGTACAGTATATATAATTCTGCAATGTTTAATTTTACACCGCTGCAAAGGTAGACAATCTTTAAAATAAAAGTAATGCACTGCAGTTAGCATAGTTTTCGTCGTGAATTCTTTTTTTGCGCAATCAGTGAATTTTATACGGAATGACCAAAGGTCTTTAAAAATATTCTTTTGAATTCAAGAGTTTTTCAGTTTATAAAGGAGCATACGGTTACAATATGGCCTAAACACTATTTCACAGTTTCTTCATTATTAGGGCTGTTCTTCTATCATGAGACTTGGCAACATCATTAAATTAAACAAGACTGGATGTCAGAAGAGAGAACACTTTGAAGAACTATGCCTCGGTTTCATTCTCGTGTCACATAACCAGATCGTACGAATATCTGCGGCCCTCCGGCAAACAGCGGTGATGAAGCTTCTGCCTCGGAGTTAAATGTCGTTCAGTTTTTCATGTTCCCCTTTTCTCATAGGTGGCACTAATTTTCTGCGTGTTAACTGCATCACGCCAGCCTTCATACAATTTCTAATGTATTACAGACTGAACAGTCAGTCCTGGTTGAGCTGTAATAACTGTAATGATTCGTTTGTAATTACTGAAGCAGTGGTATGGCATATCTGTAGGTCTTATCTTTTATGGGCATAGTTGGTTTGAAATTCAGCTTTGTTTGGATTTTAATGAATATTTTTATTGCTTTTAAACGAAGCTGGTGTAAACCACATACTGTATTTGAGAATACTGTTATTCAAATTAACTTCTGGAAAAAAAGTGCTGCAGAGATTTCAGAGTTAAGGTTTGTTTGCTACTAAACATAAATGCACCTTGATTTCTTGATATTGACATCACTGGCGACGGACAATTGTAGTTGTTTGTAGGTTAATGGTGACGATTACTCAAACATTCTCACTCTTTTCGGGGTAATTGCAGGGGGGCAGCTGTTTTAAGGGAAGAAAACATTCATAGGCGTTACTAAAAGATCGACTCTCAAACTGCATGCAATTATGTTCAGTTTTATGCAAATGTGTTGTTTATATACACTCTAGACTAGAATTTGAACAATGCCGTCGCAGAAAATACATAATGTACATTGTGTACAGTGCGGAGCAACGAGTGTCGTTACATATATACATACAAAGAGACATGAATTAGGCAAGATTAACGAACATTTTTGTGTACATCGATAGAAAAACTTTCTTGGCAAATATTGCCAATAAAGGACAACCTTAATACGATATTATAATTTTACAAATGAGGGACACGCAGAATAAATAAATCGCTGCGTTTTTCAATTATAAAAGTGCCGTAATTCTCTGTAACTGATTAAAACGTGTCCACATGTAACGGGTATAAACATCAAAAACGTGTTTTGTCCATATATCTCCCCGACGTAACCTGTCGTACAAGAGAATAATTATAAACAAGTAGTTTTGTTACATCAAATGAGCTGAATTGCTGAAGTGGAAAGAAAAACGCTAATCTGCTTTTCAGGTCTGTAATTAAGTTAAAATAATGAAAAATGTCTTTTTCAGAAGTTTCCCAAGCGATAGTCATCCGCCAGCAGAAGTAGTACCTAAAGAGGACGGAATATTAAACCACACCTTTTGAATGATAACGTGCGTTTACCTCTAATAATCATATAATTTTGAATTAAATAACACGTTCCACAGTTTACCATATGCATGTTTCCATTTATTTATTTATTTGTGATAAAACAATAACTACGATTACGAAAACCCTGCTGGTCGAGCACTTCTTTTCATATAAGTTAATGTACCGATGCCTTACGTTTCTGCCCGTCGCAGATTTTCCAGTACTGCTGGTGTTTGCGTTTACCTTCGGCGGGGATCTTAAACCTGTCCCACTTCACTTTGCTACATAGTCTTTCGTTACACCTTGGCAAAGGCAGAGGCAGTTTGTGGCTTTTATTAGTAGCAGGTCGTCTTTCGCTCCCGGCCAGTCCTGCCCAGCGGACTGTCACATTACGCAGGGCTTGATGTCCTGATAGGCGACTTGCTGGTGATGATAGTAGGACCCGCTGCCCGGCGAATGCATAGCTGAAGATGTCATCGCGTTGAATGAGAAGACGAACTCTTTTCTGTCGCACATGCCAGGAGACTGAGAATGATACCGCGGGATACCTGTCAGAAAATAATAATGTTTGTCTTAATTATAGCCCAAATATACAGAGTTTTAGATTTTCACTTATGCAAATAAGTAGTCAAATTAAAAGTGTAATTTCATCATGTAGATCCATCCTTCATTTGGTTACACTATACGGTCAACAAATTAATAACGTCATGTCAAGAAGCAATCAATGTAATCGTCAGGATATCAAACAAAGACCGAACATTTAAAATTAGAAGGAATAAATACAATTTAAACATTTTAACGTATTACGTAAAATGTGTGAATGAACATTAATGCAGTCTGCGCTAAATTTTCATTAAAAAACTTTCAACAATATTTGTTAGTTTTAAAGGTAAAACTGAAATTAATGTAGAATAAAAACATATTCAATGACAAATTTTTCAAGAAATGTAAGTTTCTTGTCTATTTTTGTTGATTTCCACATGCTTTTATTTTACAAGTGTAGCCTGCACAAGCATTTGTGCACTATTGCTGTTTGCCGGTTAATTTTATGTAACACTGATAGTGATTGTATGCATTTAATTTTAATGAAATTATTTCCACGCGTGCATTTATTCTGCGGAACTATTTGTAACATACCTAAAATAATATAATTATATTTAAATGGTACGCTCGTATTAATAAAATACGTCGTGTTTTATCCAGTTATTTTGGAGTTTGTGGAACTAGCCCTACCCGATAGACTTAATTTTGTGAAAATTAATTTTACATAACGACCCTAAAGATAAATGCTGTTTTATTATTGATTTAGGAAAAACAACCTTTTATTAGATTTAATAATTTTATTTCTGGGATATTCTAAATTTACAATGAAAATTTACAACGACTGCCAAAAACTGTTATAACATTGTTTTAGATGACAAACACCGATTGCTGGCGAGTCCCTACGGAAACAGCATTAACGAAAATGTTTAATGCCGTTTTTTGTTAATGTAAGTTACCCACGTGCCAAACAATTAGGGAGTCACTAAATACAAAATCAATCTATATAAACCAGATACCAAACAATTGTTGCAGTTAAATACGAATAATCGAACATGGCTATATTGGTAATTTAGTAGTTACTTGCTACTTCTCTCATCACTGGATTTCGGTAAAACGGTTAAACGGAAGCAGTTCAACTTATTAACCAATATATGAACTGTATTTAACGCGTGAAGTTGGTAAAATGTTTCTCATTTAGTATTTTAAATTGCGGGATTACACAAACTGAATTTCGGTTTCCGTTGTGCTAATGTGTGCATTCAATAAGAAACTGTTTTGTTTTCTTATTAATTAAAATATGTGAACACGCGCCGCAATGTCGATATTTTCCACGTTAAGCGTTGTCTTCTTAACTGCCATTTGCGTTTCATGATATGAACAGTGCTTGCCAGGCTATATATTTATGTTCAATAAATAACACAATAGTATGTAAAGAGCGTACCTTGCAAGTCGGTGGTACTATGACCATTTTGATGAAGGTAAGACTGATCTAGAGAATGCGTTGGTAAGCTGGGCTGCAGCGGGTTCGCTCCTGGGTTGCAAGGTGACAGTGGCTGTTGTTTGATGTAAGATGTGCCGTTGTTCAACGATGCAGAAGCGCTTGGAGCCCATGCAGACGTTGTACTTGAATAGACAGAGTGAGGATCCATAACTCCACCGCCTGTAAGCAGCGGCGACGCAGAGTTGTCATGGTGAGTGTATTCGCCCCCTGTGGATCCTGTACAACTCCCCATGTAAGAATGTCCACTGTTGGCTGACAAATGCGACACAGAATGTCCTGCCAAGCCCATCCCTTCCATGTTGCCTGCCAAATGTCCGTTCATCATTCCAATCCCACTGTCTAAAGATAAACTGTTTGGAGGACAAGACAGGGTTCCTCCGGTCCCCTGGAAGTTGTAGGAGTCTGGTAGATGGTTGAATCCAAGGCCATTCATCATGCTGTACATGGGCTTCAGTGCCTGGCATTTTCTCCTAAAACCCCGTGGCCTTCTACGAAAAGATCCCTCCTCGAACATAAACTCACTAGCGGGGTCGATCGTCCAGTAATGACCTTTTCCTGGTCTACCAAGACCCTTGGGAAGCTTGATAAAGCACTCGTTAAGGGACAAGTTGTGTCGCACAGAATTCTTCCACCCTTGGTATGAGCCTCTAAAAAATGGAAATCGACTCTGGAGAAACTGGTAAATTTCACTGAGTGTCAGTCGCTTTGTCGGAGAACTTTGAATCGCCATGACTATTAACGCTATATAGGAGTATGGAGGTTTCTCTGGGCGACGGATTCCCGCATTGGTTTTCTTGGGTTTAGTGGTGGAAGAAGCCGTCTCCATCAATGAAGTCTGTCCGTTCGCTTTTTCCGGTGCTGCAGACATTGGGCTGCTTTGTCCAGGAGTCTGCGCTGAGGGTTGCTGGACTTCTGCCGTCATTAGCTCTCAGCGCAATGGGAAGATTTAGAATTCCAAATTTAAAAGCAAATAAAATTTTGTGTAAAACAGTGACAACACGGCTACATCAAACAGACAAAATAGAAAATATCTAAGTATAAAATACAAAGGAATTACAAATCCGATACAAAAATAGACTACAACTGTTTTTTTTCGTCTTATAACGTTCTGGAAGTTGCTCTTTGTTGATGCATCAGTTCCTGTCGTATCAAACTCTGTCCGAGTTCAAGGAGGCACGCGGAGGAACTGGTTTTTAACTTAGTCGGTCGGTTCTCATCTAGCCAAAGCAGATCGCCTTTTACTTATCTGCTGCCATCAGAGTCTTACAGACTCTTGACAGTCTCGGACGTCAGAAACTAGAACAAGTCCGCCCAATCCCCGCCCACTCAGAAAACCCGGGAGGGGTCTAACTACTAAATGTATCCCCGCCTTTATTAATAATTCGAATACGTTTTAATATTAGAATCGTTGCACGTTTTTATGAA
>JABJVR010000007.1:3692572-3703058 GCA_025773905.1 Chitala chitala | reverse complement strand
ATAATTAAATGTAACAGCGGTAATAATAAGTAAAACTGTAAATATTGCATTAAAGAAGACTCGTCGCAAGAAACCAGGAATACCCAGTATTCATAGTGCGAGTACCCAGTATTCACACTGCCGGACTTAATAAATAAAATAAATGAATTCACAGATATAATATAAATTGACTGTCACGTAATTAAATGGGAACTGTTTACGTTATTTTAATTCGATAAATATAGCAATTATTGATTACACAACATAAAAATGCGATTAGCACATATGTGAAAATACAAAGACACAATGAAAACTGTAAAATGTTATATTTTAAAAGTTAAATTTAAAGAGTAAAGTTTTAAAAGAGAATAGTTGTCTCAGTGAAAATACGTTTCTGATTTCTTTTAAAGATAGACAGGAACATGCACAGGATGTTTATACAGCAAAATGTAAACATTTCACGGGCCTTATTTAAATAAAAAAAATCCAGCAAAAGATCCGCTAGAGCAGCCGATGCCGCTTTCTGATTCATTGAACACACACGTTTCATACAAGACTGTTTGTATGGATTATTTATTTGCAATATTCCTTAAAACGGTTCACCGAAATGTCTTTTTCCCGAGAAGTGCATGGAAAGACTGCGTCAGTCTCCTCGCAAGTCGCCAGAGCTGGAAGTTGCAAGTTAACGGGCTCTCGTTGTCTCATTCTTTTTCCATCAATGTCATCTCCTCATTAAGGCAAGTTTTTAAAAACCATTATTATATAACAAAGTGTAAATATTCATGGTCTCATACTCCGCATTATAAAGATCTGTTGTGAACTGACAGCACGATAAAAAAAAACAACCTTGAAACGAGGCAGTAAATATAGCGTTTACTCTTGTTAACTGGCTATCCAGAAATCTTACGGCTTCAGAAATAGTCTAATCTGTGCAGACGAATTAATTATTTTTCGTAAAGTCATATGCAGTGTAAGAAAAGATGACTATAAACATACTTGTAGATGAAATTATTTTAAAGTACTAAACGTACGTTCTCTATCGTGGGATGATTTTGGAATATGTAACGTGTATCTAGGATCTTATTTATACATTTGTAATAATATTTTTTTAAAACCATTACCGATTCAAAGGTTCAGTATGGTAGAAAGAAATTTCCACTATACTTCATATTTCACTTTTGCTTTACACGGAGTACCTGACAGGCTACTGCAAGACTTTTACTGTATTACGTTCCGATAGTCTTACCTTAACTTCATCTTTTTAATTTTTAATTTTCATTTATCATTATTTTATTTCTTTATTGTCATTTTATTCAGCCAAAACCGCTATATATACTGCCCGTATAACTCAACCCGCCCATCCCTTGCTCAATAGTTTATTTGGAGAAATCCGCCTTTTGTACCTTAGACATAAAAATTTTACCCGATGGAGTTATGTATTTCACGATTAAAAGGTTTTGGGATTTTGTAAAAAAAAAAAAAAAAAGATGATTTTCAAATGTCATTAACTAATTTATCATAAACTGAATTTGTATGTTTAATACATACCCTAGCACAAACTTAATAAACGTTAGAATATATAAAAGCAACAATAAAATACATAAAAATGGAACAGTGTATTATTTATTATAAACATGTTTGTACGATTATTTATGGGAGATGTTTTGCGTTGACAGTTCAACCGTCGAAAGTATACAAGTATATAAAAAACTAGAGGTTTCTGTTGGTCGTTCTATAGGTAGTGGTTATAACTAGCGTTTACAATGGACGCCCGGCTGGAATGGGGCCATGAATTTATCAGTGGAGGAGACCACCCAGTGCGCAGCGCAGGGCAGGCGCGCGCGCCAGTTCACTCTCCTCTGCCTTTAATTAACGCTGATGACTTCATTCCAAGCTTAGGCTTGCTTTTAAACACCATGCCCAACGAACATGGAACACCGACTCATCTTCACTACAGCGTTAACCTTACATACACTAAAATACTGAAAATGTATACCAATTAATCGTTAGGCACAAACCAACACAGATGGTGACAGGAGTAGTTCTACGCGGTAAAGTGGAAAATAAAGAAGATTGGCACCTTGTTACATAGTAAATGTTCTATGTCAAAGGTGTTGGCAGTATAGCATACCATTTTATGGTCAGTCTGTATGGATACAGTACTTGGTAATTGCGGAGTACCGATAAATTGTGGTTTCTACCTTTCGCATTCATTTAAAAGGTCTTCATAATACAATGACAGCTGATTTATTTAAACTTATTTAAACTATTCCAAGCATTTATACAAGAGTTTAGAAAATGAAATTCATACATTTATATACTGTACATAGCTGCAATATATAGTGTTACTTTCATCTCGTTTCATATCTATTTAAAGTGTATTTTAGAGATTTTGATGTCTTCCTTGAAAATTTTATCGGTCTCAGTAGGTTTATGATCTTATAATGATTCCAACTGAAGCCCTGATTGAAATCAACCGTTTTGGCAAAATTCCTGTTAAACTCAAAAAATGTTCTCGATTTTTTTCAGTAGTTTTAGCAACTAAAATCCAACCTTTGGTTTAATTTTTGAAACAGAGAAATGAACCCAGAATAGTGCAACATATTGGAGTACTATATGTTAAAACCTGCTTTAATATATTTGTTTCTTTCTTTTTTAAGATACTCATGGTACTGTTGTATGTTCTGTGCAGTATTTGGTAAAGGAAATAAATATATTAGAACAGGTAATTGTGACCATTTTTATTTTTCCGTGTTTTGTTCCTTCCAGTTAACCATAATATTTGTGTGTATTTTCCATGACGCTGTTGGGTGATATAGTTGACGGTACCACGTCTTTTAGAATTCATGGAAATGTTGCTCGCGGAATTTTTGGTTGTTCGATTGTCATGGTATTATCCAAATAGCCGAGGAAACATCTAAATTATTTGTAATTTTATTCGTGATTTAACTTTCCCACAACAACCTCTATTGCAACACGTAATTTTGTAAAGTTTAAGATAGTCGTATCTTGTTTCCTTTTATTTTCAATATATGGTTAATGTGCTTTATCTTTTTTAGAAATATTATCAAGCCATTGTCAGACCTCGTCGATGTGAAAAACACGTAAGATATTACGATTGAGTTGAAACAAGCTTTTTACTTGGTTACTCTTCCTGCAAACTGATAAAATTATAATAAAATATAACACATTATTTACTTTATGGTGTATTTACATATAAATCAATTATTTAATTTTTATATATTAATACAGGCTATTATTAATGAGCACGTAAAATATTGTGCTTAATTTCAGCATTATTCAATTTTGGTTCTTCTGAGACCTCTCAGATCAATCGTTTCCTACCAAATCTTGATTTTGGTTGCAGAAACAAATCTTATTTCTCTAAGAATGGAAACACAGTAAATTATAATCAGACTAAAACGGATTACGGACTAACCTGTCTATATTTTGTCTAAGATGTTTTATTTTAGTAAACGGTTAAATTACATGGTTCCATGTGAAGGTTTTCTCTTCCTTGCTTTCTTTCAGATAGCCCGCATACTGCATGAAATGCCGCTGTCATTACCGTGGAATCTCTCGTAAACACTAAGCCTTGTTGGTTGACACATTCGTTTTTCAATATACCATACCTTTCTGTATAATGTACAAAAACATTTTGCAAACATGCTTTGAAGCTTCTCACGTACAGCTACTTATTGCTGAAACATTTAGATATACATAACAGAGTACGTTGTTGTGTAGTTAGTATCTTACTTGATTTATAAACTACAGGTTAAATTCTCTCTCTCTCTCTCTCTCTCTCTCTCTCTCTCTCTCTCTCTCTCTCTCTCTCTCTCTCCAACACACTCACACACGCACACACACACACACACACACACACACACACACACAAAAGAAACACACAAACCGGCAGACACACAATTTTAGAAATAAATGCATCTATAATATAACGTATCCTATAATTACATCGCTAATTTACAGTCTTGATGCAATTAATTTGAAAGTCATCAGTAAACTGCTACTGAAACTGGGACTATATAACACAAAGTACATATTACATATTTTAATGTTATGACATGAAAATTATATTCTTTCAATATGCAAAAAAAAAAGTTTCTATGAGAATTATTTGAAATTTTCACAGATTAACAAACCATTCAAAAAATTCCGATTACATAACCCTGAAAATGAAAAATAAAAAATGGGGGAAGGTGTGGGGATTTAAATGTTCTTATTTTCATTTCTTTAACTATGTTTCTTGGACCCTATGCAAAACAAAATACAACATTAAATTTGTGAACAGTTGGGCTTTTCCACTACTGGTAACATTGAGAGTACAGGTGTACATAACAGGTCCTTTGTTACCGACGTAGATATTTTCATAATTGGGGCAACACAATCCGAAACAGGTATTGAATAGCATGATGTGATAGGTGACACCTATCGGCTTTACTACACTCCTCTGCTCTATTTTTCTTTAAGTAAACGTTGCATAATACAGCACTTCAATATAGTGACTATTGCAGCTTTTACGCAATCGCTCCTGTACAAGTATAGAATGAAATAAAATTAACTGCAGTAATTACGAATTATTTTTGGAAAAGCAAAATAATGTTATTTTATCACTGTGTCATGTGTAAAGTCCGTTTAAAATTCTATAATTTTCACAAATTTATTTTAAATGTACTGTTGTATAACCCGTTCCAAGAAATGTAAGATACTATAAATTAACATGAAAATATTAAAAATAAACACGAAGATAGTAACAATGAATTAACAGTAAAAAAAAAAAAAACATGTAATATGACAACATTTTTAGGTATATATCAAACTGACATCCAGTGTGCAGATGTGCCTAACACGGATAAGTCAGCTGTTATGATTGTGTACCGCACTTGTTTTGGTTCATGACTGTTGCGTTTTAATCACGGAGTTCCCCAGCCCGTTAATACGCTAAGGCCACGTAATAATCGCTTTTACATCTCTGTCATTCCCAGGTTTTGTCTGTTTTGGCGAGATTGTCGGGTTCTTGGTGTAGCACGAAGAGAAGAGGTCAGTCTAAACCGGGTACCCAATCAGAGCATCTGCTTTATGCGCCATTGATGCTACAACATTGTCGCATAATTGAGAACAGTATAAAATAGACGCAATCACTTCCTTATCCCTTTTTTACTTCGTAGGTGGCCGTGTATATTTTTGTTCAGATGGTGTTTACGTTAATGAAAATGGAAGGGATTACAAACACAGCACTGATTGCACTCGTTGGACTGTTAGATTGATTTGAACTGTGTAGATTAGGGCCCCACCTCCCGTGTAATCAACAGCACCACAATTGTTCTTTACGACTTTTTAATTTTTCTGGCGATATAGTGGTTATTGAAGCCCTCAAAAAGCCTTGCTCAGTATCCGACAAAGAGAATTTAGATTTTGCTATCACAGTATTATATTACTCATGGTTAATCGTGCATAAATGCATCTCGGAGTTCTGTTTTGAATGGCAGTACATCATGTCCGAGTATTTTACACTTTTAGGGGTATGTATTTTTGGCCATTTTACCTTTCACAAATAGGACCTAGAATTTCTATATTTTGAAAAAAAATTGTACAAGTTCTTATTAGAAACCCGCAACCGCGCCGATGCGTATTTGCATCTCATTAGGTAGAAACATTTAAATTGTTGATTAACATTTATTTGGGGTGTAGCCTGCATTTAATTCAAGCTTTCCTTTTTAAAGTTTATGAAAGTTGTTAAAGTTAAAATAGTGTCATTATCTGGCACGCATACTGTTTTCAATGTACAACATTTATAGTATTAACGTTTAAAAACTGTCCTTTTATAGTGTGTTTCACTATAAACTTCAGTAAATGATATTGATTTCATACGGTGACCTTAATTTCCAAATTCTTATACATCTATACATCTCTATCTTTCATTATATCACATTCTTTTTAGTTCGTATTGTTCCATGTCTCGTGACATATTGCATTCCTGTCAGTCATATAAATGGCATTGTACACTATAAAATATTGCGCAAAATGCGATATTGGGTTTATTTTTTTTAACTAGAAGTTCATATTCTTTCAGCTCGTTGGAATAGCATGTTAATGGCAAAAATGTGATGTTTGTCAACGATAAATTTGAGACATTTCTATTAATATAATAATATGACGACGTATAGATGGTTATCACAATCCTGTGATAACATTTAATATAGAAGAAAAGTCGTTGCAGACGCTCATAGCCACTCAGTGAGGAAGCGAAACGGTGCGGCCTGTTGTTAAAAATGGACAAGAGCAAGACAGCGCTTACATTACTTACGTTGTTCTAATTAAACACTTTTATATAGAGCCTGTTACCCTTTTAAAACAAGTGAAAATTAAAGGCATAACCCGTGGTTACGTACAATATTTGCCACGAAAACTGTTTTCAGTACTCAGATTGTCTAAAAGAGTTTTTGTCGTTAATTTTTGAAACATATATTATTCGTTAAAATCACAATTTAAATCGCCTTTGTCTTGTGTAGTAAAGATGCAATTAATTGTGTTTGAATCGAAGAAAAACACAATGAACAAAAATGAGCTATTAAGCCTTCAGGTCTAAGGTAACCCAGAAAGAAAACCATCAAATGAAACAGAATAGAAGTCGGTTCTGACTGAATACTTTGCCTAAATGTGCCCTGCACCCCCTAAGCAACTCTAAAGCAGGTACAATGTTTGAAAACACAAATGAAAACAAATAAAATATTGAATGATTTTTTTTAGATCAATGAATGAATTTCAATGAAAGCAGAAATATAAGAAATATTTTGGATGAAGAATTAAATAACTTTTCCCAGTGAATTTTGAATAAAATTGCCTACAGTGTATCTGTTTATCAATGCTGAATATTCATTACAATGCCAATCCTAAAATACTTACATATTCTGGTTTATATATATATATATATATATATATATACATATATATAGTATTTGTAGTAACTTTATTTTGGTAACCTTGTTATTTTTTTGTGGAATTTAGAGCAATTGCAAAAAAAATTTCTTTTTAAATTTCTCTTACACATTTGAGTTCAAAATGTAATTAATGTAACATTTAAAAACGTGCTTCCAGTGAACACTGTGCAAGTAATGATGGGCTTTGCAAAAACAAAAAAACGTGGTCATTCTACAATATTTTGAAACAACTCTACATTGCATAAAACTCACTTTTGTAAAAATGTTAATGTGGTTTATATATAAACTATATATACCACAAAAATCATTAGTTTTTCCTGAGATTGTAGTTGTCACAACAAAGTCTAAATGACTGCATGGACAAACAATTATCTCTTATAATTTAAAATGTTTTGTGGTCTAACAATTCTCCTATTACAGCTAAGATTCCAGAATCTGGTAATGTTGCTTTTCTTGTCTGGGTTAAAAATAAAACTAAGAATTTGAGATACATTCAGACTTGCCAAAATTGATCTGATTTTCCATTTAATTTTCTATTTCTGTTAGTATGCGCAAACAATTTTTCTTTGTATTTTCTACTTTTTTTGCTAAAATTGGGTGCCTAAATATGTTCATGTGAACATTTCTGAGTGCATGTGTAACATGAGAATGCAGCTCTTCTCTGTACACAGTCCTAATGATAATTCAGAGGTATAAATGAAAGGTTTTGGCATTGGTATAATTTCTTCTTCTTGTTGGTATAATTTCTTGTTGTTGTTGGTATAATTTCTTCTCCTTGAAATGTATATAATGTAGCCGTGGCGTAGTAGTATATACTGTAGCCGTGGCATGGTGTCTCAGGTATTCCACATGGTCTGTTCTTCACACACAGTGATTGGACTTCATGTGCTGACAGTACTGATGACAACTGTGTGTGTTTCTCTGTCTATCCTCAAAATAGCCTACTTGTATGAGCTCATTACAGATGCACAGTAAACCTCATAAGTGTGAGCCTGCCTTTGACAACAACTATGAAAGCCACGTCTTCATTTCAGGGCAGCTTTCTGGGCACACTGAAACAGAACTGGCTCTGCAGAATAAGAAGATAAATCAGAAACATGCAGTCAATGATTTGCCTTCTTCTTGGCAAAGAGTTGTCTGCAGCGACATGTTTAAGAATTGAGGAAGGGCATATGACAGTCACCAGTGCATCTTAGCCGAGTATGTGTTTTCACTTGGTTGGGGGTGGGGGGTTGTTTTAAATCAGCATTGCTATGTTATTGTAGAGAACCAACCTAGCACTGACCACTAACTGAGTTTGTGGGAGGCAGCTGTTGGGGGAGATAATTCAATTTTCAATTGTGGTGCATGAGAGAAGACTGCTGCTCTGTCTTCAAGTGCAATACTGAGTCTGACTAGCCTGCAATTTGATTGCTTTACTGTTGGATTGGGGCATATTCTCCAGGAGTGCTAATTGAAAGCAAAAGTGTGGGTCAGTCCAGACATTTTCAGTGATATTGCATGATTGGAGCTTTAAGGCCTCTTTTTCACATTGCACTGAACAGGCTGAGGTTTTAGCTGCAAACAGTTCCTGAGCACGGGGGGTCCCAGCAATGCATCATAGCAAGCTGGTATTGTATGACACAAAGGCAGGCATTGCAGGGTTTTCTGCCTTCTGCTGTGCCACAGCGCTGCTCTTCCATGTTTGCATGGGCATTATTCACCTTCATCAGAACATGAATGGCTTTACAGCAAGTACTGCGACTGTTAGGCTCAGCAAAGTAAGGTGTTATCTTTCACACATGGTCAATGAAACTCACATCGCACTTGGTGTCTTGTGGCAGTGGGTCAAGACAGAGACAGGGTATGCTATGAGGTGAGATGGGTCCTAGTGTGATGAAGCTAATGGGTTAATTTGCCAACAGTTTCTGTACTTTTCAGTGAAATACCAAGGGTCCTGAACACAAGTCACTGTTCCATCTGCTAGGACTTTTATATCCACCTGCTCAGGTCCCGTTCTGCTGCCTGCTTTATAACAATGGGGGTGAAAGAATGTGAGCAGGCCAAATGATGGCTGTGAGACTGATATTGGATTGTGTTTGGCCATCTGTCAGATGTAAACCCAAAGGGAAGTAACTACGTTTCCCCTTAAAACTGGGCAAAGTGCTGATCAGGGCTTTCTGAGAAATTCTTACATAAAAGTGCCATTCCCCAGAAAAAGCAACTTGGCAAGCAAGTATAAACTGGGTTTTCACTACTCGTAAATCAATTCACCACTACATGAAACAGGATAGAGCGAATTTATATTGAAACTGCACAAGTCCACCTCAACTTAACCCACACATTCTGTCTGAAGCCAGACTTCATGAAGGAGACACGAACTGCTCGTCTGTCTCGTACACTTTCCATTTCACCCCATTGTGCCAACACTTCCTTTAGCTCCTCGTGTTTATTTATTTATTTATTTAAATTTAATAGATTTGCTTCAAAGCTTTGTGGTAAACCCCTCACCATCCACCTATTCCTGCTCCAAACATAACGACAAGGTCTACAGTGGGTGTTAGACCAGTCCCCTCCATCTTGGCACTGCTGCTGTTTTTGTTCATTCATCATTGATGCTTTGTCTTGCAGAAGATTAAAATAGTTCTGTTCCAGAGAACATCCAAGAGGGCATTGAAACAAACGTTCATATTGATGTACATACATGAACAGTCACACATAATTATAAATAATAATAAGTAAGAATTATGCTGTTGTAAATGAATGGTATACGTTCAATATAAAATGTGTCCACAGTTATTTATGTTTGTACCAATCTATTTCAATCATTTATACAGATTTCTTGTGTGTGTAAAATAAATGCATATTTATTTTTGCCCTGTATGCATTTATTTTAAGCGACTGATCTTGCACTGATTGTTACATTTACTATGGCAAACAAGAGCAGTAAGATGCAAACTGGATGAAATTTGGGAAAAATATAAATGTATTACACTCTTTTCCTTGTTTTTCATATTTGCTGTTTAATGGCTTGTATGTACATCCATGGTTTGTAAACATTTGGACATAAACCATAAATGCATTTTTATCACAGTGCAGCTGGGAAAGTCTGTTTTAATGCAGAACTACAGTGAGGTTTAAAATAGATGCTTACACTTGATAATAGTAATTGTGGCATCTGTACTGTCAGGGCCTAACTTTGCACTGTTCTTGATAGAATCCATGACTGGTATGTAAACAAATGTGCTGAACCTGTGTGAAGGGCAGTTCACTTTCTCAGAGTGTTTTATGGATGTGACTTCATGTGAACTCAGTTTAACCTGCTTTAATGTGAACTGCTTGCTGGTTTGTGTCACGCTGTACACACCTTGGACCAGTACTTGTCTCAGCGAACAATCATGATGACACGTCTTATGCATACATGTACATTACCATTTTAAAGCCCCCCCCCCCCCCCCTTAATATTTCATGGTTAAGCAGGGTCCTTTTTTAAAATAGAAACAAAAAAAGGGTTTGTTGTTGCAGTTTTTGTTTTTTGTGTTAAAAAATGTGGGAGACAAATTTAGAGATTT
>JABJVR010000007.1:3662336-3691116 GCA_025773905.1 Chitala chitala | reverse complement strand
TGCTGTATCAGTATGCTGTATCAGTGCACTGTATCAGTGTGCTGTGTCAGTGTGCTGTATCAGTGTACTGTGTCAGTATGCTGTATCAGTGTGCTGTGTCAGTGTACTGTTTCAGTGTGCTGTATCAGTATGCTGTATCAGTGCACTGTATCAGTGTGCTGTGTCAGTGTGCTGTATCAGTGTACTGTGTCAGTGTGCTGTATCAGTGAGCTGTGTCAAAGCACTGTATCAGTATGTTGTGTCAGTGTGCTGTATCAGTGCACTGTATTAGTATGGTGTGTATGGTGTGTCAGTGTGCTGTGTCAGTGTGCTGTATCAGTGCATTGTATCAGTATGCTGTGTCAGTGCACTGTATCAGTGTGCTGTGTCAGTGCACTGTATCAGTGTGCTGTATCAGTTTGCTGTACCAGTGTGCTGTGTCAGTATGGTTTGTCAGTGTGCTGTAACAAATTATCTCTTTAGCACTTTAATCCATATTAGTCGGCGCACTGTCTGTCTTGTATGTTTCATCTTGTGGCGTGTATTTGCACTGTTTGTACATCTTTTGCACTCGCGCACTTTATGAAGTCAGGGTCTCTTTTTAGTTAACTTTAGATATGTGTATCTCGCTCAGCTGTATGTTGTTATATGTAGCAGCATGGTCCTAGAGGAACATTAGTTAGTTTCACTGTGTACTGTACTCACTGTATATGATTGAAATGACAATAAATCCACTTTGACTTTGACAGGATAATATTCATATTTTGGAGTACTGAAAGACCCCAGTTTTATGAAGTAATGAGGACCAGAACACCCCCAAGTGACAAGTGACAAGGGCACACCCAAACTAGATAAGCGTTGCAATACATGGAGGAAAATTTTATATTAAACTCAATTTAGCAGCCTGGTGGCTCAATGGGTAGAACATCAGGCTGGAATGTGGAAGTCTCCCAATTTGAATCTCAGCCCAGCCAGGTATGTCCTTGAACAAGACACTCAGCGCTAGGTCTCCAGGCACCACGTGTGGCTGGCAGCCCACTGCTGCCCTCAGGGGATGAGTTAAATTCAGAGAAGTAATTTCCTTCTGGCATTAAGAAAGTACTATAAAATTTATACATTTTATAAACATTGGATGACAACCCTGTATTGTATTAAGCAAAGGGGACCATTTTAACCTACAGTTTTAGCACAATTCAGAAAGACATGGGATATTTTTATACTCAGATAACTCAATTTATTAATTCACAGGACATTCTATCCACTCCTAAATTATAAGAAAATGTTAATTCATTAGGAGCTCTGCAAGACAGAACTCTAGCACAGCTTCTGGGTAAAATATGGACATTTGACATTGTGGATATAACAAATTTTCACTTTACCAGAGAAGACTGTCATCATAATCTTCATCATAATCTTCATCAAAATCTTTGTCAAATCATT
The DNA here is from genome assembly GCA_025773905.1 of Chitala chitala. Taxonomy (NCBI): domain Eukaryota; kingdom Metazoa; phylum Chordata; class Actinopteri; order Osteoglossiformes; family Notopteridae; genus Chitala; species Chitala chitala. Next base: position 3,689,697 of record JABJVR010000007.1, on the reverse strand, counting down.
ATTTCCCTGTCAGTTTTACATGCATATGTAATGCAAGCACAATAAATAATGCGCAAAAGATCTGATGTATGTGAAATTTTCATACAGACCAAAAGCTTTTTTAAACAGAACTGAAACCCCAGATGTGGAAACACCATCTTAATTAAATGTTTTGGAAATAGTTAACTATTTCTGTCCTGAAATTGCTGATCACACTTTTTCCCCATGTGGAGCTGCAGTCAATCTGTGATATATTCACAATTGCAACGCCATTCAAAATGTAAAATTCTCTACATCTCTAAAAATCAGTTCCATTTTAGACAATGCTGTCACACGAACAATAAACATTTCATGTAAAGGGTGTGTGAGTGCTTTTACAACTGATATTTCTGTTTTGCATCTCCTCAGACATGAAAAAATACAGATGAATCACAATATCAAGCATTGTATGAAAGCTGGGTTAAACGAAAATGTGACAACAAAAATTTGTAAAAATAAAACTAAACCCATCTTAAATTTTTATTAGCAAGACAGACATCCGACAGGTCAATCAATTACCCATGAACTTCGTTCTGTGACTATTAACCCAATCCTTCTCTGATCACTCATAAACACCATAAACATTGCTGCAGTTTATGGTTGCATCCACTGCTCAGAACATAACACACACACACACACACACACACACACACAAACACACACACACACACACGGTAGGTAAGTACTTGAAATTTAGCAATACAAGGCATGCTGGGAACTCGATAATCCAATACATTAGAAGCTAAAGTATATTGTTATGTTGACACATAAGGCTGTATTTGTCCAAGGTTTTTCAGTTACATCCCATGCACAAATCAAGAAAAACAGAATACATAAATACTAACACAGATTAAAATTTTTAATTCTGATTTGTAAATAAATTCATGAGTTTATGTCATTGTTTTATGTATTCAGCAGATGGCTTTAAGCATAAGGTTTTGTGACAAGGCTATGTTCCAAGTAGTTTCTAATTCCTAATACACATGTGCATGTCAGCTCATTAGTAACGAGACTTCAGGCCTACTGTGTATTGCCTAAATCAGCCAGGATGCTGAGAGAATATTTCCACCTGGCAAATTACTTGGTCAGATATTTGAGCTCTTCGGCCAGTCTGTCATTGTGCCTTAACTGCTACATCTATATTTAGCAGACGAGGGGTTAATTGCTACCTTGCTAATTGCACTTACTACAACAGCTAGATGAGAAAATAAAAATAAAACGTGCTATGTGGGGAAAAAAGAAAAATTACAAAGAGAGACAAAATGCACAATCTGCCTGGAAACCACAGTTTATGGATCCCAGAAGTTCCACTCACTCAGGTCAGCCTAAATCTTGGCAAAAGCCACAGTTGAAATTTTTCTCTGTCAGGGTACAGGAGTCAGTACAAAGAACACAGCTGTTAGGCTTCATGGAACCTGGCCTCTAATTAAAACAGTGGAAAATTAGATAACTCCACAAATTCATCACTGCCTCCGCCAGCCGTCAGAAAGCGCTCGGGGGCTGCCACCCACCTTTTGTTTACTCCAGGGAGATTTGGCTCTTTGCTGGTGTGTGTTTTTATAGTTTGGGGCTGATTTTGTAATGGGCCGCGAGGTTCTCTACGCTCCTTTCAGTTTCCCCCCACATGCTGCTGATAGTCCTAAATTCCACCCCTTCCCCCTCGTTAGCCCTTCATTTATTAGCCACTAATGGAAGCTGCCAGTGTTGTGAAGTCATAGGCTGGCTGGACAGACACTTTTCCTCCCTGGCCCTCTTTTGCTGTCCTGAGCTACTCAGTCTGGAGATTCTTGGGACTTGTCATAGGACAGGATGGCTGTGGAAAGGTTTCAGGAAGAGAGAATGTTCCCGGATTAGCATTATTTGGCTGTTTGTTCTCTCTGCTGCTCCACACCTCCTGTGCTACATGTAGTCAGGGTGCATGGTGAAAACAATGATGCAACAACATCAGCAACAAGACCTGCAATATAAAGAAGACTAAACATGACATTGTGGTAAATAGCTCCATATTTGAGTCATAGCAAGGTTTCTATTAAATCAAAACACCACAGTTACCCTCTAACTTACAGTACATAGAATAAATTATTCTAATTTATCTGACTTCTTACTTTTTGAGCTGTGGGAGGCTATGAAAGTACAATATGAAACAATTTGTACAACCTGTTGATTTTTGCAGGCCCCAGTGATGAGTGTAGATTTCATACCTCTGTCATTGTGAGTGTTGACTGCCAGGTATCACAGTCAAAGGTGAAAGGTTACTTGACTTCATTGCTTCTTGTCAGTAGAATGCCTTTCTGTGAAGAGCTCCAGTACTCAGTAAGCCTGTGGTCCACTTAAACTGAATGACCCTGCATGGCAGAACTGGTCCCTGACCATGTGCATGAAGGCTGCTGTGATGCCAACTTGTGCAGCAAAGATTTGTCTCAATCAAGCCTCTCTACATTTAATTTAATGTTCTCTGCTGCAACAAGGCTGTAAACAGATATTTCTCTTAAAAATAATAATTGCAAAAATAAGATTCCCTGTACAAGTTACAAGTTAAATGCGAATCATAAATTGAACGTGTTCATTATGGGCACAACAGTCTATTAAGCTTCACCTGTGTGTAGAAGGTTGATCCATGGTAAAAAAAGCAAGCAAAGCAAACGCCAGCAGAAGATGTATGACCCACACAAAGCTCTTAGGCTTTGATAATACCCATTTTCACCAAACCATCACTGTGTTACAAGATTGATTAGGTTTCATAATGACCGGCACTACATTTTAACATTGAAAAAAATGAAGCTTCCTCTTCATTGTTTAAAATCGGTTCCTGGTACACATGATGGACTACATCTCACAGGACTTGTTCTGTAAATGGAACAACTGACAGACTTTTAAATTAGCTCAACCCTAAATTTAGCATACAGGATTGTTGGAAATAAATGAATTTAATAGACAGTAGGTTGCAGCTTTGCTATTTTTTAGTCAGTACTGTTAGTTAAAGTTATATTTTATGCCAAGTAGAGAATAGTGACAGAGCGAGATATTGAGTGTAGTAAGGTTAGACACTGGAAACACATGCCCGTAGTCACCAAAACAACCTAAGGCACTTTAGATTGGTACAGTATTATTGCCAGTAATGATAAAATCCATTGTCACCCTCTCTTTTATAGCAGCAAAACAAGAGGTAAGACATGATCAATGTAAGAGCTCATAATTAAATGTAGCTTGTATGTTACTATCATGATAAAAGTTATACAACAGACACGTAATACATGTGCATCTAATAAAAATCAATACTTGAAAATTTGGCCACTGAATCACTGCTGTTGAAATGCTTCTGAAATGCTAATAAATTGTCATATTTATGTCTTATTTCTGTCATGGTTTTTAGGCCTAAACCAACATGAAATTTTTGTGTAAAATTAATTTGCACTGGATTAAGTGGCATATGTAAAATAAATTGTTTTACATTATTATTTTTTTAACCACTGATAATTTTAATGTGATTTAGAATGATAATGTGCAACAGGTCAATGAAACCAAATTACAAAAGTGATTCATTATAACAAATGACAGCATTTTTAATTAATCTCCTGGACCAGAAAGACTTCCATTATGAAGATTTTTTTCCTCTAATGATTCCTTCTTGCCTTTTTCTTTCATGTGTTGCTAATTGATTTATTTTGTTGCAAATGTGCAGCAATAATTACTAATGATTCAACTCAATGTATACAAGCAAATTTCAGGTACATAATTTAAGACAATACAATATGTCACAGTTACTGAAAGGAGAATCCCAGCGCTGTTGATAAATACTGAATTACGGAGCCTGTCTATCTAACTTTCAGCCATTCACCTTTAGGTCACCATGGGGCCTTATTTATAAGCTGCCAGTAAGCCTTAAAAGGCTGAGACAGGTTTCATATGGTTTCTGTGATTTCACCCCATCCATGATACCCATCATTTTCATGTTGCTCTGGCCCTTCCTGCTTGAGTGTACACAGGCCATCTTAAAATGGTGGGAAATCAACACAGGAGAGAGATCAAGCGAGCTTCACACCGGGAATAAATATTTGGAAAAATGTGGCAGCAACACGTGCAGCACACATGGTGAGAGTGGCCCTTTGGGTGTCCTAGTCAACCATCCCTGTGATTTCTCTTTCTCTAACTCTGAACCCGGACGTTTAATGTGGCCAGCTGTTGTTTTTCCTGAATTTTTTACTCTATTCTGATTGAGCTTGGAAGGTGCAATTTTTGTAAAGTTTACAAGTGACTCTGTAATATAAAAAAATATTTTAGGATTGTTTCTGTGTGCATTAAAAGAAAGTGCCTTATGTTTCTTGTGCAGTGCAGCTATCTGAAGATACTTACATGCTTACATAAGTTTTATAGCTCATTACTGTCACGATGAATTCCTTTTCTTTCTGAGGCCCTGTCCCAGTCTTCCTGATTCAACTGCAAGTGGCCCAGCTCAAGTCTTTCTTTACTATGAAAGCATAAAAATCCTTGAGTAGAAAATGCTGTCTTTCTCCCTTTAATAATATTCTCTTATGATTTTGCCTAAGCTTAAAGATGCAAACAGAGTTTGTTTTATTCTGCGCTTCAGAGAGGTGGAAGCTCATGTTTTTCAGGAGTACATAGTAAACTTTGAGGCTGCACCAGATGAAGTGTGGACAGGAGTGAGGGAGGCCCTTGTAGCCTTCCTGCATGTTGTCAGTTCTTTGACAGTGTGAGACAATATCTGAGGCGTGTTGGGAAGGGGGGGTGAGGTGCTCTGTAATCCTGTTTGCATTAAGCAGAGATACCAGCTGCTGCATACTCGAGTGCAGAACCTTGCTGCTGCCTTATAAGGCGGCATGCATTCTCAGAGTACGGAGACCTGACAGCAAGTTGTATATCTGCCTCTCTGTGTTCATTTTCTTTCCCCCGTACTCCCAAAATGGCCCCCATCACTGTTCTGACACAAGTTGCACCCAGAACTGCGACAGGAACACATTAGAAATTCGATGGAACTTAGTCCTAAAAGTGTTTGCATCCAGTTATAGAAACAGTGTGTTGCTCGAACTGTATGGAATGGAAATGCTCTACCCTGTTCTAGTAGTTTCCCAACCTTGATCAATATACTATGTGCATCAATATACTATGTGCAGTTCTAACATCTGTAAACAAGCAGTATGTAGTGTTTAAAATTGTCCTTTTGGTTTTAATGGTCTGTAGTGGGCACGTGTGTTGGTGCTGAAATAATTTAACATTTTCCTATGGTACAACATGTGAGCTTATTTATAGTGACATGGATACAGCTGTACCTTGACATGTAGCAGAGATTGCTGGCCGTTCATTTAATTCTTCTCATGATTTGGTTTAGCTAAGCTTACTGTCCTGTCTTGATGCAGCCAAACGTCTCTGTGCATTCTGTACATCTTCCAGGGCTGCTCAGTTGGTGACCCTAGAAGCAGTAGGAGTCTTGCCAAAAGGTGAGCCTGGCACACTGTTGTGATGTTCATGTGTTACATCTGTCTCACTCCCTAAAGGAGCCACTCCTTGTTTACTTCTCTCAAGCTTCAGATTGATGATCACATGATTTTAAGAAGATTCGACTTAAATAGTAGGCAGGGTCCTGTTTCTGCTTCAAACCTTACCTATGTTTATAATTTAGGCCTCTCGTATTCTAGCTTTAAGCTAGGCTCAAAGTGATTCAGAGACCTTTTTGACTTCGCTTTTTTTCATCTCTAACTTCAATTTAAGTTTATGTAGCATTTTCCCTTAGGCTTTGTACTTACTTCCTTTCTCTTGTCAGTCAGAATTTTATAGACATTTTGAAGAGATGTTCTAGCTGAGAGGTCTATCTGAATGACATATATCCAGACTGAGAAAAACAGATCTTTGGATGCCTGTCCCAGTCTGGTCCCCTGTCCAGCCAATGGAACCGCCGGAAACCTCTGTTTCCTGTTGTGGTTTACTTCCACTGGCAACCCTTCAAACCAACAACCTCCACAATGGTGCTGGCAACATCTCTACATTGCCTCACCTAATCCCAAATCAGAATGAGGTTGTGTGTGCAAAAAGGATTGACGGTTTCTGGCTATATTTAATGACCGTGTGAGGAAAAAATAGACAATGAAAAAAAAAATTAACTGTTGCTTTGGAGAGGTGAATGTTTGTAAAGTGTCCAAACCAAAAACATGCAGAAATAAATAAACAGAAATGCAGAAAATTAAATTTAAAAAGGTTGGCGAGGTGGTCGTGTGGTGAGCTGAAGAGTGAATGTGTGTCCATAGGATTCCATTTAGTACAAACAATGTTGTGATGGCAAATTTAATGGTATTGTTTTATTGTTTAAATAGGATGCCTCAAGGGGGTGATAACTCCTCACACGTTCAGTGTACTGGAAGTATTTGTAGCATCTGCACAGTATGAGCAAATTTTTCTCTGGGTTGTGTTGTTTATCGTTATTTCAGCTTCCAGCTACAATCTAAAGTAAGCATGTGTGGATGTCCAACTCAGCAAGTGTGTGTGTGAGTTTGAGTTTGCATTTGAGTGAGTGAGTGTGTGTGTTTATTTGTATGTGTGTATTTGCATGTGAATATGTGCATGTGCATTCTTGACTTAATGAGTGAGAGTAAATGTGTGTGAGAGTCATTGTGTATGTGTATAAGTGTCTGAGTGCATTATTCTGTATACATGAAGGCCTAATTAAATAAGTATGTGACAGAGATTGATTGAGTGAGTGAATAATTACCTGTGTGTTGGAATGAGCCAATTGATGCCGTGGCATACAATCTTGGCAGCACACTGTCTTCTGCCCTATAACTGCGATTATTGAATTTGAATGCATGGTTGGAAAACTCTGAGGGGTCAATTCAGTCAGCTAAACTGCACCATGATAAAAAGAGTTACTGAAAGCTTTCAGTTTATACGTCCTTGTATTTACCATCATGCTTCTCCTGGCTTTTTTAAACATATGTGCAGAGGTTTTCCAAACTCTCGTCTCGTTTAAACTGTAGCCTAAAGCAGTTGTTTTAGAATATGCACTACACTTCAGTGGCACTTTGCCTGTCTTCTAATGAGTTTGTTCTGTGGCCTAAATTAAGCAATTGTAACGAGGACATCACGTTATTCTGCTAACTCTCTCTCTCTCTCTCCGTTATTTGTCAGAGGACTGTCATCGTAACAGCAGGTAGCTACAGTATATAAACAGAAAGTGTGCAGGGAGTCAAACTTGATCAGAATAACTTCATCACATGGTCTAACGTTAAGTTAAAGCTGATTACGTGGGCCTTCATTTTACTTATCCTGTGGCATTAAGAAATACATGCCAACATTAAATAATGATTTATTTAAATGATGCTCACCTAATTAGCAGTCAGTTAAAATCCCAGCATTCGGCTAGCACTACTGAGCACTTCTGCTGGCTGAGCATACATTAAACAACAGGGAAGGATTCCTGTACAAAATCCATCTTGAAAATCTTTTCCACCGCAAATCCTCAGCATTAGCACGCAACGCAATCCGGCCTCCTGCTCCCATGAGGCCCAGCTCAGGGGGAGGTAAGGAGCTGCGTGGTGACTCAGCGCCCAAGTGCAGCGCACGCCAGCGGGTGGAGTCACGCTCAGAGCAGGCCACCCGCTCACAGCAGCTCGCTTCCTGACTCTGCACCCCGAGAAACATCTGAATTAAACTGTTTACACTACAGCCACTTTGTGCTTACTTAGTGCTCTGATAAGGGCTTCCCCCTAATGTAGGGCTAATACTGAGGACACTGCAGGTGATTGTGGGGTGATTTACTGGGAGGAAAAGCATGTGGAGTCTGTTAACCATGCTGGGGTGATCCTTGGAGTGTTACCACCAGCACAGTAGAACAAGTTTTCATAAGCATGTACTTCTACACACCCCACTTGCCCCACGTTCACATCCAAAGCAGTATGAACACATTGTTACATTCTTGCACGTCCATGTAAAGTCTAATTGAATGTACTTTTAATAACAACAATACAAGTAGAACTGTTTGGTTTTGGCTGTCATTGCTGTATTGTTTACTATCATGTTGTTTCTTTAATGGACATAAAGCATGCATATTGTACAGCGCTGAGTGTGTCTTTGTGTGTGTGCATGCTTGAGTGCTGTGTTTGTGTGCATATGTGTGTATGTGTGTGTGTGTGTGTGTGTGTGTGTGTGTGCATGTGAATGCATGCAGGGATGCATGCGTGTGTGTGTGTGTGTGTGTGTGTGTGCCTCTGATTTCCCAGTGTTGACACTGGCACACTCTTCATGAGTTACAGCTGTGTTGGGTCCTCGGGGAGGACCTATTTATTGAGATGTAGAGTCCAGTAATGACAGTAGGCTTCACTGTAACAGCTGCTGGCTGTCTGAGGCTCGCTGTTGTGCCCTGTGCTAACTAACACATGGAAAATACGACTGCACTTTTACAGTGCTATTGCCACAATGTCGTCTCATCCTTAGCTTCTTACCATCAAGCATTTTTAACAATGAGAATCACCTCTAATTTATAACAGTTCAGCAATCAGGAAAGTGGGACTAAGCAGGACATTTCAGAAGACTGTACATTACATGATGGTTTTTTAAAAAATTGTGTACATTGGATACATGATTAGTAACAACAACCAGCGATCATAGCGAAATTTTCCCACATGTCTGTTTCACATCTGATTATATGTTTTGAAAACCACATAGCCAAAATATAACATATGGAAAAATTTAATGAATTTTAAAAAACAAGATTATTTTTGGCATTTAAATTCTGGAACATTGTATTGGTTTTACTGGATGCAAGTGGTAAACTGTGGTTAGTACCGGGTGTGATGGTGGTTGACTGATTGCTGATGAGCTGTCAGCTCAGAGTGAATGTGTGCATTACACACTGTTTTAGTGGACCAGAATCTATAGACAGTAATTATCAGCTTAAATGCTGATAAATGTAACCCACCCATTGAATTTCAACAAACAGGATGTTTTAACTAAGAAGGAAACAGGCATGCAGACAGATGCTTTGAGGACTCCTAAGGGAGCATCACTGAGGGCCATGAGCACTGATAGGTGGCTCTTGGTTCCTGACTCTGTACCCCACACTTCAGGGGGAACCTCATCCACTCTTACTGCTGTACATGAGTCTACTCTTCCTGTTTTGTTTCACTTTCTGTACAGTAAAAATAATAACAATAATAATAATTATTATTATAACAATAATAATAATTATAACAACAACAACAATAATAATAATAATAATAATGATAGCACAAGCAGACCAGAGTTGTCCCAGTTGTCATTAGGGCCCTAGGTGTGATCCCCAAAACTGTAAAGAAACCATTAGCCCTTGGCTAGGAATTGGATTGCACCAAAATTACCAGCCATTCAACATCTCATACTGTAGGATTACATTATTATAATTTTTTTTCTCATACTAATTAAATAATGGACTGCAGTTTATTCTACATAAATTTATGCATATAGATATAATAGATATACAATAGATACAGACATAGATATAGACATAAATTTATAAAATTTATTCAGCACATTTTTAGTTGCAATTTGCATTTTTAACCATCATTATTACAGCATTATTGCAAAAAATGTAATGGGGCAGCACAGTAGTGTTTGATCTAAGCCTGTATACAGTGTGTGTTGCACAGCAAAATTTAATTGGTGAAATTTGAAAAAAAGAAAAAAAAAATTACCTACAAATTGGAGTAGGACCATCTAATGTACAGCACAGAAAATATATTGTTGGGAACATTACATTATTTTTCCAGCAGCCCTACAATACTAATTTATTACCACATAGAGCAGTAATGCAATCTGTACCGCTCAGCAAACCGCTATGCCGGCTTACTGTCTATGGCACGGATGGAGGAATCGCCCGACTGATTGGATGGTTTGCCAAGGTTTAATGACTTTTAGTTTTCACAGTTTTACAAGCTGTCTTGCTCTAGCACCCCAACAAATATTTGCATTCAGTGCTGGGCCAATGATGTGTCTCTAGTACAAACTGAATTTAACGGCAATATAGTAATGTGGTTGAGAATAGATTCAAGGTTAACTGTACACAACTGAAAGGATAAAAGACAAGGAAAAAGAATGTCAAGGTCTGTAATACCTGGCAAAGGCCGGAGACATGACTGTGGTGGGTTTACTCACGGAGTGAAGGTTTATTCACAGATGGTGGTACAAACATAAATATGGAAGACTAAACTAGACTCAGGATTGCAAAGGTGCACTGGAACTGAAGCTTACTAGATGGACATGGAAACCAGAGCTCCACCAGGGCACAGAAGGCAGATAAATTTCAGGACAGACTATGGACACTAGGCATTAACAAGACAGCATCTAAAAATATGGATATACAAGGCCAGCTGGCATTACAGAACATAAACTGTGAGCAGGTATCTCTGAGACAGGTGAAGGTTAACAACTGGTGAGAAACCAGGGGAAGATGGGCATACTGTTACCACCACCAGGTGAAAACATTCCAAGATCTGCCTCTCTGTGTGATCTTGATTCAGAAGATGTCCTTTCTGGTGCTTTTTTTTTTTTTTGAGTTGGTACTTGTTGGTTGCTCATTCTGCCAGGCAAACAAAATCTATAGCCGGCACATGCTCCTAAAAAAATGGATTACAGGGCGAACGAGCTGTTACAGCAGACTTTTTCCATTCCCACAACATACCCATGGATATAGCTAGAACCCCAGGCTCTTCATGGATGACTATCCCAGCAAAGAGGATGCGACGGCAGCGCAAGGACAGAAGGCAAAGGTGGGGTTGCCAGGCCGGTGTGCTGGTGAGACTGTGCAAGAATCCAAATAAGCCACCATTCCCCAATATTTTTCTTGCCAACGTAAGAAAAAAAAGTAAGATCCCTGGAAAATAAAATTGATGAACTGAGGCTACAGGTTGGCTTGTCAAGGCTCGTCAAGGACTGTTGTGTTCTGATGATCGTTGAGGGCTGACTACAGCCATCAACACCGGACGCAGCTATCGAGCTAGCAGGCTACACAGTGCATCGACATGACAAAAGCAGGAACTTGGGTAAGAGCAAAGGAGGGGGGCTATGCATATATGTTAACAACAACTGCTGTGTTAACACGAAGACTATGGACAGTCACTGCTCCCCTGATATGGAGTTTGTGATAGAAGAGCAAATACATTAGACAAGGTGTATTTCAACATCAAAAAGGCTACAGGGCTATTCAGCTACCACACCTGAGCCAGTCAGACCACATGTTCTTACTCCTTGCACCAGCATACACCCCGTTCAGTAAACAGGCTCTGATTACCACAAGGACTGTTAAAATTTGGCCGGAAGGTACCCATGAACAGCTGCAGGACTATTTTGAAAGAACTAACTGGGATATCTTTGAGCACCCAGACCTGGAGGAGTACATAGCAGCTGTTCTGGGCTACATCAAACACTGCACAGACACTGTTACTGTGGACAAAAGCATGTGTATCCCAACCAGAAATTCTGGATGACCAGAGAGGTACAGTGCCTGTTGCAGGAGAGGAACATAGCTTTCAGGTTTGGTGATGGGGCCCTATACAGTGCTGCCAGAGCCAACCTGAAGAAAGGCATCTCAAGGGCCAAATTGGACTACAACAGGAAGATGGAAGACTATCTCAGTAGTAATAACATAAGGCAAGCGTGGCAGGGGGACCAACTATAGACCTAATCTCACAGTCGCCAATGAAGACCCTTCACTGGTGGAGGGGCTGAACCACTTCTTTGCCCAATTTAAGGTGGAATCACCAGAGGCAGCTGCACTACAGCTATCTGCTCAGGGCAGCCCCTCCATCACTGTGGTGGAGTACAAAGTGCGGCACACACTGAAGTCAATGAACCCAATGAAGGCTGCTGGACCCGATGGTGTCACAGGACGGGTGCTGAAGGACTGTGCAGACCAGCTTGCCTGGGTCTTCACCAACATATTCAACAGGTCCTTACTCCAGTCCACAGTTCATTTCGACATGGGTTTCTTAAACTTTTAATTATAAAACCAAAATCAAAATATTAGGAGCGATTTTAGGACCCAACAGTGCAAATATTTCTGTATTTTATTTCCTAATTACTTTGGTGACTCACCACATGCAAGTCTGCAACCCAAAATGGGTCAAGACCCATACTTAGGGAAACATTGTGATAAAGGACTCAAACCATATTTATTTCCCCTCCCTTCACCAAACTGGCCTGGGAGTTTGAAGATTGTTTGCAGTATCTTAGCTGTATCTAGAACTGTAGAACCTTTGGGACAAATGCTTCAAATATTGTTCCTGGAATATGCCACTCTCCCGGTTTACAGCTTACGACCCCAAATTCTCATATTACCATTGGAAGCACTTTGGACTTCACTTTTCATAACCACTTCCATCGGCTCTTTGTGTTTTCCAATCTCATCGTGCTCCTTTTCTTGAAGGTGCTCTTACATGGGTTTGCAACATCTCTAACTACTGCTTGCTTCTGTTCCTTTTCAACGATTATTATATCTAGCTGTTTGGCCAGTACCTGCTTCATAGTCTAGATCCGGAGACTCCGTGGAATCTTAGCTCTGTTATTCTCAAAAACTTTTTGTGACATGTCCCATGTGGACTTTAATACTTCCATTACATATTTAACACAGATGTTCCTGTACACCCAACGTGTTTCCCAGCTACGTGGGTGTGTTGCTCAGTGTATGCAATTCCTGCTTGCATCTTACACCCTATCTATTATGTGCTGCACTGTCTCAGGAGCTTCTTTACACAGCCTGCACCTTGGGTTCTGTCTGGTGTCTGTCCCAACCCCTGTCACTGTTGATCTTGTACCAAGTGCCTTTTTTGTGCCAGTATGATCAGAGCCTTCAGGCAAGCCTCTTCCAGCCATTGGTAGGATTCCTCAGTTTCAGTCATTTCTTCTATTTGTCAGTGGTTCATCTCTTAGAGGGACTTTGTGTTTCATGATGGCTCCTTTTTTCAGTTCTTCATCACCCTCTGTTTTTTGCTATCTGAGGTATTTATTTAACAACTCATTCCTCTGGACCATCTTGATGATGTGCTCATAGATGTTTTTGTTTTATCCAGTACAGTGACTTTGATACCTGCTATGCCTCACATCTTGGAACCTTTTATTCATTCTGAGAAGCTTCTATGTCTTGGCATCAGAGGCTTCCATTTCTTCCCTTGGCCAGATTATTATGTCAACTGGGTATCAGATGACTGGTAGGTTATACTTGTTGATGTCTTACATCTTGTTCTTTCCACGAGCTAACTCTGTAGAGCTGCCTTAATCCATGAAAGTATTTAGTTGTGGCTGCCCTCCTTGCTGCCTCCTCACGATGCCCCTTTATCTGTGGGATACCCAGGTATTAATAACCATACTGCATTTCTGCTATGTTGCTTTGTGGTAACTCAACACCATCAGTCTTGATCTTTGCCACCATTTGCACACACTGGTCTAGTTTGAGTTACATTCAGAAGTCATTTCTGCAGATTTTGGTGAAGTGGATCAGTGAGTCAATGTCTTACTATCTCTTGGCATACAGTTTTATGTTATCCATGTACAGCAGATGTTTTATGGTTGCCTCACTTCTGAACATGTATCTGTATCCACTCTGTGGTGTTCCGTCTCAAGTTTGTAGTCTGTAGTCTGTAGTTCAAGTCTATGTGGAACAGCAGCAGTGACAGTGCGTCACTTTAGTACATGCTGCACTTAGTCACTTGTTGTATCATATTTGTGCTGGCTTGTAGTGTAGTTCTCTGCAGGCACATATTATTTTTTATGAAAGCTTTTAACACCCTTTTGATGTTGGATGGTGCTAAGCATTGTAGTATCCACATTTGTGGCATTGAATAATTGGCTTTCTTATGGTCAATCCAGGGTGCGCTCAGGTTACTCTTAGATTTTTGAGTGACTGCTCTATCAACCAGTAGCTGCTGTTTTGAGCCTCTGATGTTGCTCTCAATTCCCTTCTGACCTTTGAACATCAAAGAGGAGGCAGATAATTGGCTGGTAGCTGGAATGTGCTGTTCCTTTGTTTCAGTCCTTCACGATCGGAGTGGTTCTACCTGGTGTATAGTATTAGTGTAATGGAGGCAACCTGGGCCAGATTTGAACTCACATCCTCACAGGCCACAGAGTTACCACACAAGATTATTGGCCTACTGAGGTAAAGACCCAAGTTCTATGCTTAGAGGACTAATCAGACTAATGTCATGACTGCTGGGGGAATTTTACCAGCGCAGTTCACATTCTGCTATGTCCTCCCCCTCTAAATACCCACAACAACCTCAGCCCAACTACATGGTCGCAAGAAGTTTTACCCAAATTAAATGGCACCAGTGTAACGAGGATGACCCGGGACGGATCCAAGCACATGACCTTGCAGCCCACACAGTGTTACCTGACAAGAGGATTAGCTGATTAAGCTAAAGACCAGAGTCTCTTACATGGGAAGCTAATGACTTTTGTCCTGACTAACAGGGGATTTTAATTGTACCGGTTCAGACTCCACTGCATTAGTTAATGTAGGTGGTACATTGTTGCCAGGTGCTTATTTGTACTGCAGGGTATAAATTTATAGAGTATTATTAGTTTCTTCAACAAATAGATGAGGATCACACCTTGATCCTTGAGACTTTCTGTTGAATATCTGTCATTGTGACTGTGACTGGTTCTTATTCTGTGATATTGCAGTGGTTTTTCTCAGGTCTGGTACACGTTGGACATTGGTGTTGTGCAATTCTTCCTTTTTGCAGATGTTCTTCCAATACAGTGTAGTTTTTGCTCTGGGTGGGTCTGGTCTCATGCTGTTCCCTTGCAGCTGGGAGTACACATTCAATGGTTCTTGTGAGAACAGGTTTTTTAGCCTCTACATCCTTAGTGTATCTTTTAAGTCTAGTAGCTAGCTTTGTAGTTCTATGAGCCTTTGCTTGGCAGTCTCCCAGGTTTCAGTAATGAACATTCATGTGTTATATGCAATTACGGTATTAATTTCTGATTCTTTTTTGGTGTCTGGAGTGTTACCCATAGTTGTTTGTTGGAGTGTACTGTAAGTGTGTGGTACCTATCTTTCATTTATTTTTCAAAACCTGCACTGAAAAGTTTGAATAACAGATACAGGTACACCATGCATCTTTGCTGAAAAACTTGAATTGCTGTTACAGGTACGTCATATATCTGTACTGAAAAGGTTGAATTGCTGTTACAGGTATGTAATACATCTGTACTGAAAAGGTTGAAACACAATTACAGGTACGTTTAGTTTTTTTAATATCAAAATCTGTTCATGCATGATCTGAAGACCAAACTCTCCCTAGCCCCCCCCCCACCCCCGGCTCCTTCATGACCTCTGTTCACTGGAGGTCATTGGGATCTCTGACTGCCCCCCCAGAGAGCTGTCGAGAGCCCAACGATATGAGCACTCAGAGGAGATTGAAGAACAAGATTGTTGGCTACAGGTTGGAGATAACAGTGGAAACTTGCGTTTATTTTACAGGAGTGAAGTGATCTCCTGGCACACAGGCAGATTGATAAGAGAAACTAGAAAACACCCAGGCAATTTGTCAGCTGCATCTTCCTTTTGCGAGGAATGCTAAGCCCTAAGAGCTGAACTATTCAATGGTGCCACTTAGCAGAAGTGGGTGTGGCTTTGTGTGTGGGGTGGGCTTGTCTTACTCTGCATATTGCCTCATGCTACTGCAAATGTAACACGTATGCTGCATGAGTGACTCCTGGCAATTTTCATTAGGCCTCACTTTTTGAAAACCAACACCCACCCCTGTGACAACGTATCAGAAATGCTGTGAGATTGTCAGTGCATCTGGTGGTGCTTGTATGATCCAGCGCTGAAGCCTTAGGGATTTTGAGGATTCTGCCTGATGACTGAGAAAGTGTAGCACTGAGAACTTATTTTTAGATTACTGGATTTTTATGAAATATCAGCTGTAGTGCTTTGGGGGGGAGGGGTCCTTCTCCATTATAGTGACTGTTGTTCTAAGCAGAGAAGGACCTACATTCACCAAGTTGAAACACCTATCTGCTTCCAACAGCAGCCCTTATAAAACAACCCTTATTTTCTGAAACACATAGCAGTTACACTAAGCACACTAGGACATTTTGGCAAGGAGGCTGTGTGAACTGTCATTTTTCTGCCCTGATACATTCCAAAAGTACTGTGATTTTTTTCCATAGTGTGAACATCACCAAAATGAGCAAAACAACTACAGATTAAGCATGAGCATTACCATTTGTTCTCAAAGACCTTGACTTTGTAACTTTTTTCAAGAGTAAGCAGCCAGAATGGGACACAGAATATAACTAAAAATAGTGTTATGTCTCAGCGTGATGGAGGGCCGATCTGGGCTCTCTGCAAACAGAAAGAGAGCACTTTCCTTAATCATGCGAATGTGGAATCACGAGTGCCTTGATATACAAGATTAAGAAGTATAATGAACCCATGGGGCTTTTACAGGACTTCTAATGGGTCTTTTTTATCATCCCACCACTTCCTCCAGCAGCCCCTCCTGGGACTCTCCTGGGAGCCCTGCTGAACCCTCAGATAAAATGCTTGGCTGGGGTTCACAAGCTGCTGAGAACTGGCCTGCATTTGTACCCTATCGTGTTACCAACAGCCTCTGCCGAGGACACTGAAGTTGCCCAGGGAGGGGGCTGAAGATGAGCCCTGCGCAGGCCATCGGAGACTGTCTCCCTTCCCAAGGCCTAATAATGATGATTCTCTGAAGGAGGGAGTTGGGTGCCTCATAACGCTCAAGCCCCCACTTTGGCCCATTGGATCTGATTTCCGCGTGCCATCGTAAACTTGCATGATGTTTCCCAGCTGTGTTATCCAGTTGCCAGCCAGACAGACAGGAAGTAGCATCCAGGGATGCTCCGACACCCTCCCTTTCCCCTCAAAGTTCTCTTGTTAAGTCAGCCCTGGGACCTTTTTCTTTACTGGTTCCTGTAAGTCTTGCTTGTGGTAAGGAATGCTCTACAGTGATTTTTTTTTTTTTCTTGGAGGTCTAGATGTTTCATGAGAATTTTTCTGTGAGACTTTTTCAAGGAAGTGTGTCACCAGGAGACGGACATGAAAAAAAAAAAAGAAAAAACTGGCCTCACTGGAGAGCTTCTTGCTCAGAAGATCAGTGTACAGAGTCTAAACCGCAGGAGCAACCCAAGCCTAAGGGAGATGTCAAACGTCATCATGGCAGAAGCTTTTACAGAACTCCTGGAAGGGTCACGCACTCACTTCCCATGTGAGGAAGGCTCTGGCTGGAGTAGTATCATGAAAATGTGGAGGCACTGAAGATCTGGAGTGTGTGTCTGTGTGTGTGCTTGCGCTAACTGTGTGCATGTCATATGTGTTGGTATTTATTTTAGAAAATATCTCCAACGGAAGTTCCTATGTTTGAATGTGACGTATTAAGTGATTATTTCTGTCTTTATTACAAATTCCTGGGCTTTTATTAAAACAAAAAAAACTTTGTAGATTTCTTGTTTGTTATCAGCATTCATCTGTTTCTGGGTTTTCCTGGGTGGAGTTAGGGGGTCATTAATTGCATTAAACTGCAAGTCAGTGAGAAGTTCCCACAAAGGCATAGATGCGATTACGTGTGCGTGTGTTTATGTGTCCCTGGCAAAGGATTATGTGTGTGTATGTGTGCTTGGCATAGAAGCACTATGAACTTTGATGAAGGTGGCCTAGGGCCTGCATGATCTTTCCGTTCAATGAGGGAAGAATGGGCAGGAGTACAAAAGAACTGGACTATGAGAAAGAGGTTACGCATCAGAAACATTCATGCTCTGCTTTTTTTTAGCAGTTGAAGAAATCAGATAATGCACTTTGTCACTACGAAGTCAGAGTAAAATTATGCGTGATGCTGTTTCAATTTTTTCTAGACTGATGCCAATGGGTCCTTTAAAAATGTGACACTGGTTTATGGTAACTAAAATCCATCATGATTCTATGACTTTTCTTTGAGCTTTCAAGTAA
The DNA here is from genome assembly GCA_025773905.1 of Chitala chitala. Taxonomy (NCBI): domain Eukaryota; kingdom Metazoa; phylum Chordata; class Actinopteri; order Osteoglossiformes; family Notopteridae; genus Chitala; species Chitala chitala. The sequence goes on along the minus strand of JABJVR010000007.1, from coordinate 3,671,720 downwards.
TTTTGCTGCAGTTTTAACATGCATACAGTGGCAGGCATCTTCCAGCACTTCGGCTGTGTTTTGCTGGTACTCCTCTGCCTCTTGCTTGGGGTGTATTATGATATAAAGCTTAAGGAGGCGTGGGCTCTGTGGATGCAGTACCAGGCTGGTGAAATAAATGGTGTATCACTGCTGGCCCAAACTTTGACAGTACTGACAGCTTTGCAGATGTGCCTGTCAGGATTCGGCCTGCTATCTGTGTTGGAATGTTAGAACATGGAACTTCTGTTATTGCTTCTGTTGCAGCCCCACCCTCTCAGAGTTACACAGGTTCTGTCTCAAGTTCCTTCAAGTGAGGACTCTTATTCTATCTCTAAGTTTTATTAATGTGGCAATGCTAGTTTGCTTCTGAAAGTCTTTCACAGTGTAATACTGGTTCTATCCCAAGATCTTGTACTGTAACACTGGCCTCCTCCTGAGTGCCATTCACACTGTAGCACTGAGTTTACCTTGCTTTCTGTTAGTCCTTTAAACCTGACAAGAACTGCACTTGTTCCCCTAATTCAATGTCATCTGGAAATAATTGAAATGCCTATAAGCACAAGTGAATGGCTACGAATGAAAATACACAGCAGACACATATGACAATGACCTGACCTGCTCATTTTTCCTGCTGACGCCATAGAGAATCTGTCCCTCTGTGAGATCAAACAAAAGGCAATATCCCTTCCCCAAAATGATGCTGTAACAGTACAAAGAATAAAATACATGGACAACAAACACAGAACACATAAATAGTAAGGAAAAAATAACAAATGTTAAAGGGCTGCTGTGTACCACCCCACACATTACCATTTCTGTTTACAAGCTCTTCCTGTGAGAACTAATGTGAAACTTTTTAATGAGTCACAGCCCACTTGGTAGGGTTTTTACCCTCCTTCAGGAATTGAGTGTTTTCCATCTTACAAAGGCATTGCTCCTCAATCTTGTCTCTGAACTCAGTCCCACAAGCTTGTCAAGTTCAGTTCTCTTCCATAAGACCCTTGTTCAGTGTCCTGCTACATCACCTGTACAACCAGTTCAGTGGAATCCCGCATACTGGCAGTCTTATCAAAGCTTATCTCCCTTCCTTACACTGCAAATGCACTGAAAAAGACTGATATGGTGAGATTTATAACCACATTGTTTCTCTTTAGACCGCAAGGCTCAGATAAGACCATGTTGATCTGGGGGTGTAAAACTGTTCATAAATCATTCCCATTTTGGGCTGTGGATTGCAATACAAAAAAAAACAGAAACCTCACAAACTCAGAATCGGCTCTTTATTACCTGTATACCGCCTTCTTTTGCTGTAAAATGTAAATTATATATTACAATAAAGTGTAGTTTAAGTGACAACATTTGTGTAATACACGCCTGTTTGCTTGTGGCAGCAGTACTCAAGGTCATGGCAACAAATGCTAGAAAATTCCAAAGTAATACCCACAATCACCAAGTACTTCTCTAGGAGTCCTCTCACTGAGGACACAACCCTGAGTCTCCCAAGTGCAACCACACACATTCCCTTCTGCAATTTTCTCCTCCTTTTACATCTGTTTTATAAAATGAAAATGAAAAAAAAAATGCAGAAAATGTGCTGACGGATTATTTCGTGCATGTCTACAGCGTTGACACGAAAGTTTCCTGGCGATTTGGTGACTTGTGAGGGAGGGGAAGTTCCTCACCTTCCAGGTGCCGTTTGGCACGGAGAATAAGTTGCCTTGTTCCCTTTTTTTCTTCATCCTAATGTGCTGGTCCGAGAAAGGCCATACTGGCCGGTAGTATGATGAATTCCATTAGGACCTAAATTACCTTTAATAATAAAACAACAGGCAATTATGGATGTTATTCAAACGGGTTTGGAGGTGTATGTGTATGTGTGGAGCATAAGTAACATATGGCTTGTTTCAATGAGAGCCCTCCCCAATAAAGCTAACATTGTCATGACTGATGTATAGCGGTCCTGCGGCAGGCACTGAAAGATTCATTTGTCTTCTGGATTAAAGAAATGGAAAGGGGGTTGGGCATGCGCCTTTACCCATTCCCCCCACCTACAGAAGACCTGGCTCTGATCCAAGAAACAAGAGAAGTGGGAACTTGGGAGTAATTTTCAACTTGCCCTGTTTACCAAGCAGACACCCCGGCCCCCTCCACCTTCTCAAGAGAGTTGTGCTTCCACTACTGCCACGGCCCCGCCCTTACCAACCCCTCCATGATGAGCTCTTATCTGACAAACTGCTGTTGCGTGCAAGCCATGAACTTCCGCCATTGATCGCTCTGCATCTCCCCACACGGCAGTGCTCCATGTTAGAGTGGGGGGTGGGGGGGGAGAGAAAAAGTTCCTTTTTAAGACAAAGCCACAGCATAATTTGCCCATTTCAGCATTGTTTTGTGAGAGCAGTTTTAACGGTCTACTATCTACAAAGCTCTGCTTTGATGTATGCAGCTGTTATCAGGCTAAAGAGGGGGTCTGTAAAAAAAGGGAGCTTTATCTCACAGAAATATTATTTTTTTCTTTGGCTCCTATTAATTAAGAAGGTCTCCAGGATGTCTGAGAGTTCCGTGACAGAGGCAGTGGCCTGGGAGCCTGAAAGGGTTCGCCCCACCACTGTTAGCAGCACAGGCAACTTTCAGTGCCAGAGCAACACAAAACACAACAGCGGTGTGATCTGGTCTTAAACAACAATGATGGCACCCATGAAGAATGCACACAAAAGGCCCAAAACCTTAGGATCTATTAGTGCCCTCTCTAGGCAGTTAATGATCCAAATAGATACCTACTAGACACATCGGTATCCTACCGTTTCCTTCCTTATCAACCTGATGTTTTTTCACTATGAGGGCAGGCACCAAAAGAAGACCTATCTGAGCTCTATACACATCGAAATGTTATTTTAAAGCTGGCACCTTCCTCTGTCTCCATTCTTAGAGACACTCCAGCCTGTGTTGGCAGATTTAGCAGCTTTCAGTTGTCTTGGCCCACAGCGCCTGTACAGATAACCCCAGTCAATTAGATTGATGAGGCTGTAAGGAGGAATTACAGTTTAAAAAAAATACCATCTATGTCAGGGCATCCTGGAAGAGAAGAAACATGCTGGCCTGTGCAAGCTTTCTTTTTTGCACAAGTCTCAGAATTAGAAAAAAGATCACTGAATGAGAGCTTTGAACTTGTGGGTAGCGTGTTCTCAGTTTCTGCAAGTGGATGAACCTTTATGGACTGTGTATAAAGTACAAAATCCTTGACTTTTGGGTGGAGAGTCCTGAACTTGCAGATGACAGGTTCTGATCTTGTAGTTGAAGGGTTCTTGGTGTGTATTTGAGGGTGAAAAGATCTGCAATCATAGATAGAAGGTTGTGGCCTCAGTGCCAGAGTGTGCCCAGTGAGCTCAGTTTACAGGTATGCTGCTCTGTGCTTGTTCCTTGTTCATAAAGGCCACATTGTGCACACTGACTGCATTATAAAACAAGTGTAATTGCCTTTCTCACTTTCCCTTGGCATGCTGTAATAATGTGTTCTCTGTGATATGCAGCAAATTAAATGCTGCTTATGACCTGGAGCTGGGGTGGTCCAGAGCATTCTAATTCAAAGCTTCAAGGTCTCCCCAGTTCTCTCCTTCCCCTCACACAAGAAAAAGACTAACATCTGTTTGAGTTGCAGAACTTGATACAGAGAGCTACCCACAATTGTAGAATTGAATTGCATGTTTGTTGACAATTGGGAGTGTGTGCTGTACGGCCTCCCTCCCGGCACATACTCTTAGTGGTACCACGTGACTACAAAGGACATATGGGGGGGTGGCATAAAAGATTAACTGCAATGTGTAAGGATCAAAGGCAAAACCACAGACTGCACATGGACAGATAGTGTTCAGTTACCGGGATAAGAATTCTACACAAAATGTCAGAAAAACATTAATGTCTTTTTGACAGAAGATAGGCAACAAATTAACTCACTCAGATTTTTTTTTCTTTTTTTCAGTACTAATTTGACATGAAGACAGACATTTATTATACTGATTACTTTCTATGCAGAGGATTGGATAAATAATTTATTGTGTGAGGAGAGTGGTGCATGCTGACACAGAATCTGTCTAGATTACTTTGAGTGAAGAGCAGTCTAGGTTAGTTTGCCTGCTGTGACAGTGGATTGGTCCATGTTGCTTAAAATAATGTCAGTGAGAAGACATCGGGATTAGTTAATTGACTACAAATATGAAGCAGTCTAGATTAGATAATTGCAGTGGCTATGTAGTGGTCCCATTAAAAAAATTGTTTAAATTCATAATTTTATTTAATTTTTCTTTCTTGCCCTTATTGGTAAGGTTAATGTAAGTGGGTATTTATTTAAACAGGTAAAGTTAATACCACTGGCAATTTGTCTAGGTTGAAAAAATCTGTGTGAGTGGGGATTTGTCTAGGTTGGTAAATGTAATATGCAAGGGGAGTAGATTGTCTGCCTTATTAATTCCGAAACATTACCTGTTCTGTGAGACAAATGAAGCCATTGTCTTGCTGGCATTCTCCATTTTATTTCTTGTAAGGATATACAGTTTCTGTGGGTCTGCAATTGTAACATTGCATCCCTTTGCTGAGTTATGGAAATTCAGAGCCTTGTGTGGGAAAAGAAAGAAAGATTTCCTAATGGTGTGGTACATTTTAATGACATGAGAATTACTGGTACTACTTTGATTCTAAGAAATACAACTTTATTACTTTCTTATTAATTTTTTTTTCTAAAAAAAAAGTATGGAAGGTGACAGATGATGTTCCGTTCATGTCTGAGGGATGCAGTCAGGTGGCTTGTTGAACAGTAGCATCACATATCCTGAGACAGAGAAGAACAACAGCAAGACCACGGTCTGCTAGTCCAGCTGAGAGCGCTGCAGCCTCTGATCTTCTGTTCATGCTCTTTCACTGAGACCTTGCAGACGTTTTAGTCTTCTCCCCAAGTCTATATCTTCATGTGTAAATAAGGCAGGTTTCTGGTTGAACCAACCAACACTAAAATTAAAAGTGCAGTTTTGCATTATATACACATCTTTCAGTTTGTAATTACACATTGGTTGTACTGATCTAAAAAATAATAATTATGAATTATTGTGTCATTGAACTTGAAAATAGAAAAACCGTGATGCTGAGAAGCTGATCCTTGACAAACCCTGGAAACACGTGGACACTGGAATGTGAAGACAGTCATGTCTCTCAGGAGAGCTGTAAGAATACATGCAGGCTAATTGAATTTATCCTCAGCCAGAGTCGAGTGCCTTCCACTCAAAATATTATGGGATCACTCATCAATAACACACACATCTTGAAATGTATGGGTTAAACCAAACTGTGCCCTAATGCAAACACTATCAGTTCCACTTTCTTCTTGGCAGAGGAGGTACAGTGAAATCTTTCCAATTTACCCACTGGAAAGACTCCACATTTTCATCGCTGCCATCTTTTCATTTATTAAAAGCACAGCTCTGGCAACTTCTGCCCACTCCCCTGTTCACCATTTCCCCGGTCTTTTGGGTGACGCTTGAGAGGAATCTTATGTGGACCAGATATCATATTTGTGTCTTTGACTGCCATGGCGTAAGAATAGGGAAAATTTTTAAAAAGGCCAAAGAAGACAGCAGGCTACAAGGATGCAGATAAGCTCAACAGTCACTCCATCTGGAAGCTTATTTTTCTTCTTGACAAAAAAAAAAAAAAATTACTTGAACCAAAAACTTTTCATTTTTATAAATTTTTTGTCTTATGGGAATGCTCGTTTAAATTTACCCACCAAAATTTAAGGGATCCTTTTTGTTCTTCATTTGTTTGAAAGAATTAGATAGTATGATTATTTAATGAAATCTTTTCAAATGGTGTTTAAAACACCCTAAACCAAAAGCAAAGCAGGCCTTAGTGTAGCTGTAGTGCAATGAAGACTTGACTGGGTCGGTGCCTGAACAGTGCAGTGCTGTTGGTGGCATGCGTCCAGGTGGTCCTTGTCAAAATGGGTGATTTATGCTCTCTTACTCATTCACTCCTCTCAGGTCATTTTTATTTAGTTAGGGGAACTTTCGTGCTACAGGGGTCACAGGCACTTGGCCATTGGTGGCTTGGGTGATGATACAAAAATATCACTTTGTAGGGCAACTCACCGTAAACAGTTGGGGTTTCTTAGGAGAACTGAAGGGGCAGTTTATGTTATGCTGTCCAGAGAAACTGCACTAAGAGTTGTTGATGAACTTGACTTTTTGACTGGGTAGTCTCAAAGAGAACAGTGAAGAATCCTCTATTCATTGTCCAAACATATTTTAATAAATCTTTTTCAGCTTCTTAATTGGAGATATGTGTACATGTGAATATGACAGAGAGACTTGTATCCTGTCAGTGTTTGTCAGTGATTGTAAAGTCCAAGGATATATGCATAAAAATCTTCAAAAATCTCCTTTTTCTCCATTTAATGTGAAAACCTATTGCCTGCATAAATATTTAAGGTGACAAATCCCAGATGTTTACTTACAAAAAATAATAATAATTAATTGTTATTCTACATTTTGTGAGATATGGCTTTTTCTTGATTACTTGTTTCTGTACATTTAAAGACCGCTGCAGCCCGTCCATATGTATGCACATGTCGTTTAGAGATAAAAGCCACATAGACATTGGTGTATAATAACTACTGGCTGTAGGAACTGCTCGTTTGTAATGTCATGATGCCCTTATAGTAAACAGCTGTCACTGGAAGTGGGTGAGATGACTGACTGCCACCAACCTGAACATGTGTCTAATGCCTCATAGCCAGAGAGCACAGAAAGCCACATGTGTGTTGACCAGAAGACCCATTTTGACTGATAGGTTTTTTTCAACCTAGTAACAATCATTTGTGGCCAGTGCTTGTGTTACTCCCCATCCCGTACAGGCAGATGTCTTCACAGCTAGGTGGTGGGTGTCTGGCTAAGCCACGAAGAAGGCTGTGCGGTGTGGGAGGGAGCTGCAACCTGCCACCAGACGCATAGGTGGGTGAATGGCAGGGCCTGATAGCAGCTCCTTCAGGCAGCATGGCCCAGTGATGAGTAGCAGATCCTGTGGGAGATCTGTGGGGAGGGCTTGTCTCCGGTTACTGTTTTCCCTGTCCTCCCAAAGCCCCTGTGGGCTTATGAGCCTCACATATCTTATAAACACCTAAATGGGGGGTGCTATCACTTCCATCACAAATTTATTATATGAGTACGTTTCTGCTGTCAATAATTTCCTTATAGTGAACGTGGAGAAAGTAGAATAAAATAATCATACTACATACTAGAATTAATGTTTTCCTATGTTGTCTAATATGGCACCAAAGTAAAATCCTGCTGACAAATGATTATATTATCACTCTATATAGAAAGCAACACTTAGAACTTTTCCTGAAAACCTTGAAAAAATTCCCATGCAAAAAAAAAAAATCAGAAATGGCATTTATGAGCTTTCATGGTCAAGCCTTTCATATTCTTACCTTGTGAACTAAGAAGCTGAACCAGTTTTCTATTGGTCAGTAAAAATGTTACACATATAACAATATACTCAAAATAAATAAATAATTTAAAAAGGCATAGTTTTGTGTCTTTAGCTGCCAGCTTATAAAAATATTAAAATATGTAAAGTAAAATTCATATCCCACTGCTGTTAGACCAAGCCAAAGTAATGAGGATATGTGGTTGGGTGAGAAAGGCACGTCTCAGCTCCCTATTGCATGCTGTGTGACTGGAGGACCTAATGTGAGTGGAACACAAAGGCACGTCCCAGCGACCTATTGCAAGCTGTGGAACTGGAGGCCCTAATGTGACTGTAAAGCAAAGGAATGACAGTGCCGGCTCCACCATGTCCGATGGGCTCTTCCTGCTTCACCAGTAAAACTGACAGTAGTACAGCAGTGACAAAGCAGGTTTCCTGGGCCTGTGCTCATGCTCACACCCCTGCCCACCCAACAGGAACCCTGGGTCCCTACAGTAGGGTGGGTGTAGGACAAGGACCTATCTGTATAACAGCAAGGTGCAGGACAAGGACATCCATGTGCGTTCTGCTCAGTTATGTTGTTCAGAGGAGACTCGTGTTCCTTCTGTTATGAGATGTAAAACAGAGACTGCTGGTGAAGAGCTTTAAAAAATATATATTAATAATAATAATAATTATTATTATTATTATTTCTTTTTTTATTTTGTACAGCTTGAACTTAAAAGCTCTCCAGTGGCATTCTCTGTGCTACATGTCATAACAGCAAAGACTTGTGTCTCATTTGAGCAACATTATTTTGTGTGATTAAATAAATTCTTTTAATTAACCAAAAAATTGTTGTATTATTTATCTTTATGACAGATGTTTAGGGGTACTAAATATTAAATATATTATTTTCATGATGTGAATTTATTTCACTAGTCTTATGCTGAAAATAATAAAAAACCACAAACTGAACAAAAATCAAGTTGAAAATTAATTTTCCGACATCGTAGTGTAGTTTAAACCCCCTAGAGCAGAACAACGATATAAATACATACTGTACAATACATGAAAGCGTGTAACGCTCTGCGGGCAGTTTGAAGGGAAAATGTGACAAGACTACTAGACAGGTTTTACTCTATTAAAAATAAGAGTATACTTTCCGAATACCCGAGATTTGCAATGTAAAAACATAAAATATGGAACGTTTTGATGTGGAAATGTACTAAAACTAACTTTGACCATAAATTAAAGCTGACATGGATTTGTCGTATTTTGTTTTCTGGTTTCTTGTTTTTCTGCATGTCCGTATAGAAGTAAACATTTTTCCAGATAGTGTAATGTAATTTTTCACTTCATTTTTGAGTTCTTCATTTTACCTGTTGTTCTTTAAAGAGGTGATACCTGAATCAAACATTTCGGTTACAAGGCTATGGTTTTTACATATTTGCTGATATATGTGAACACGGAGCTTGCAGTCAGTTGCCTTTGGAATAAAAACCTTACATTAAGAACATTTTTCACCAGCATAGAATTTTCTTACAACTGTCTGAACATTTGAGAAAAACCATAGTTACTTCTTTTTCTTTCCAGAAAGATTATTTTACCGAATTTTTATATTCAGCACTTGGACAGTGCTTAACTATTAGGCTGATTAAGTACTCATTTCCCCCACAAAGATCTCGGTGAAGTTACAGTAAAGTTACTTGTAATGGAATATAGAAATCATCTGAAAATTTGAGCGGTGAAGCAGGCACTGTTTTGATTAGGCACAACGTAATTATAGTGAAATCTAATTTGTGATTTGTGTATGCGTGCGTGCGCGTGCGTGTGCTTACGTGCATGTGTTTGTGTGTGTGTGTGTGTGTCCTGACTATGATAGAAAATAAATACATTAATTAATATATA
>JABJVR010000007.1:3650451-3662236 GCA_025773905.1 Chitala chitala | reverse complement strand
GTCAATTGTTTTCTTTATTACGTTTTCACGTTGGACTGATAACGCGGCCATGGGCATATATGCACCATATATAGTTTATTAAAGGTATCATCGCATGATCAGAAAATTAATAGCTAGCAGCAATTTCTTTATACTTAATTTGTAACATGCCAATCCACATGTTATTTCGGGTGACTATTGCATATTAATTTTATTCGATGTGTATACATAACTTGGACATTTAAATATATAAATACTTATACATGTCTTGCCGTAAAGATTGTTTGATACGTAAATACGATACGAGTCATCCCTAATTTACAATTTCATTTGTAATTTAATTTTGGTTTTGTACATCTTCGCAATACAGAGTTCTTACTGATTCAGGATAAAACTACAAGCAATCCTTTCGACGAAATATTAAGTGGATGAACGCCACCTAGAGTTATGTCAAAGTAGAGCGTCACAGAGTAACTACTATACGTAGTAAACATGGTAATTAGATGTTTTACAGTAGATCAACGCTGTGTAAAAGCGTCGAGTTCCCTTGGTGTCTCGCATTTGTGCTTTTTAACTCCACAAAAGGAATACTGAATTTTGAAAATGTCATATGTGGATCATTGTAAGTAATGTAAATAACAATATATCCTACTTGGGTCGATTTTGGATCAGTTGAGTATAACGTTAAGTCAAAAAGGACTGTGAAACATTTTCTTGACAGTAAGTGCTTACATCCAAAATGTAATAGACTGTAAAATAGAACCATGTTTAACACGTTAAGAAACGTGCCTTTGTAACCTTACATTTGTATATAAAAATTCTTTGTGTCAGAATTCACTTTTACAATACACACTACTCATGTAATAATCTTTATATCAGGTTACATTAACTGGATTACAGTTACAAATTACTTTAATAATCCATGATCTATGTCACAAATTATAGTTATAATACAAGATAAAAAGAAAACTTTTATTTAAAGTCAATGAATAAACTAGTTCTTACAATTTAAATTGAAACATTTTTAACTATTGTGCTTTGTTATATATGTGAGGCAGATCAATATTTATTGGCCAGCAAATATTATATAATGATATGAATACCTTCTGGTCTGGTCATAGTTACAATATAAATATAGTAATATAAAATACATATATAATAAGTTAACAACAGTAATTAATCGAAAAAAAAAAAATCTGAGGGAGAAACGACTGGACACCTTGAATTTAACATGACACATTGACAGTCAGAAATTTTTCAAATAAAAAAAAGTTTGATTGTTTTGCTAACCTGAAAACACCCCAGTATATATTGGGTATAGCACAACATCTGTGTCCTGTGATTCTATAGTGTTTCAGGGGCCCCTGGCATCATCCTCTGAGGCTGTTTGTGCTCAGGCCCTGGGTAATCAGTTCAACTATTCCCCCCAGGTCGACACAGCTCTTTGTTTATTTATTTATTTACTTATAATGTGTGTTTTTATTATATAATTACCAATTTTGCCGATGACCCTAAATTGGATAAGGCGGTATAGTGAGTGAGTGAGTGAGTGAGTGAGTAATTACCTATTTTATGTAATAGCAAAATAAAAAAGAAAATGTATTAAAAAAGTAATTATGGTACAAATTACTAGTCAACACTTGCAGTAATTCAACAACTAACCTGCAGAACAATGTAAGAAGAAATTGTTTTCTGTTTGCATGTAATAAAATATCTCACTGATCACTTGAAAACGTTTTTCTACTACTGTTGCAAAGATAATCCATAAATTAATATATATTGAGACAAACCTTCAATTAAGCAGTTATGTCAATTTATGATTAACAAGAAACCTTACTGTAAGAGATTTAAAACAAGCAGTTAATGTCAATTTATGATTATTTGGAAACTTTATTGTAAAAGATTTAAAATTCTTCAATAGACGCACTGCACTCCCCCCTGTGTGTGTGTGTGTGTGTGTGTGTGTGTGTGCGCGCGCGCGCGTGTGTGTGTTCTCTCCCTTTCTTTGTCTCTCCCGAGACCCTGCTGCTTGCAGCAGCTAATAAAATACATTGAGCACGAATCGGTGGAATTTTGACCGTATTTTTATGACCCATATTTATTCCAGTTTCTAATACGTACTAACATCTAATAAGCACGTTTCCGAGACGGACCGTGTTGGTTATAAGTCTGCTCTATACGTTTCAGCATTGCAAGTATACAAATTTAACGACAGAATGTTATAATTTCCTTAAAATATTCTTAATGGACAGCTTTCCCTAACGTTTAGTTACCCAAGACATTATCACTTGATTGAACTGAACGAATTAGGTTACAAAAAATGTATTTTACTTTTGAATGATGTCCTTTTTAATTATATAACTCGTTGTAGTTTCAATATTTCAAAATTGCTCTTTCAATACTGGCTAGTTTGACTATTACAAAATAATAAGTACACACTACAGTAAACCTCTACGATGTGTTAAAACCGACTTTATCAATTTCCTATTTTCTTTGTAGCATAAAAAAATGAAAGTACATGATGCATAACGCAGAAAACAACAGTGCTTCTATTATTTTTTATTTTATCTTTTAATAGAGTATTATGCATTATATAACATATGAAAACAAACTTTAATATATGTAATTTCTTCTAAGTATATAACTTTATTTAATATTCATTTCTAATTCTGAAATAATAATAACAATAACAAAATAATAATAATAATAATTATTATTATTATTACTATTATTATTATTCCCCAATAGAAATAAACACTTTTTTCCACGTGTAAAAGCACCATAATGACAGTATTTTTACAATTAAAAATACTTGGGAGACTTAAGTCTGCATTTTGTCATTTGTTAGATTTAACCGGTTTTAATCATATATAACTTTATAACATTAATTTCATTAATGTTAACATAATGACAGTACTCACTTTGGTCATATAATATTATTACTGTGGTTTGATATGACCAGTTCTCATATTCGTGTTTCCAAATAAGGTACCGTTGAACCGAAGTATCGAGAAAGGAAAACATATTTAAAAGAAACACTGTGCGAGCTGTAAGGTTTTTCCTGAAGGTTCTTTCTAAGGCTCACAGGTATCCCGCCACTGCGTGTGTTAGAAGACTCTGCCAACGGAAACGCGCATAATTTTTTTAGTCGATTTGGACGCCAAAGTACAAAAAAAACTTTGCTTCACTACTTTCCTAAGTCTTCCTGCACTGCTGCGCACCCTTACGAGATCTTTCCTTGCCAGGTGGGTCGGCTTTTCCGAATAGGAACTGCAGGTTATGGTAAAAACTCCCAAGACCCGAAGGTCAAGGAAAACAACTTGCCAGACGCAGACGTCGTTATTTGGAACAGCAGCACAGCGCTAAGTGGCCTAATATTAATGCCGTTTGGTTAAACAATAGATGGAACTTTGCCAGTGTCGCTATATTTGGATGTAAATTTGGTTTCATATATTTAATTTAACATTGTTTTAATAGAACTAAGTTAATATAAGTTGTATGCCCTCTTGGATTTTATATGTCAATATACAATTAAATGATATTTGTTATATTTGGATAATATAAAGACCTTTTACCTCCACTTTTGCGGTTTAAAAGGTGTAATAATGGTTTGAATAAGTAACTTTTAAGTTTTGATTAATGAGAAAAGCACATAGAACATGAACAGAACTGGTTTAACTGTTGTTCATTTTTAGCTAAAGGGCCAAATATAATTATTTTACACATATATCCCACATCATTAAACTAGAATATTATAAAAGATAATTTTTTAGTATCATTTATGGTCAACACAATAATGACTGATAGTACAAAGAAAAGGGGAAACAGTTGTAGCATGTAATATAATCCCCTGCTTTGGGTAGAAGAGCCACACTCCTGTGAGACAACATTAGTCATTATCTTTGAAAATACAGGAATAATTCAATGAATGTGGTATTCCATATCATTTATACAACTGCAAATAACTCAAACTAAATTATTCACAACAAATTATTCAAACAAATGTATTTCAACAATTATTTAAAATGTGTGCAAAACATTTGCAAATTAACCCTAACAAAATATAATATTAATTATTAAGACTTGTGTTTGATTAAAATTTAAATTTACTAAAATTTGTTGCACATAAGATGATGTACATCTGGCCTATTATGGTGATTAACAATGATTTAAGTGTTTGGATAGATAAAGAAAAACGTTGATGAAACACATTAAACTGCTGCTAACAGTTAACAATTTTTTTTTGCCTTGTTGTATGCCTTTGCACTTGAATGATTATATTTTCCTGGAGGTGGTTTATGTGTGTGTGTGTGTGTGTGTGTGTGTGTGCGCTACTTTCCTTGTCAGGGCAGGGCACGACCTTGTCGGTTTCCACAGGGACCCAGACACTCTTGAGACAGGCTGCAGGAAGGGCCGAGTCTGTGTTATTCTCTCCTGCTAACCTGACAGGCACATGTCATTTTCAGGCCACAACCTCAGCAGGCTTGAGCAAGTGTTCCGCTTCTCTCCCCGACACCAGAGCCATGGGCTGTTTCTTATCTCCTTCTTTCACATCTGTAACGAAAATAAAACTGCTTAAATAAGCTTATATTTGATCAGACACTGACCCCATCCTGCATTTTAATTTAAAATAATTTGAGTAAAAAATAAACACACCAACAGGCAAAACTTTTATCTGCATGTTTCCTTCTTACAAATCTTAATTTAACTAATAGAGGAAACAATTTAACTAATAGAGGAAAATTAGATAACAGAGAACATGGGACACAAAATGTACTCATGGATCTGAACACTTGTTTTATTAGGTCACATGTCCCCAGTCACAAAATTTTGCATCGCAAAACACAAAATAAAGTGCTAGCTTGGTTGGGAGATATGACTATTATTGAAAACCTGCATTTTACTGGATAACGTAGTAGGGCATTGCTACTTTTTTTATTGGGAATGGAGTAATTTATAATTGTGAAAACCAAGAGTAAAGAGCTGCACTGGATATTAGGTGCACACCTGCTGATGCTGCTGGGCACATTGGCAGTAATGCAGCTCTGATAGGAGCAGTGCATGTTCATCTCACTGGAAACACCATTGCTGGTAGGGGGGTGGGGGAGTAATAGTGATTGAGTGCATTACTCCTCTCTCTGGCCTTTAGGTCGGCCTGACAGTGTCCAGATAAAGGGAGACTGATCACAATGGCCGCCCGCGTACTCAGGGGGAGTGCTTGCCTGTTTATACACGTCTGTCACTTTTTAGTTGGGAGTACTTGTAAAAGTGTGAGGCAAAGCAGTTATAACACGAATGAAAACTTTTAATTAACCACTATTAAAAAATTACGTTGCTCATTAAACTTTTGTATATATTTTGTATATATATACACAGTTACTTTACTTTGATGGTTTTACATTTCTGTAAGTTTAGATAATGTACTTATCAATAGGAGATTCTTGCATATGAATAAATGCCTTGTTTTATGTGTTGGATGTACTTTGACTATTGAATTATGTTCTTGTGCATCAAATGAATGTGTTTATGAATAATATATTCACATACATTTCTTTCTATTCTATATACTGCTGTTGTTATGTTTTTGGTGTTTTAAAATGACTTAGAAAATGAGCTAGAATAGTGGTTGATCATCGGACTTTTCACCAATGGAGTTTATTTGATTCTCGCTGGGAAAAGAACACCCTCCACATATCAAAGCTTTTCAACTTGTTTATAGGATGTCACTGTGTCCTCAAAGCCAAGACAGAATAAGCTGGGGCTGGGCTGAAGGAAACCAAAGTGCAGCACGTGGTTTTGAGTGTTCAGTGCCGAGTTTTCATACCCCATCCTTCACGTCCCTGAGATCTCCGCAGCTCATGACCTGCCTGTGGGGATTCTCTGCCTGCAAAACAGAATTTGGGGAGGGGTGGAGCAAGCAGGCGTGGAAGGCAGAGGTGGGGGGGAGGGGCGGGCTGTTTGCGTGCAAAAGCCCTGCAGACTGGTCGTTGTGTGGTCCTCCAGGGGTTGCGTGTGTGGTCCAGCGGGCCTCCGATCATCTGTCCGAGGCCTGCTAACTGCCTGTACCACAGCCACAGCACGACTGTTTACTTTAGCTCTGTCTGCACCAACTGAACTCTGAGCGGCGTCTTCCTCCAGCTGGGCCAAATCAGGGTCCCACTGAAAGAGAGGCGGGCTGCCCTACTCGGAGAGAGGACACAGCATGGACCAAGGGTGCCAGGGGGGTGTGTGTGGAGAGTTCGGATTTTTTCTTTTTAAACAATGTTCGTGCATTCTAAACATCACCTTCCCCTCTACAGTGAAGATGTGAGTGATGGTTATTTGTAATGCAGCCCAGTATTGGAGCTGATCCCTTTTGAAGTATTAAGCTTCATGTCTGAAGATCTGTCAGCTCTGGATATATCAGACTCCCAGTAGCTCTTTATACTATATCCTTGTTTTATTCCTGTAGCTTCATGGCATCTGGCATAACATTTATTCTGGGCATTTTCTTTAGGAAAAAGTGATCTAGTCAGCTTCACATATTTGTACATCATATATTACTTGGAAAAATAAGACACGATTCTGTATGGTGGTAGGGAAAAATCAGCAGAAAAAAATCAGATCAGAAAAATCAACGATGATGCTGTTAGCTAACAGGTCCTCTTGGTCAGATTCACATTTTGCCTGAGCAAACAGCACAAAGCTCATGTTTCCTGAAAACAGTTTTAGATATGTTAGATTTTATAATTAATCTCTGTAAGTTATCTCCTAAAACATTAGCACTGGTGATGTATGCTTTATTTGCATAACTATGCTGGTCTGCTATTTCAATGAAGATTTAAAATGGTATACCAGGAGCAGGTTGTTTCATATTATGTGTACCACATACCCAATATGCATACAATATACTGTCAATTACATGATGTCCTATAACACTTGAATTCTACAATGACTTTTTTCAAAGTCTTCCTAAGGGGGCTTGAAGCCCGTATAAACCCATTTTCCATTTCTTGTTAACCCAGATAAATGGAGACAAAAAGGACAGGTCTTCCGCTGGGCTGAACAGGATCATGTCTCATGTGATCCCACTCCTTCCACTAAAAGATTATTTTCCTATTTATTAATTTCCTTATTTACAATCCAGGTCAAGGAGTTAAGCGCCTCAGTGCACCACAGAACAGGGGGTATGCAATACTACATAAATCCACAGACTAATGAAGTAGAGGTTCTTGGGTGCTCCCCCTCAATGCCCCCACGTAGGATAATTCCTCTTAATAGGAAGTTTCACCGTACACTACAGGCTTCAGTGTTCCCACTGCCTGCCGCACTTTAAGAGCTCTGTTTTGCCAGGGAAGCCTGTGGACACCCCTGTTTGCTTTTTAACAAATTGAGGTCTGCGCAGCCAGGCGCCAGGGCAAGGCAGAATGAGCACACCAGTGACCTTTCACCTCCCCAGCGTGGACCTCGTAACTGGTGCAAGAGCTGGCTGACCCCAGGCCACATTCCGAGGTTTCCTTCACAACGGCCAGAGGGAATTCCTGTGATTTGTAAGGCCATTGTGCTAATTAGATTGAATGCAGACTACTCCACAAATAAACACGCAGATAACATTTTCATTTGTCTTTTTATTTCTGATAATGCATATCTGACTGCACGTTTGGTTGGAATTACGATGGCTGATGTTGTACGCATTACATACCTACCATTTTAGGTTTAAAACACTGATTTAAAAACAGTCAGAAGCTCAGCTTAAAATAAGGTTTATATTATACAAATAATAAAATCATTAAAAAGTTATCAACATTTTGAAATTATTGTGTAGTTTCACCTTAGTTCCCCTGCAGCTAGTTTGCACCCTGTCCAATTGTCTCCTGATCCACTCTTTGCTGACTGTGACTGTCTCCCAGTCACCCAAAGCCCTGTCCATACAAGCAGTTGGAAATTTTATGAATTAGTGACTGTATGAATTTCACAGGTATCACATTTTAAGGGTTATAAAATTATCAAGTATCATCACAAATTAAAAAAAAAACACTAAAGTAGAGCTATTTGAAGACCAAGTTAGTCAATTCAAAAATCTTAGATAACATACCAATGTTGAGATTTTAACTATGATAATTAAGCCACAAAAGTCTGACTTTTGAAAAGGATATTCCACCTTGAAGAGGGGCTTGAACACTAAATTAAATTAAATTAAATTTAATTTCTTTATAACATTTATTTAAAAATTAGCTGAAAGAATACGGAGTTCCCTACCTGAGTTTGTGGAATTTTCTGGATTTGATCGCACTTCACTTTTCATCTGTTTTCTCTAACTGTTCTATCAAATGCATCTGTTTGCTCCTGACTGTTTATGCAAAATACAAACGTTCCACAATTTTACTGACGTAAGAAGCAAACTGAAGCATGTTGAGGGCAGAGTATTACAGTTAAACCTCTTAAGTGCATACTGTCTGTAAAATACGATACCATAGTTTTCATCAGAAACAGACACATTTACCTTTAATATAATAAGCCTTGACATTTCTTGCCAAGCCAGTAGTTCCTGGCAGTCCCCATGCTGTAAAAACACATTTATTCCCCCCACTGGAGTCACACAGTCAGACAGTTGCATGCCTTTGTGCTGCAGTTAGCTTATGTTGTTCTGATGTGCCATGTTTTTGCCTGTGGGTGGTGGAGCTCATGGTAAGCGGCTATGCAAATAGATGGCATGATGGCATGCTGGGATGTATGGCCCCACTGCTAACTGTAATTGCTTTAGG
Source organism: Chitala chitala (assembly GCA_025773905.1). NCBI lineage: Eukaryota > Metazoa > Chordata > Actinopteri > Osteoglossiformes > Notopteridae > Chitala > Chitala chitala. The sequence continues at coordinate 3,653,513 of JABJVR010000007.1, read as the reverse complement.
AAGACCAATCCACATGGTTCAAGGAGTCTCTAATTCTATCAACAGGCAGGACTGTTTGAGAAAAAACACTAACTTACAAAGCTCCAGAGGATGTACAACATTTTACACACACACACACACACACACACACACACACATACACACACACACACACACACACACACACAGAGACATATCCAGAATATACATGTATTTTACAACATAAATGCTAATTTCCATACTACATATTATTCTATGTACATATTCTTACACTTATCATCAAAATTATTATTTAATAACCACTATTATTTAATAACCACTATTATTTAATAACCGCTGCTGTTATTATTTAAGAATCTGGAATAACTTTGAAATAACTCCTCTGTCTAGAAGTGATAAAAAAAGGAAATTCATATATACCATAAAAAGACAATCCAGTATGATGAGTGACACCATTTCCAATTTCTGTACACACAGACTAAACAGGTTTGCTGTTTGTTTATGCTGTCTGTTTTTCTTATTAATCGTGTACCTCTCGAGAAGCAAGATGAATGAGCTGGAAATTTTGATTTATTTTGTGAAAATGAATGTCTTGGCACTTCAGTGACAGGGTCACAATTTATCTGTGAGTTGGGCATCCTGTCATCCTGTCATTCTGTCCCAAGCTGCCTGTTTCCATCACCAGTGAAGGACCCTGCAGAAAAGGAGCTTGCTTAAAAATCTGAGCAAAAGAGATTGATCTGTAACATTTTTCTATAAAAGGTCTCTGTACGTCAGTATGGCAAAGCCCTGGAGTAGGCAAATCGCTCACTGCTCTGGTTCCCATAAGGCTTGTGTTGAAAGGCCCGCTGACACATATAGAATAGCAGGAAACTGGTACATCCTAAAAAGCAACTGGATCGTGGCCATTGCATGCAAGCAGCTACTCTCTCCCCAGGACGCTGTGCCAAGAAAGGATCTCTGAGGAGGACAGGAATGGAAAATTCATATGACTGGGGGGACGAAAAGGAACTCTGAAGTACATCGGCATAGCTGCCTGTGAGTATGATGTAGATGAGATAGGGTGAGGATGAGGGGCTGGAGACAACCACCCCACCACCTGACAGCAAAAAACATCACACATGAAGTGTTTGGAGAAGATCTTAATGGCACACACACACACACACACACACACACACACCACAAGGGTCTTGGCAAAAGCTTTGGTTTAGGCTCATTGGAGACATTCTGACTATGAAAATGGTCAGAACATGAAATGGGGACCAGAGAGAGAGAAGACAGTCCCCAGTCAGGGGATAAGTGATGAGAGGGAAGGATAGAGTAGACTACTGAAGGGAAGGGCCAAAACCCTGTCTGTCATTTTCTCTTATAGTATCACTCATCTCTTTTAGCACACTGTAGTGCTTTTCTTCCTGACCTTTTGTGGAAATTTTTAGGGCTTTGCTGAAGTCATATACTGTACACTTTAAATTATAAACCGCTCACACATGAAGAAGAACCTACACACAAGCACTCAGTTTTCCTCAGTTTTTTGAATTTCACATTTTACATGGTCTTGTATAGAGTAGTAGAGTAATTTATCAGCTTAGTTCTTTTAAAGAAGGCAATATGTCTACTCTTTTAAACAAACATTTCCATATTTTAATACTGTACCTAATTCAATGAACATTTAGGAAAAATTAAATTTGATACTGTGAACACAAAAAAAAAATAAAAATAATAACTGAAAAAGGAGAGGTGTCCTGGAAGATATCTCAGAACACAATCCCAGGTCAAAAACAACACAGAAGGACATAAAAGGAAACTGATCACAGAAACGTGAGGGAAAATAAATTATAAACACCTCAGAAATTTATAATAAAAAACACAGCTTGACATGTAAATATAATATGAAAGTAAAGGGTTACATCTATCGTCTGTCGGGGGACTCAGTGGTATGCCTGTGAAATGCAGAACAACAGAAAAAACGACAGCAAACAATATGAACTCCGCAGTCAGCTCAGCAACAGCTGCGGCTAACAAAGAAATCTGTATTATACTGGGGGCTCTACAGCTCACACGGACACCTCCACAAAGAGAAACCATTTCTCACTCTCTTTTGCGAGTAAAAAAAACACACACACACGCACACACACACACAAACACACACAAACACACACACACCGCTGTAGTAAGTACCATTGAGAATGACACCTACAACGTATGCTAAAAATCAACAACAATCGAAACTTTTGCATTTGTAAAATATCTGTTGTACGGGTATTTTACAGGTTATTACACGCTATTACAAACTGTGTACATTTACCGAGGACCCTGAGGGCTATCAGGTAAAACGTATAAAGGTTAAAGAAACTCCATAAAATGTTACAAAAGTTTGATTGACCACACAAGTAAGAAAAACGAAATGAAGGATGAGGTCCACCCTAAGAAAAATCTGGAAAATAATATTTCACAATTGAATAATAATATTAATATAAATCAGATTATCTCCACTTTTGTTCAAAGATGATGACAGCAAATGCCGAAAGGTTCACACGCGATACTACAGAAAGGGGCTTCAGTATACGCTTTTGTTATGTTGAAAATTAATTAACAAACATTTGCGTAATTTACACTTCTTGTAATGAATGCTTATACGGGTGCATAATTTAATATTTCATGCTTACTGGAACACACTTTATTGCCCTTCACACTTTGCTCCTTTCCGTTCTTCATGGTCTGCACACTAACGCAGTTCATCACGTCCTCTCCACAGCCACATCTGACCCTCCACAAAAAGGACAGCCCTGCGGAACTGAACCGTTCATGATCAAGAAAATACTCATTGCACCTGTGTACCATGTGTTCGTCACTTCAGTAGTTTTTATACAGCAATTTCTAAACGGTCGCTTACGTGTCCCGTTGCGCCTCTCCGTGTTTGGATTTAAGGTTTTTGGATCACGTTTTTCTGATGATGTAACTGAGGACCTTGATTTTGCCTGGCTGTGACCACGATTACAGTAATGCATCTCTCGCCTTTTTTTTATTTGTAGATTTGTAGATTTTGGAGTTCGAATAATTTTGTGTGTTTTATATATATATAT
>JABJVR010000007.1:3628083-3650351 GCA_025773905.1 Chitala chitala | reverse complement strand
TGGGGATGGGGCACGCAGGCGAGCGCCTGGTGGCTGGGCCCACGCTCACGGGACCCGGCCGGGCTCAGCCCGAAATAGCGATGTGGGCCCACCTTCCTGTAGACCCACCACCTGCAGGAAGGAGTATAAGGAGCCGGTGCATTGTGGATTGGGTAGCAGCTCTGGGGGGAGGCATCGGCGACCCAATCCCGGGACAACGAATCTAGCTGTATGAAATTTTATTGTAAATATGTGCATTGGTCCAAAATTTTTTTTTTAATTACCATCATATATATGAATGCTTGTGGAAAGAGAAGCGGATAATATAACGTATAAGGAGCCCTTGATTAGGAACACAGAACACCACATTAACACTGGGTAGGGTCTCTCCTTGCTTTCAGAACAGCCGCCTTTTAGGACTCCACAGGATGCTGGAAATATTCATTTAAGATTTTGGTCCATGACGACATTGCACAGTTTCTTCAGTTTTGGCAGCTGAAGGTTCATGTTGCATCATACTTGTGACATGGTGCATGATCGTGCCGGAAGCAGTCATTAGACAATCAATAAATTGTGGCCATAAAGCGAGACACAGGGTCAGCAACAGTACCCAGTTAGACTGTGGCCTTCAAGCAATGATTGTTTGGTATTAATGGACACAAATGTGCGAAGACGACATTCCCAACACCATTACATCACCAAGGCCAGCCTGGATTGTTGATAAAAGGCAGGTTGGATGCATGGATTCATCCTGTTGATACCAATTATGACCCTAACATGTGTCTTAGCAGAAATTGAGAGATTCATCATTCAATTTTACATTTTCCAGTCTTCACCTGTCCAGTTTTGGTGAGTCTGTGCCCTCTGCAATCTCCGTTTCTGTTTTTGGCTGACAATAGTAGAACCTGTCATGGTCTTCCGTTGTTGTAACCCATCCGCCTCAAGCTTTGACATGTTGTGTGTGCTGGAATGCTTTTCACTGTTGTATAGAGTGGGTGTCTGAGTTCCTCTAGCCTTTCTGACCATCTCTTCTGACATCTTTCATCAATAAGGTGTTTCCCTCCACAGAACAGCCGCTCACTGGTTGTTTTTTGTTTTTCACAAAATAAAAAACTCTAAAGACAGTTGCTACTGTTGATGTTGATTTGTAAATAAAAACAATGTAACGGCTTTGGTAACATGTTTTTGAAACAGCAGTGGTTGGACAATAACATATAAATGTGAAGTCAGGAAACAAAACATATTATACAGAATTTTTTATCCATTTAAGTTTGGACGAAATTGTATTGTGTTATTTGCTTTAGAAGTGAGAAGGATTCTGTGAGTGATCTTTACTGAAGTAATAAAAATGTAGCTGACCATACTGTATATAGTATTGACAGATGTATAATTTCTTGGTTTTGAGTTTCTCATGAGTTGTAAATTTGAGCATAATGGTAAATGCTGGATGTGTGTGAGTTCCTGGGATATTTAAGTATTTTTTATAACTTGAAAAACTGTGGATGTTTGACTGAAATGATATTCTTGGATATAAGACATTGTTGTGGATTCTAGGGTGTGATCTGTGATCTGCACTTATTATTTTTGCAGACCTGTTGTTAGGCTTCAGTTTGCTGTAAATTATAATTTATTATTTGAAAAAGATAAGTGCTCAGCCTTTGAGTGTTTCTGAGAATCTTTGTCATTGTTTTGTGTTGTTAACTGATTCCTAACAATAATTGCATTTACATAAAGCAGTCTCCTCCTGCCAATTCCCATGTTTATAAGAACATTAACACTTGGCTGAATGCAATAGCTCTTTAGGTAAATGATGAAAAGACGAAAAGATAAACAATTACTTTCTGATTAATTTGTGATAAATTATAAACATTCATGTGATTAATTGAAATAATTTTAATCAATTGACAGCCCTAATACATACAGTATATACATATATATATGTAACATAGGAAATCCTATCAAAGAGTTTTGACATACTGCACTTCTCAGATTAACTCAGTATTACCTGCAGTTAAACCATGTTAAATTCTTTCCAAGGACAGAGTTAAAGATCTGTGTCCTAACCTGTTACAGCTGAGTGCTTGTCTCTCTGCTGTGTCTCACCTGTACTGTAGTAACTTTATGTTTTTGGGCTGATTTATCTGTTAGTTGGGGCAGTGGACCATGTTATCTGTTCCCAGTTCTTCTCTGAGCTGAGCATCTCACACAGGCACTCTGTGTTGTGTCCTTACTGCTAGCAGGCCCTGAAGTGCACACTCCAATGCATGGTCTGTGTTGTGTTTTTACTGCTAGCAGGCCCTGAAGTGCACACTCCAATGCATGGTCTGTGTTGTGTTCTTACTGCTAGCAGGCCCTGAAGTGCACATTCTAATGCACAGTCAGAAGGAGCTGCTGTCAGGAGCTTTTCCTTGGTGCCTGTGCCTCATCAGTTTTCCCTTTTCACAGCAAGGAGATTTACAGCAGCCCTGCTGCAAGGTGTAAATAGTACAGGTCGTCGTCGAGTTATGACCGCAATCGGTTTCAAACCGACCAGTCATTTCAAACCGACCAGTCTTTGTACATTTCGGGATACAAGCAAAATGGAAGGGCTGCACCTCATGATCCACTGAAGGAAAGGATCGTGGAAGAAAACTGGTCAAAAAAGTTTTACGAGGAGTTAAATATCAACTTAACAATCAAAATACTGCAATTCATAATAAAACCAATACATTCAAAACATATATTGTAGACCATAAAGACTGAGTCCAGAAATACATTAAACATTCTGAAAGAGAACTTTTGTGAAGCTAATGCAAATGACAAGGAAAGGGGAAATCAAAGATGATCTGAGTCAGCATCTTTGAGGGTGAGTCAAAGGAGAATCACAGTCTAAAGTAAATAAATGACTGCTGGGAATCTGTGTCCCATGTTTTCATACACCGAAAAATGGGTTTTTCAATCCTGTAAAAGTAACTCTTTTTTGTTTCCAGTTGAAAATATTTTCTGCTCTCACTTAAAATTTTCTTTTCTTTAAAGTAAGATTATACTTTTTATGTTTGTAATTTGAACTGAACACTGCAAAGGTTTTCTATGTGGAAATTGTTACCTTATATTTTTTAAGTGAATCTCTCCCCACATCATGTCAGTGTGCACGATGTGGTCTTTGAGTGAAAGTTTAATTCCTCGGAAACTGAAGGCTCTGCAGGATTAAGGTTTGAACACAGTGCATCTGAGAGCTATGTTGCCATATGTGCTCTGCAATATAAGAAAGGTCCCTTGTATTACCAACCCACTCCTAAGCTTATGGGCTTTTTTCCTTTACGTGCTGATCCTTTATAGGTAACAAGTGGCCTGTCACAGATGTCACAGAGGCATCCTGAATGCAATCTCTACTTACACGTACAGTACCACTATGTACGTTTTCTTCCTTAGTGTTATTCCTTTTTTTTCTGGTCAATAAAAATTTCACAAATATCAAGGGCTTGAGTAAACATCACACTGCAAGGAGAACAGGACAAAATAACACCACAGAACACAAAAATCTCTTTTTAACTTATTCTTCACATGTAATGTGAAATATGTAGGAGGTTTTCATCTCTGAGCCCAACTAGTGCTCACTTCTGTTACTGATTTACAGAGCATGCAGTTTTACCCATTTATAAATCTGAAAAATGTTCTGCAAGTTTTATTTTAAACAAGCTGACCATGACCAAAACAATATTTAAACATGAAAATACTTGGCCTAGTATCTGAAATATTGTTTTATATATTGTATTGTATGTGTTATATGACCTATGCTGGATTTCTGTAAGGTTCAAATAATATGGGTGGTGTTACCAGTGGGATGGAAGGTGCATGGACTTCAGTCAGTTTGCTAAGCGTGGAGTATATTTTTGAAGGACAAGTGATTTTTTGGACAGGCTAAGTGTATCTGCAGATTTCAGAAAGTTGGGGTAGAGATGGTCCTAAGTGTCACTGTATCCACCCTACTATTGGTCCGTAATGTTGCTTTCAGGTCACTGTCAGAGGTGGCACTAAACTGACCTATGTGGTGCGACTCCACCTGTGCAGAGTGCTCTACTCTCATTGGCAGTGTGGAACCTCCAGCTTGTCTGTCTGTGGTCAGAGCCAGAATGGTGTCATCACTAGTTTGAAGGTTCATACCACAGGAAAATAACAATTCTCAGCATGCAGCTGTCCTTTTCTCCAGACCAGTGTGTAATGCCTACCAGGCCAGATGTCTGAGCCAGTAGAATAGAACTTTGTCTTGGTTGTCTCTTATTGCAGGTTTGGGGTAGCCAAGAATGTAACTAAACACAGCAAACAAAACACTAAACAAAACCATTAAGGTCATAAGCATCATCACTGTACCCAAAGCCAATAAAATATCAGTTCTGTAATCAAATACGAGGGTGTAATGTCCTTGTGCACACCAGTAGCTCAAGTGTCAAAATTCTGTCCTCTCTTATAGTGCCTTACATTAGCAACATAGCAACATGTATTTGAGTTTAAGCAGAAGTTACAGGTGATTTTCCTTAACATTTATTTACTCACTAGAAGGCCTCCATTATCCACAATAATATCAATCTATACAGTACAGAATCAAGTTCTACCTCAAATCAGTAGGTTTTTTGTGTCAGTCGAGAAAATCCACCAAAAATGTCTGGGGAAATCCTACTGGATTCTCCACTATGGATACTGACTTTCCTCATTACTGTGCTCCTAATTTACCAGCTCTGCCATGCCTTATTTTGTATGAGAGCAGGGCACTATATTGGGTCTTCAAGTGTAGGCTTGGGAAACAACACAGAAATGGAATCTATGACAGTTGTGGCCTTGTTATTTTTGTGTGGGAAAGCCTGTGCTGGGGCTACATGGCTTCTCATACATGAGATGTGCAGGATGTGTGTGGCTGAGGCATTGGACCCCCCACAGTGTGGCAGGTTGCTGCAGCCTGCTGACCCTGTGCTTCTGACCCGCCATATATCTCCTGCTTTCCAAGGTTTCATCTCCTGCTCTCTTCACTTGTTGTACTGTACAGCCCACAGTGCTCTTTTTCCTGCATCCCCCCATCTCAAAAAGAGTTCTGTTTATTCAACATGAACCCTTCCCCCTGCAGGCTGCATTATTAAACAAAAGTTGACGTTACGAAAAATTACAGTAATTATGATCCATTAACCTTCCCGAGCTCTCAGGCAGATAAGGACCATTATGGCTATGGGCCATGCAAGTGATTTAGGTTGTTTTTCTCTCTAGAGGTTAGAATAAGGTTCGTAGCACAGTAAACAGTCTTGTCTTGTAGTTAGCAGATGACTTTGCAAAGCATGATATAAAATGTCAAGGTTCGTAATAGTGTAGTGAGGAAAGGAATTATTTTAATAGCTATACAATAAGCTTATTAAAGGTGATCTTTCCTTCACTGTTATGCCACTGAAATGTGTCAGATGTGTTATAAAACATTGTTGAGATGCAGGACAGTACAAAAAGGAAGAACTTCCTCTGGGAGCCAGTGCTCACACACACACATTCAAATTTAATGCACAACTCAGACTTTGCAATTGGTTGGCTGACTAGGTAAATAGGTATCCTCTGCCACACATCTGCCAGGGCAAACTGTTTAACCTGACACACCAGTCCAATTTTTACCACATAGATTCACCCTCAGCTAATGGAAGATGTCCTGCAGATATCTCCTCTACAGAAGCAGTTCTAAAAACTCACTTTCATTTATCTGATGCAGGGAATGCTGGGACAGAAGGATAATGTGTCTTAAGTGGTGACCTGATCTCATTAGAATAACAGTTTATAAACCTCACCATTTACTTTGCCGTGTGACTCATTCAGAACATGAAGAATATGAAGACATTAAAAAAGAACATACAGGATTCTTCAGAAATCTTACTGTGTACTTGATAATAATTTAACGCTTTTATAACACCATGGACATGCAAAGAATGCAAAGGCTAGAACCTGTCACAGAATTAATGACATGAAAACTCGGCTGATTGTATAGACTTCTTAATGTGCTAGTGTATAGCATTTCCCTTTATTTGTGTTGTTTCGCAACTACATGATATATTTTAGGATGCTGGAGATCTAAGTCCTCTGTCAGCGACAGGAATAATTTATTCACATGAATCCAGGAATCTTTCTTTTAAATGAACGTGTTTGTGTCTGAGTGTCTTACACAACCACATTTCTCATATTTCCTGCCAGCACACAACATGTACTTTGTCATAGGAGATGACAAAGAGAGCAGAGAGATGAGCATGCTTGGAAGTCATGTGAAATTTGCAGATGCTGAACCAGGGGCATCATGATGTGCTGAGCCAGGTGCTTTTCAAGGTGCTGAACCATGTGCTTCACAGGGTGCAGAGCCAAGTGCTTTATCAGATGCTGAGCCGGGTACTTCATCAGGTTCTGAGCCAAGTGCTTCATCAGGGGCTAAGTCAGGTGCTTCATGAGGTTCTGAGTGTTTCACAGGTTAACAGTCACTGCCCACACATTGCTCAACATTCAGGTAAAAAGCAAATTTCTTTAAGTAGGTATAATCCATCATCTGGTATCATTTCAGTATATTTGAATTATATAATCAAAGCACAGTGTAATGTACTATATATGGAAACTGTGTGCTTACCAAAAACTACAGCTTTTATCAAACACCTCATATTGTTGTAGAAAATTTACACAACTTTTGAATTTCTGTATAAGAGCCTTGTAACTGAGTTTCTAAAAAATATGACAAAAATAATAGTAATAGTATTGCATGAAATATATTTTTAAATGTTTACAATAAAAGGCCATTAGTATTAGCTTGAGAGGTACTTATTTATTTCAGTTAAATGGCTCAATGATCTCCAGCAGTGCATTATGAAACAGGGTATTAATTGTAAGAAAGCTGAAGATTTGGATGTTATCAATACACATGAGTGAGTAATAAAACTCCAGAGTTGTGCATTGAGTTGTATTCTGATTTATGCATTAAAGTACTTTTAGATGTTTCATGCTTTTAGAGACACAGCATCTCTATGGATTGAGGTTGCATATCCATTCTGGAGCATCCATGTTTTTCCTACCCTACCCTGCCCCGCCCCACCCTACCCTGCTGTGTGCACCACAGACTGATGGACTCCTGCTGTCTGCACTGGGATATGCTGCCCTGGACCAAGACCCAGAGCTTCTGCCGTATGTTCTCCTTGGAAGTGTTTACAGCAGCCTGTGATTAACACCTTCCAGGTGTTCATTTGGAAATGCAACCCTAGCTCAGTTTAGACACTTTAACATTTTCTTCATGGCTGGATGCAGTCATCTATATTTACAAAGCACGATGGGCCAATATTCTGAACTGTTGACCACCATTTATTTTGGGAGTGTCTTATAAACTTTGTCCTGACTCTGGGAGGGGGTGGGGTGCAGCGAAGTGGGAAGAATTCCACAGTGACAGAGACCATAAGTTTGGGAAGAATAAGGGAGGGGATGCTAGGGGCGGAGACAAGTGTGAGGGTCTGTCTTGGGAACAAGGCCTGATGTAGAGTCACAACCCTGCAATCACTGGTAGTAAATTTCATCCAATGTAAGAAGGCAGCCACTGGCTTGTGGACAACATTGCCATTATTTGTGTTTGCTATTTAGCTATGCAGCTGACAAGATGAACCTGAGCCCTGAGTACATTACTCCTGGTTGAAGAATAGTTCTTTAGTTTGCATATAAGCCCAGGTGTTTGCAGTGACACTCATAATCATGGAAGGAGTACATGCACATGTAGGGGAAGTCAAAGGAGGGAACCCCAAGACCCCCATTCCTCAGAACCAGAACTTCAGTCCCTCGCATTTAGCTGGTATACGATTCACTTAGCACTGGTTTATAAACGACTTAAATTTACGAAACCAAAACACTGCAGGAATTATGCAGTGATAATACTGCCCAAGCTGTAAGACCACAATCTATGTGACAAATGTTTCTGTTCTGCTAATAAACATAGTCATTTACAAATGTGGGCAGTGACTGAAATGTTTTGCCCTGCTTTATTGTCTGTGACTGTTAGCTACTAACATTTGCCCCAGTATCCATTTCATCCATCTGCAGAGGAATGGCAGGGCATGCTCCTTTCTGCAATCCACAGCCCTGTTTATATCCTCTTCTACTCGTCACTGGGGGTGGGTGGGAGCCAACACTGATTCTTAAACTGTGGGCCAAGAATGTGGGTGCTGAACTGGAATACTGAAATATTCATTATGAATATCACAACATCTGTGGATGACATGTATGTCTCTAAAATGTAAAATGCTGGTAATAATAAGTAAAATGCAAGACCACAACCTGGCTTGCACACTGTGTTGCCTGGGTTATGCTCCAGGTCCCTGAGACCCCGATAAGTGGCACAAAACAAAAGAAATAGAAACAATTATAAATTAGCTTGTTGATGTATGTGTGTCTCCACCCAGAATCGCACCATGATGCTAACGTGCTGATGCAGACTGGCTACAGTGTTCAACAGGCAGGAGGACCCCAGGGACATGCAGGAAATGTTTTGTTCTCACCTTTATAGCCAATTCTGGTTCCAGGGATGCATCTTGTTAGGCTAAGTAAAAAAAAAATTCTCTGGTTTCTTGCAGCAGAAATTATTGAAAGGTACATCATCTACACTAAAAGCACTACACAGGGCAAACAGGAGTTAGGCACTGTCTACATCACAAAAGTAAATACAGAAATTGCATATAAATGAACCATGATCAGGTTATGCATTTTAACAGTTTGCCAAAATATGGGTAACTGTAAACTTTCAAGCATAAATAGTAATAGGTGGCAAATTGCCTTGAATGGTAAGATTTCAATAACTTTTAGAAACTATGCATGATACAGTATGTATTACATGTGATATCTTTATGCTCTGATTTTAAAATTGGTGTTGATTATTGCATTAAAATATTACCTTAAGATTCATTGCTTTACATTTCACAGAATCACAAAAACACACAACCCTCCCACACACATCAAAAACATATTGTATCAAAATCAACATTTTTCTTAGCTTTTCATGTGACATTTATTTGGTCATGTGTCTATATTATGTTTTTAGTTTTCCTTATACACCTTTACCATTTGTCTAATGTATTTAACTGGAATGCATATATCTTATAATTAGAACTGAATTCAAATTTGTCAAAAACTGGTTCTGATACGTATCATAAATCATTTTTACAATATTCTTTTTAAAAGAAAATGTCAACTTTGTAAAATGGAATATATTCTGAGTCTGTTGTTCATATACATTTAGGTAGAGGATACTGTTACACTTTAGTAAAATATCGAGATTCTTCCTTTACAAAATTTTCTTTTAGGCCAATAAACCAAAAGCATTCTGGCAAAACTTTTTACAGCTGGTGTTCACTACATGCCCATTGGCTGCATAAGAGCATGCTGATTGGATAACAAGATGAAAAACTAACAAATTAATATAAATTAACCACATGTACATCTGTGCCAAATGGAGGCCATTTTTATTTTATTCTCATTATTATACTTATATTAGCCTGAATTACTTTTGAGTTTTACAGGAAAAGGTGTCGGGGGTAAACCAGCATTTTTCCAAAATTCAGCCACTTTAGGTGGTCTTCTCAAACTCTTACATGGCAGGGCAAGAGTTACAAAAATAAACTACCTTCTGGCCCACAGGGTGGCCAGTGCTATTGCTGGTTGGGGACCTGGGCTCTGGTGAGTGTCAGAGCTTGTTCTTCATGGAGCAGGGAGAGAGATCCAGGAGTGAGGCAGGAACAAGCCAGGCATCATGTTGGATCGGCCCCGGACACATTCCTCACACTCCTGCTGGTTGGTACCCTGTGTGCCCTCTGCTGCTGTCAAATTGAACAGGAATGTAGAGCTAATCTAAACGACTACCCATAAAAAATGTGCGCAGCCTTCCATCTCCACACTGTACATTGTTTCACTCTGACAGCTGTAAGCCTAAGTGACACGCTTTGCCAAACTCCTTTTTCGGATGAGACCGAGAACAGGACGATAGCTCATGAGGCTGACATGCAGACTCCTGGGGGGGGGGGGCAGCATGAAGAACAGGCTGCTGTGACTGCCTCACCTAGGCGAAGAACAGGCATGGGTGTGCCAGCGTGGGCCATGCCCATCACACTACAGGAACATCTCTTCATCACGACTGGCCAAATACATACAGATGAGATAAATTAACCTCCATTATTAACCTGATTTGTGTGTGGGTTTACGTGAGTCAAACACAATGATAGGCGTGAGTATGAAACAGAAACTAGCAGAAAGTCAAACTGACAGCTGGAACAGATTCGGTTTGTGTTCAGTGAAAATGTGCTTCCCTGTAAAGGCTCTGCTGTAGCCCAGTTATAATGAATGCAAACCAAATGTGCACTTAGCAACACTGTAGTAGCCAAGCATAATCTGGCAAATTTTAAATGCTTTGCAGTACATTCTTTTGAGTAATTTTTTCCATCTTACTCTTATGACATGTAACATCAACAAAGATCACTAACAGGCAGTATTTCAGTTTAGATATATCTCACATCTTTTGTAGTTTGGTCCTCAGCTGAAAACTATGAACCTGAATGTTGAAGACTTGAAAATACCAGGTTTTCTTGTGTACAGGAAATGGTCACAAAAGGCGATGAGGACAGATCTGGAACCAGCTTTGTGACAACATTGCCCACGGAGCCACTGTGCAGTCCTGCATAAGCACAGCTACTCGGCACCAAAAGAACATCTCACTAAAATCAGTGGTGCAACCACATGTACACGAGCAGAACGTGGGTTTCTGGAACAGGTGTCGCAGCATTTATCCAAAGAGACGCGGAATGAGCCTGCTGATTTACTCATGCATTAGTGAAGCAGAGTAAGAGATGGTTTGCATTTGTCTGGTAAAGCTGTGTTCATACATATAAATTAGACAGATTATTTCCATTCACATTTTACTAGTTTATGAATGACTGTGGCAAATAACTTTGACTAGTTTGCGTGTATCGTTACATATGTTGATGAACATTTTCAGTCTGGAGAATATCATTAAATAAGTTTCATCATGTCAGCATCATCTGGTCACCTTTCTGACCAGGAATATGATATAGGGTTTACTTTCTTGTAAAAAAATAAATGTGAACGATTGTAAACAATGACACTCAATTCTGTTGGAGACTCTAGATGTTCTCAAGTTTCACCCTGTGTCCTGTCATGACAGCTTAGGACAGCAGAGAGAGAGAGGAGCTGTTGAGACTCAGTGCCCTACTGAGTTCAGGTCAGTCTGTGCAGTTCAATTGCATTGATGCATCCAGGCCCCTCAGTCAGCTCCTGCCGTCTTATTATCTCACCCAGGTATGACATTTATGCCAACCCCCCCCCCTTCCCACCCCATTCCCAGCCCATAAAGTGGCCCATGCCTACCTGAAATCAGACACGTCCCCTGTGTGTTCAACAAGAGCTCTGCCAGTGTAAATTAGACATTTACTTAGATTTAGCTGGTTGCTATCTCATCTGCCGTTGATGTCCCCCATACAGGGCCCACCTCTGAGCAAAGGAGGAAATCCGCAAGAACCCTATTCCTTATTGCCCCTGCAGGAAGGCCTTGGAGGGACTAAACAGCCTGCCCCATACATTTGTAATGCTCCCACGAGTCCTAATTGCTGGTAATTTGTTGACTAAAAGAATCCTGGCTTGCCTGATGCTGCGTAACCATAGCCCTTCAGAGGAAGACATAGGCTTGTCTGGCTAATTTGTAGAAACCCACATGCTCATTCCTAATTACAAGTACTGTATGGCATTGATTCTGACTGTGGTCAGACCTATGTCGTGTCTGTGGAAGACCTCACAAACCCTGTGGGAAACCCAAAAACCCTGCCCTCCAGCAACAGGAAGTCTGGCACAGCCAGTGCTATACAGGTGATCATCAGTACATGAGCAAAACTCAAGGGCCAATAAACTGTGAGGTGCTGCCTGCTGAGACCAAACAAATCCCAAAAGATGCTTAAGTGGCAATGCACAATGTCATGGTGACACTCAAGAGTTCTTCAGAAGTGGGAGGGAACTACAGCAACATGTCAAAACCAAGTCAGTGGTACAGTACTTACATTTTTATCTCAGGGCAGCATTCCTGTATCAGATCACATGCTGGTGTAAGACAGTGGGAGGTGAAAAGTTTGACTGTTAGCCAATCAACCTATCAAGAGTCTTTTGTTTTACAAGAGTTTATAAATTTGGCACAATTCTGATTCATTAGTACTAAGCAAGATGGTTTGAACACATTTACTCCCATGCATGTGTAATCATACATTAATAAGTAAAATGTCACCATTATTTTTAAACCATTTTCATTCATTTGTATTGATTTCTTCAACTTTCTCTGTAAAGCGCTTTGAGGCATGCTGTTGCGGAAGGCGCTATATAAAAATAAATTGAATTGAATTGAATTGAATTGAATTCCAAAACCCTAAGAGTGTTTAAAACAGATCAGTCTGGCTCTATGGGAATTTATTAATGGACCTCTGCATCATATACTTATTTATAAATAATCATTTCATGATCATTGAAATGCACTACAGATGTAAATAAAGTCGGTGCTCTGCTTTTCCTTCTGTATGAGTTTTAATATCTGCACACTGCTCTAGATAACAGTGCCAAAAACATAAATGACAACAAACCTACAGGTCCAATGTAACATACAAACTAATAACATACCCTTTATCTCTGGAAGCTAATCAAACTCTTGTACCAATCCCTTGGGATGACATCATTATCATTGCAGCCAACCCGCTGTCACGTGCTACATGCCACATGTAGTCACATGATTCATTGCCCCATGTTAACCTCATCCTATCTCAGTTTAAGCTCTTTCATCCCACTTCCAACACCAATTTATTGGACCAAGGGAGCAGGTGGGTTCTAAACTCAGGTCATCACTGCCCACACAGCACAGCAGACTAATATATTAACCTATTGAGCCAAAGAATCAAGTCTTTAGCTCTGGGACCCAATAGAACTCTTGTCCCGACCTCAGCAGCTCTACTTTCTGAGGAAGCTGAGGAAAGCCCATCTCCCTCCATCCATCCTCATTACATCTTACAGAGGGACTATTGAGAGCATTCTATGCAGCTGCATCACTGCCTGGTTTGGAAATTGCACCACATCATATTGCAAGGACCTGGAGTGGGTAGTGAGGACAGTTGAGAAGATCATCAGAGTCTCTCTTCCCTCCATCAAGGACATTTACACCACACACTGCACTTGCAAGGCCACCAGCATCGTGGGTGACCACTCATACCCGTCACACAAACTGTTCAGTCTTCTGCCATCTGGCAAAAGGTCTGTGTAATAGCTTCTTTCTCCAAACCATAAGACTCCTAAACTCTCAGGGATTGGACTGATGGACAAATCTCACACTCACTTACCACCTCTTCACTTTATGATCTCGCTCACAGATCATAAAACAGCTTTTATTTGCACATGTATAGAGTACATGACTGCAAGGTAAACAGTAAATAACATTAAATAGGTTCCATCATTTTTCATTTATGCCAAAGACTGCACTTTTAAAATGTGAAGTGTAAGCCACACATCAGGCTGAGTGTCGTATCTGTAAATGAAACTCTAGAACATGATACACAAAAATCCTGCTGTCTTAATTTGGCTCTCTGATTGGGGCCATGTCATGAATCTGCAAATATAACAGTACAGTTTGATTGTTCTACATTACAGGCTGAGGCAAGTGTGGGGGTCATTTTTGTATCCTTATTTGTCTATCTCCTCTTTTTGATTTGTCCAGCACACAGCAGATTTCACTTTGCTGTCATAAATGTGCTTGTAATATAATGCAGAATCTGGCACAAAAATTAGTTTTGTTTTTGACTGTGTTTTCAGATCGGTTCAGCAAACAGCTACATATCAACCTAGAATAGGACAAGTAGGTTTAGCATATGATGGCCGTGGGACAGACCGCAAACTGATCTGGTGACTCTGTTTGTACCAACCACAGAAACCCGCCCATTGGCAGTCTTCCCTCCTTCTACAAGGGCTGTGCTGTTTTAGCGCCCACCCCCACTCACTGCCACCCACTGACAGAGGCAGGAAGCAGGGCCTGCGCAGTGATTGTTTGTTTTAGTATCCTCACGGAAACGAGGAGGGCCACAGCCTGCCCAGGTTGATTTCGGAGGCCTGTTCCTCATTTGTCACTTTCCTTTTCTCTAGCTGTTCACTGGTGTCAGGTATCCACTCTGGAGGTGGACCTGTGCCAGTGTGTTGTCACCTAGCTCTACACGCATGTCACACAGCCACCACATTTCCTTGGCAATTGAGACTCAAAACACCTCTGCTCATATGTTGTTGGGCCACCTTTACAGGACAGAGAGTCTTGAGGTAATGCAACAAAAGAGCCTGAGGCTGGAAAAATACATTTTAATTTCCGTATGTTTCAGTTCCATCTTTCCTGAGGCAGACTTTAATTTAAGGGCTCTGCAGCTGGGCATCCTACTGGATGGCCACCTCAGCCAGAAAGGACAGGCAATGACAGGTTTGGATGAGGAATTTCCCGGTATGTCCCTGCCCTTCTCTGAGTCAGGACGCAATAGGCAGGCCCAGCAGTACTAAACTGGTCCTCTTAAATGGTCTGTATCGTTACTTTCCATGGCAGCTGGACAGGGCTTTTTTTTTCATGGCAAATCCTTGTCTGTCTTTCCTGATCCTTGACTTTCACTGGGCCTGAGAAGCAGTCCATAATATACTGGCCCCTCTCTTAGCCTGCCATACGCCAATGCTTTCAGGACCTCTACCCAGTCTCCATTAGCTACAGTATAACAGCTATACAGTCATTTTTATGCTCATCAGACACTTGGTTTAGTTTGTAGACGTGCTGCCAGCGTGCCTTTATACAGAATTCTGAAGGTGGACCACCCAGAGGGAGAGCTGGGCAGAATGAGGTCCTGCAGTGATCTGCTGTGCATGGAGAACAGAGCAACAGCTGCTCACGGGAGCTCAGTCATTCTCATCCTCACCACAGACACTCTGTTTACACACAAGGATTTTGAACTTTATAATTTAGAAATAAATGCTATAATTCCATGCTCCAAAAGGTACAGTATGTGATCTGTGCTGCTTTGCCAGCCTTTTATTGATAATAATAACACAACATTTGTCACTCAAATATGACTAAGTCTTCTGTTTTGAATATGACAAATTTTTTGCAAGTGGATAATGAATGAGTGAATATTCAGTACTTGCTGTGAACATTTTGCATGATGTAAATATATTTATTTCTTTGTTTTGCTGCCTTCTGTTTGCAGCTACATGACAATGAAAGTTCATGAACAACCTAAGATGTATGCTTTTTCTTTGTAACCCACTACTCTGTACTTATTCTGCCATAGAGGTGGCATGTGCAATGATATTATAGATCTGCTTGCATGGAGTGTGAAGATGCACCAACGTCAGACACACTTTGTACATGTTATACTCCAAGCAGGACTTGAACTCAAAAGGTGAAGGCAAGTTGGATCTTTTTCAGTGTAATTATGGGTGGTGAGTGGTTGGGGGGGCTGGATCTGTGTGAACCGTTCCTCTCAGGGGGAGGCAAAGTCCTTATAACTGTGAGAGAAAAAGGGGGAAGGGAATGACTCTAAAAGAAGGGGAATATTTTGATTACATTTAAATTGCAGGACGTCTGCTTTGTGCAGTAGACAGGTAGTCACCTCTTGTCAAAAGGGCCTGGTATCACTTATGAAAATCTGTTTGATCAAGTTTGGCGTGCTGAGCCCTTGGGGGTCGGAAAAACATTCAGGCTCAGCGAACGGTTTTGAGTCTGGCTCCATTTCCCTTCTCCTTTTTATTGAAAACCCATAGTTAAGGAGAGGGGAACGTAACAGAACCACACGCACACTCAGCTGCGTTTCCATTCAGCTCCAGTTAAAAAGCTGCATTCCAGGGAAAGAGAATACAGCACTCTGAGTCATATCCCTGATTACCTCTAATTACTTTGGGAAATGGGCATCACTGCTATTGCCCAAAAGTACTCTCTGAAACATGAAGGCAATGAGAAGAGGTGATGAGAGAACTTTAGACCTTTGGAACGTGCCAGGCAAAATAAAGTGAAACTGTTTGTGTAAGTTCATGTTTCCTGTTTGTAAGTGTGATAGGGTCCTATATACGACTGAAGGTGAAAGTGGTATAATTGGGGACTGATTCAGGCTTTGTGGAACTGAACTTTAGCGGTGTGTTTGGAGGCATGTCATGTGATCATCACCTGATCCGACACATCGGGCAATGTTCCAAGTCTCTCATGGCTTTTTTTCTGCTAATTCCACTGAATGTTGTTTCAACCTTGAACACAGACATCTAAAGAGGGAAGAATATGTTGTAAGCATTTGCTAATGCAGAAAAACCCCTTTTTCCTTAACACTTTGGTACAGTTCTTGAGGACCACATCAGATCAGGAGGGGTCCTTAGTGTCATTTGAATATCCACGTATTTTACTGGACAAATGCTGATCCATTAATGTGCAGGCAATTCAATGTGTGTGTGTGTGTGTGTGTGTGTGTGTGTGTGTGTGTGTGTGTGTGTGTGTGTGTGTGAGAGAGAGATCATGCACCCTGAGGGAGGGACAGATTAAACACCCCACCTCCCATTGCTGGGCTCGGTTGTTTTCCATGGAATAGACATTGTTCCTGGAATGTCAGGATGCTGTACTGTCACCCCAATTCCTAGAAGACCAGAAAAAGCCCTGCCATTTGCTCTGGCTGTATGCATATCTCTTCTGCAAAGCATGGCAGAACATGGAAAAAGCTATTCTCTGAGTGCTCCTTTGTTCTGTCTGAACTCTGTTAAAGCTACTGTGCTGTGCAGACACCTTCAAAATTTTAATCTTTCTCTCACACACAGTTACACACACAGACATTAACATGCACTTATTGGTATAATATCAATATATCCAGGATGTCTGAACAGCCAGTTGACCTTGGTTGCTTAGCAGTAATCTTTTTTTAATTTTTATTTATTTACTATTTATTTATTTTGTATCATATAGTGGAATGTTTCAACTAAAATAATCCTGGCAGGCCTGATGCTCTCTTTCAATGTTTTCTGGTTTGCTCTGAATCATTTTTAAAAGCGTAATTTACATTAGAGAAATTTCACCAACTTATAACAATTTACTTGTAAAAACAAAAAACAAAAAAAAAACAAAATTTGATAGAAAAGCTACTTTCATAATTTTAAATAGGAAAAATAATGACACCCCAGCCTCTCTGAAAACCAAATCAGCTGTCCAAAGTATTACTAAAGTACTGTAAATTTCCCATGTGAAAATTCAGTCACAGATTTTAACATTTTAACATTATATATAGTATATCTTGTATACAAATACCTGTACGCATTTAATAATAATATTTGTTTTCAGTTTTTTTAACAATTTAAATTAAACAAGGTAATTTGTTGTAAAAATCAATTACAGTGCTCCCCAATAGAAAAATTGATTGAGTTTTGGTGGGTGGAACCTTGTTTTTGTTGCTGTTGTTTATGTTAGAACAATGTACAAAGTGAACACAAGACAGGAAGTTATGCACAAACATCTGTCAGTGTGCTTATTTCCACTTACACAATTATTATTATTAGTAGTAGTAATAGTAGTAGTAATAGTAGTAGTAATAATAATAATTTATTTTCAGATAAAATGTCTGTTTCTTCTTTTTAAAAAAAAATTTGTTGTAATAATTTTTGGTTCACATTTTGAAGTCTGAGGCGGCATGGTGGCATGGGTAGCACTATTGCCTTCTATCTCCAGGCCTGGAGTTCAATTCCCGCCTTGGGTCTGTGTGCTTGTAGTTTGCATGTTCTCCCTGTGCTTGGTGGGTTTTTTACAGGTTTTCCAGTTTTGTCCCACAGTCCAAAGACATGCAGGTTAGGTTGATTGGTGTGTGTGTGTGTGTGTGTGCCCTGTGGTGGGTTGGCGCCCCGCCCTGGGTGTCCCCTGCCCTGCGCCCTATGGGATGGGCTCCAGGCTTCTCCGCGACCCTCACCAGGAATAAGCGGTATAAAAGATGACTGACTGACTATTGTAATCAAAATTCAAGAATTGTTGTAATGAAAAATCTGATATAAGGAAAAATCTGTTTGAAAAATGTCATACTGAGGAAACTAGTCATCACTCAGATATTTAATATCAAAACGTATGAATCACTGTATTGAAAAGCATGAACCAAGGTGCTATGTAAACCTTTATAAAATGCACATTTCAGCTGTTCTTATGCTTATTCTGACATCATACACAATTCTATTCAGGTATTATGCAAGTTGATTCTACAAGTATAATGCAAAACCATAAATGTCAATGATCCAGCACAACCTGGTACAGCACAGAAGGGATGTCTTAGGTAGAAGTAACTTTGAGGCAAAATGCCCAGCCTTTAGTCCTCATGTGAATCATGTTGACATGGGTAACCAGGGGTGAGTGTGCCCCCTTTTATTTACCAGGTTCGTAGGGGACAGCTGAGGATTTGGACAAGGAGCAGAGAATCTTGGGCAAAGATGCAATACAGATCATCGTGAGCTTCATTCTTCATGTTGCCTTGCTCCCATCTCAAAGACCAGGTTCTGGGGTCAGGGGGTTAACACAAGCCAATTACCCAAACAGTTAAGGAGGAGACAGGAAGCACAATATTTACCCCATGAATGCCAGAATGATATACCACACACCAAGAAAAGCCTTGATTTAAAGAGCCATTGTGCTTTCCCTTTCATGGGACTAACATTCTTCTCATCTGGTAGAGTGCAGGTCGAAAGTCTGCTGTAGACCTACATTTGACATTTTATTTCTAATTATATATTTATATTCAGTGCCTAGCCAGCCTTCTGAAATGCAGCTGTCAATCACTCTGGCCGCCAGCCTTCATTCCTGTTTATCATTTGTTATATGGAGCAGTCTTATGGTTTATCTCATGAGATCCCCAGCTCAAGTGATGTTGCTCAGCCCCTGGGCTTGTTATTGTACACGTTGGCTTGCGTAGGCCGTGATGATGTGATCTGTCAGGAGCCGCCTGCTTCCAAGACAGAAGTCATCATGTATGTGTGCATTTAACTGTGGTAAACAGACAGGGCTGTCGGAAGTGGGATTTAATTGAATTAGATTCACTCCCTCCCACCAGGATTAGATGGCTTTGATCTTTCACTGAAAGATATTTTCCCTGCCGAGTTACTTCACTCCCTCCTGAATGCAGTCTTCCTGAGCACAGGTGGTATGCAGGACAAGAGTTACGCAAAGGAGAAGCCAGTCTATACCCAGATGTTCCTTAAATTACCGGAAATGTATTTTTAGATTTAAAGGCACAAAACAAATATTTTATTGTAGTTGTTCCCATGTTTTATAATTACATCAAGATACTTAGCATAGTATAACAGTTTATTGTTTGATTGCCACCTTGGTTCAGTGAGTAGTGAGTGACAGTGCTGTTGCATACACTCCAGCCTTTAGCCCTAATGTTAGCTGTCCAGGTGTATAGTGTTCAGTCCACACTGCACCCTGAATTCCACTCTGAACACACCATCTGAGGTCAGGCTGCACAATGATCTCAACTGAATGGCTGGTTGCTACAAAAGGATGAAGACTTTTAATGAAATTTTGAAATACAAATAAGCAATTTTTTTTAATGCATTATGAATTAACTGGATTTTTCTGTCACAGCTTTTAAATCATATGTATTTTCTCTCATTTAGTTTTTTTCTTTTCTTTTTTTGGTCTTTTACTTGAAATTTTGGGAAAACTACTTACCCTTACAAAAGTCATCCAACAGTATTATAAGAATGTCATTACTTGTTTATTGTGTTCATATGAAAACTTGGCCATAATGCCAAATCGCGTGAGTCTTTCTGGGAAAAATGAAGTGTGTGTGTGTGCAGGAGAGACAAGCAGTGTGTCCAGCTATGTTCTCATGTGTCACTGCTCTCCCCTTTGACGTCTTCCTCAGGTCAACCTCAGCCATTTTAACAGTGAGTGCTTCAGCGTTCTCTGAGAGGCTGTGGCAGTTTGTTCAGTCTGGGAAAGGCTTTAGACTGAATCTCCTGCTGTCTTTCTGATCCCTTGCAAGTTCTTAAATCATGTGCAGTCATGGTGGGATGCCGTCATTGTAGGATGTTGTCATTAGGGCACTCTGCAGAGCACACGGGGTTAAGGTTGTACCCAGGGTCATGCTGGAGGTGGGAGGACTGTCGTTTGTCGTAACTCACTCGATAATGCAGCAGGACTTTACGTCTATATACATCTCAGTGAGTGCTATCTGCTCTCATAAAGTCCATAGCCAGACATTTGCAAGATACGGGACAGGTCAAAGCTGTTAAAGGCAGAATGAGGGACAGTCTTGTACAAGGCTAAACCTTGCCCTTCCTGTTGCTCCCAGGACACAAATCCTTCTTTGCCCCAAACCTGCTTTTTTCAGTGGAGGGATCTAGATGGAGATGAATGCTGTTTAGACAGCCCAGCTGGCGTGGGTGGTCATGCAACCAGAGTGTGTGGCTGCAAAGTTTATAGAGTCTGGGCATAAATGAACTGTTGAAGACCAATGGAAGCCTGAGCGCAATCACAACATGGAGCCAAATATGAAAGAGCTGAAAAAGGAAAAAGAAACGGGGAAGAGGGCCCTGGAGAGGCCAGGTTCAGGGAACTGTGTCATCAGGACGCATCCCTCCACAAAGCCCCTTATTCAGGAGCAGGACACACATACCAGGCCCTTTATGCATTATAAACTTTTAATAGATTTAAATGGTTCCACTCGGCAGGCCTTGCCACAGAACCCAGCCAGACGCCTGTCTTTCTGGCTCATCCGAGGCCTCTCCCCGCATCTTTTCCACTCTCCTCTGAGTGAACAGGGCCTCTCTTGGATTCCCAGAAAGGACACATTGGACCACAACAAGGGATTACTGCCAGCTTCAAAGTGTTGATTGTAGATTCCTTTAGTTTTGTAATGTGGTTTGAGATTTTGGGTTTGAAACATTGTCAGTGCCTTTCTGACACTTCTCATCTAGAAAAGAGTGTCATCTCAGCCGGCTGGTACCCTGCACATTTCAGGCACCCATGGCCAGACATAGTTGCATCCACTCATTGACTGAACTATTTGGTAGTCTGAGGTTTCTTGAAAATTGGATGTTTTCAACCATGAAATATTATTGTACAGAATTAGTTAAGCCCATTTTGTACTCCTTCACTAATTTCTTAGTGACCATGTTTATTACTGTGACAAACTGTTGGTAATTTCCAGTGGTTTAGAGCTTTAATTTTGTTCTGAAGCTATTGGGTTTTTTAGAGAAGTGGGCCTTTGTGGATTCCCTGTCTCTTCAGGCACTGCCATTGACCAGGGCAGATGACTCTGCACCTTGGGCAGTCACTCTGTAGTAATAATCTATTATCATATACAAGCTCACTCGAGGGACCATTATCTGTTAGGGTACAACCCCAAATGACCCTATCCACGAGCTGTGAGTAATGAAGTGATGTAGTAGGACTGGGCACAGACAGCAGATTTTGAGGCCCCAAAAGGAAGGGGCAAGTGGCAGTCCTGCATGTTGTTACCCATAATCCCCATCTTATTGCACAGATAAGAAGGTTGGACCCACTGAAGTCTCCATACATCCACTGTAAGACAGCTTGCCACCCAGGAGGTTTGAACTTTTACACAGAAATGTTACGCAGAGAAATGTTAATGTCTGTGTAGGTTATGAATCATTCATAGTACACCTTGATTTGATCAGAAACTGACAAATATTTTATTAAAAAAAACAACTGTATAAACCATTAATATAATAATTTCCTTGCTACTAAATATTCCACGATCAACTATTAGTGGTATTATAGCAACTGGGAACAACAGCAACTCAGCCACGATGTAGTAGGTTATGTAAAATGACAGAGTGGGGTCAGCACATGCTGAAGTGCACAGTGTGCAGTGGTGTAAAGCACGCCTCCACTAGACTCTGGAGAAGTGGAGATGTGTTTTCTGGAGTGACGAATCACACTTCTTAGTCTGGCAATCCAATGGACGTGTCTGGGTTTGGTGGTTTCCAGGAAAACAGTACTTGCCTGACTGCACTGTGCCAAGTGTAAAGTTTGGTGGAGGGGGGATTAAGGAGTGGGGCTGTTTTACAGGGGTTGGGCTCGGCCCCTTAGCTTCAGTGAAGGGAATTCTTAAGACATCAGCATACCAAGACATTTTGGACAATTTCATGTTCTCAACCTTGTGGGAACAGTTTGGGGATGGCCCCTTCCTGTTCCAACATGACTGTGCACCAGTGCACAAAGCAAGGTCCATAAA
>JABJVR010000007.1:3589775-3611158 GCA_025773905.1 Chitala chitala | reverse complement strand
CCCCCCCCCCCCCCCCCTCCCCCCCCCGCCCCCCCCCCCCCCCCCCCCCCCCCCCCCCCCCCCCCCGGGGGGGGGGGGGGGGCCGCGGCTGTGACAAAGGTGCTAAAAGGCTGCGTGACAATGAGGACCCTCAGCGGGGGTCGCTGGAGAGAGGACAGGGGGTGTCAATCACGGCACAATCGCACTAAAACGAAGGCGACACAAAACAGGCGCCACGGAGAGAGCGAGCGCACGAGCCTGCGTCCATCCGTCCGTCCGTCAGCCCTAGATCACCAGTCCAACACGCCCACTCTGAGAAGCTGACTGCAGCGGAACGAGAACACGGCTACTTCAGCGCACACGAGAGAGCAGAGAAGGTGGGTTGGGTACCTTACAGGAAGCCCCACGGCTCAGAAAATACAGATCAGATGGGGGCAGAACACAAAAATCATCAGGAAGAGCAAAGCGCAGGAGGAGAAAAAAAAAACGTTAAAGCACACTGAACGTACATCCATGCCATGGCTGACGGAACCCAGTTTGTAAGAACTCAGAAGAGCACTGAATTAAGACAATATATAGATTCACGTGCTCTTTAAAAAACACGCTTTACTAGGAAACCAAGAGACCCTTACTGTTCTGACACATAAAGCTACAGTGACGTATATGTTGTCATTTCCACACTCACCCCCCTAAGAAACATTAACACGATCAAGCTTAATTAGACTTGAGCTGATTCTTTACTGGAGACTAACTCACTGTAAATGATTACTCATCACGGGACAGGACGCAGAGCGGACGGGCTCACCTCCCGCACAAGCGCATGCGACAGACGTGCTCGGGACAGGGCACGGACACAGAAGCACTGGTCACGCCGCTCCCATAACCGCCCACAGAACCCCAACACGTCCCCTGCTGACCCGAAGCCTGCCTTCCAGAGGGTCGCACGTCCTCGTAAGGACAGCTAACAGCCGCTAACAGCCAGGCTGACAATAACGACAGTAATAATAACAATGGAATAATCCTAATAATAACAAATGCATTCGCCACGCTGCCGAAAGGAAGAGGACATTATCATAAAGACACAATTTGCTTGTTTTGCAGGCTCTGCTGGGGGAAGAAGCCAAAGAGGTAATAACTATTAGTAAATCACGGTGCTTTGTGAAATTCCAGCTGTGGTGGCTGCATTTACATACAGATAGAATGGGTATAGATAGTTAATATGTATGCATGGAGGAGAGAGAGCGGCCCTCTCTGCACTGACACGAGACAATCAACCGCTCTCGCGGGCACGCTGATCGCCGGCCGCGTGGCCGTGACCTCATCTCCCGCTCATCACGGGAGGTGTGGGGGGGTGGGGGTAGACTGCAGCTGCAGGGGAAATTTGCCCAAACACAGGCAACAACAGTTGCAATACCTCCTCCCCCTTTATCCCAGGAGGCAGGGATCAACTCATACTTAGTCCGTGGAGGGGGTGTGGAGATAACTTCACCCCCCTGCTGAACAAGATACATGTGAGGTCTGAGTTCAATCAGGAAGTATGTATAAAATTGCCAGGGATCGGGAATTTTATCTTATGAGATGTTGCAGCAGTCCCCTGATTTTATGACACGATGCCCTTTATTATCATGACCGGTCCACCCAAAGCGCTGTCTGTATCACCGTGTTGACCCTGGTCTTAAATGTGTGGAAGCGACTTGGGTCTAAACCGAGAAAACTAAGGCCTGCTGACCAGTTCAACGAAGACAAAGTCACAAGTTTTTAAAATGGCGGTGTACATTATTCAGAGTGCCCCGTGAGGGTGCAATATACACAGGTTTGTCATGTGTGTCGGCTCTGCCGCCTGTCTCACAATCCACACACACTCACGTCATGAAGGTATGCTGGTTTTATGGTTCATATGAAGACACCTGTGCAGGTAAAGAATGAGAGAGTTTTGGGGAGGCTACAGTGTCGAGGACGGGATGACCCGAGAACTCGCGACTCCTTGTACGTGCACAGACACGACAACCACCCCCCTGCGCTCGCAAACCCTGGGTGTGAACAGGCGCTTGGTGGCACCTCGGCTTTCCCACCTACCCCCCCGCCCCCTCCACACACTCCGAACTCCCAGAAGGGGCACCGCTCAAAGCGGTGGCAGCTTTTAAAGGCCGGAGGTGCTAATTGCAGCAGTCGTTTACAATAACACCGGATCGCAGGCTTCCATCAACTCCTCGTTCAGAGTGGAAAGGAGTAAACCACAGCTCCCAGTGCCCCCTCCTCTACTCCAACCTCATGCTCAAGTTCGCACCAACAAGTTACATGCAGAGCCACTGCACTTCAAGAGTCCGTCTTAATCCAGCTCGATGTTACATGCCCATTCAAATCAAGGCATCAACATAGAACCCAACATAGATCGCCGTCTAACAAACTATCAACCACATTCATTAAACACTGTTCAGTCGAGCCAGAACACCGAGACTAACACGATGCCTAACATGGTCGCATGGACCTTATGTTACAGAGCCTGGGGTGGACAAAACCGATGCCACACAAGCCCAAAGAGGACAGGCCCAGCCCACTTCATGCCTACCCTGTGCTCTAGCTGAAGCTGTCCCAGTTCAAGCCCCAAAAGCCCCTCCCTCACTTGTCTTTTTCCTTTATTTATTGACGGGTTTCTGGTGCTAATTGCAGCCAGACGCCAGAGAGGCCTGTTCTTGAGCAGAGGCATGGTTTATAATTATTATTTACTAATTCTACTAGAGGACTTTGTGTTATTTATTTCCAACAGCTTGTTTGTTGTCAAGTAACCAAATCTCCTAAATAAAACAACCTGTGGGGAATTGCTCTCTTTTATGCATCTTGACTAGAAATAAAACCCCCTTGCTGCTGGCAGGGGGAGGAGTGCTCTCATTTGCTGTGGACCGTAGAAGACCAGGGCCAAAACTCAATGTACACTTTACTGACTCAGTATCCACAAAGACTTTTAGTTACACTGTACTCCTAAAGGTGGCACAGGGAGCATAACACAGGAAGCCTGGGTAGAGAAGAGAGAGGGGGGAGCAGACAGAAGTGAGAGTGGAGAGAGAGAAAGAGAGAGGAACAGGAAGGGGTGAGCAGGGAGCAAAAAGGGGAGAGCAGAGAGCAAGGACAGGAGAGATAGGAGAAAGGACAGAGAGCAGGGAGAGAGGGGGAGCAGATAGAGGGGAGAGTGAGGAGTGGAATGGAGAGGGTGGGGATGAAAATGGGAAGCAGAATGTTGAGCAAAGAGGGCAAGGATAGGAGAAAGGACAGAGAGCAGGGAGAGAGGGTAACAGAAAGGGGTGAGCAGGGAGAGAGGGTAACAGAAAGGGGTGAGCAGGGAGAGAGGGGGAGTAGATAGAGGGGAGAGTGAGGAGTGGAATGGAGAGGGTGTGGATGAAAATGGGGAGCAGAATGTTGAGCGAAGAGGGCAAGGATAGGAGAAAGGTGAGAGAGGGGGCAGAGAAAGGGAGAGAGTAACAAAAAGAGAGGGGTGAAAGTGGGACAGGGAGCAGGAAGAGCACAACCACTCACCATGAGGTTGTTGGGTGCTGGCCGCTCTTTGGGCTGCTTCCTCATACTGCAGGCAAAAAAAAAAAAAAAGGATTTTAGGTCATCAGTGATGGGACCCGTGAACCTCTTTTCAGCCGAATACATATACAACATATGCTTATTAATTGTTTCACTCAATGTCCAGCCACTTATCATGGACAGGGGCACAGTGGCCTGAGGCTATCACAGACGGCAAAGGGTACAAGGCAGGGCTCGCCCTGGACAGTGTGCCAGCCAATACAGGGCACATATCCACTCATACGCAGTCATAAGTGCCCAAGCCGCGGGAGCTGGACGTCTTTGGACTGCAGTAAAAAACCAAAGAGGCCAGACTAAGCCTACACATGCAGGGCTCCAACATACAAAGTCCACACACTTCCCCACCTTTATCAATTGTAATTTTCTCTTCCATCATACACTGACAATTTTTCTTTAAAGCACGTAATTCCTAACACCTCCCTACATCTCCTCTAGTCGTCACTAAATGATTTTACGAGCCAGGGGCACACGAATGCTCAACACGGAGCAGACCTGCATTTACTACAGTGAGCCCGAAACAAAGACCTGATCACCATCACCAGAACCTGACCAACGGCACCGCGTTATACACATCAACAGGCCCCAAAAAAACGGAGCAGACACAAACCACACGTCTCTATATACGCTGTAAAGCTTAAACAAAAAAGAGAGAATATTACCAACTACAAGATCATCATTTTAATCAATGTGGTGTTTCAACGCTGACTAATTGGCTGTAATTGGGCTTACTTGGCCCAGATCACCTAAGCATGTGCCGATTTGTCATTTCGACCTAGATAAGGGATGTGAAGGATTAGCTGGCGAAGGCAACATTTGGAGGTAACCGGCGGTTTGCAGCGTGATGAATTATGCATGCCCGCCGCTGGGCTAATAATAGCCAGGGAGGGGGCGGAGCCCAGGCAGGGATCTCGTCACAAGTCGACTTGAGCCTCGCTCTCGAGCCCAGGTGACCTGTTTGTGTAAATAAGGCTGGGGGAGAGTAAACAGCAGCTGGCCCCCCCGCCCTGCATGCACATCTGGGGGGCTCCCAGGGTGCCCACAGAGGTGCGGACAGGGAGGCTCGGGGCGCAGGGGCGCCCGAGCCAGCAGCTGGCGGGTGCAAAAGGTAGGACGTGGCGCACGCTTGCCCGGGCGGAGGCCAGCTAACCAGGGACGAGCCCAGTGTAAATATTTTCAGGTCTTTTCAACCAGCCACAGTGCAGAAAAAAAAAAAAGACACAAATCAGAGTCAAATTATTCTTGAGGAAACCCGGTAGGCCAGTGTCCTGTCCTTGTTAGCCAGTCAGCACCAGTTAAAGCTCTGGCTGGCCAAGGGCTGAGCTGACAGTGAGGTTCAAGGTGGCCAGGAGAGATCGGCACAGCTGTGAGCCCCCAGACATGCTGCTATTTTTATTACATTATAGGAAAAACTGAAAACACACACAATTCATATTAAACTGCTTGTGTCTGCTCTGCATCGGTGTAGCGTAAACCTCGTTTACAGCGAGTGTAACTCTGTTTCTTACTGTCTGTTAGAAAACATGGGGGTGCCACTGAAACGAAACACAGGATGCGTTAGTGTAACATACAGCACAGACGGGAGGCCTTAGAAAGAGACGTGGAGGGGAGAAAGGAACATTTTCTCACCACTGTGTGATGAAGTGAACAAATTTCTCACTGAACTGCCCCACAGGAAGGACAGGAGGGTCCTGTGGGAGGGGTAAAGGGAAGACATCCATCAGCAAAAGGTACCACACAAAATTACTAAAAAAAAATTTGATCACTATAAACATTTGTGCCATACAAAGCTTTTACAATTACTGATGTACAGCAGCCATTAACTACAAAATAAAGAGAAAATGCTACATGCATGAGGCTCAGCTAGAGAACAGGCTACGCTAATCTTAAAACACCTGGCCTTGGGCTGAGCTTTCCAATAACACACACAGCACCGAACACTTCTACCACCGAGCAGGCCTGCTTCCCATTCCTACAACACCTGAACCCTCTATTGTTGCTTGAAACAATGAGTGGCACACGTGTACCAATTGTCCTAACAAATTCAGGGGTGCAGTAATACCCAGGTAAACATAAATTAAGAAGTAATAATAATTATAATTAAAAAATAAGCAAGCACAGAGATTATGAGCAGAAAACATACGGGAAACAGGTGTGCAGGGACGCAAAGCCAACATTATGTGTATGAAGCTAAAGAGAGAGAATTGAGGCCAGAGGAGATGATCTGGGACAGAACAAAACATCCAGGGACAGAGAGCGTTGGGGGGGCAGCATACTGGAAAAGAGGACACTTGTGCACAGGGAAGAATGGGATTCTAAGTGCTTAAGTGTTGCACCCAGAGAGCCCTTTTAACACGGACAAGTGCAAAGGTACGGCCGACGGACCCTCGCGGCGTCCCTCAGACTGTGAAGAGTGCAAAGTGTGACTTGTTCACGCCAGCATCTGCAAACACGGGCAACACGCTCTAGCCAGAAGCACAGGAGACCGGGCAGGACGCCACCCCCAACATGTGTATGCAGACGCGTGCGCGCACACACACACACACACACACACACACACTCAAGTGTGCACACATGCACAAACGCATGCACAAACACGCAGGAACGCACGTGCATGCGCACAATATATAACGCAGAAGTTAAATGCACACACGGACATGTACACACACAGACATACACTTAAACTACGTTTCCAGGGTCATATCAATGATATGTCCTCTTGTAGTTTCAGCAACACACACCCTCTAAACTTTAAAACAAAAAGACAGTTACTGTTGAAATATCCTTACATAATTGCTTGGTGACATATGTTTGCATGTTGTCTTGATGACCCTGAATAAAGTTCCCAGCTTTTGGAGCTCTTGCCAAGCACTGACGACAGGAAGCGAACTCACACCACAGCACATACTCGTGTCCCGCACAAAGCCAGCCGTGAGGGTTGTCAGAAGTCGATTCAGGCAAACTCAGCATTCCTGGCCAACAGTCATCCCATCGGGCATCCTGACCTCCGGGGGAGTGAGGTGAGGCAGGGCACTGACACCAAGGGCAGCGAGCTGGGGCGGGGCGGGCCGGGGTGTAAACAGGAGGACAGCAGCTCTGGGGCGCTCTGAGACACGGGCCAGGCCCAGCTCATGTCTGCCTTTCAGGAGCCATGAGCCATGTCGTGTACAACAGCTGTGCCTGACAGAGCCGGCAGAACCCCTTCTCTAAACACTGGGAGGAGGGACCAGATCTAATCGCGCCTGAATCTGCAACAAGCGGTCGGTATGGATACGGGGGCGGGGCTTCGGTTAAGGAGCGCATCAAGGGGCGGGGCCAGGGCTTCTCTCCAAGTGCCTCCTCCTAGCTCGGTGAGCATTCAGAGATGCGACAGAAATAAAAAGAAAGGGCTCTGAGGCCTAGATTTCTGTAGCACTAAGAGGCTGTTAACAGCAGGGTCGCTCTGACAGCACTACGGGATGAAGCAAAGTCGGACGTCAACATCAGCCCGACCTCCTGCATTCCAGCTGAACAGGCAAGAATCTGGGAGGCTGGGAAGAATCTAATGACTATTAGAGTTTTAACAGGCCCAAATAGTTACTATACTCCTAACACAAGGTGGGGGGGAAGGGGGAAGGAAACAAGCAAAGAGGGCAGTGCTTGCTCTTATTTGCTAATAAAAAACACCTCTCGGCAGCTTCCTCCCTCCACCGACACTTGGCTCAAAGTACCTCTCAAAGTGTGATACATGCACCTATTTAAATTAACAAAGGAACGACTTATTTTAATCTCGCTGTGCTCTGAAGTGCTGCAGCCGCTTGGATGAGCAATATATCATTCCACACCCCCCCCTCACACACACACACACACACACACACACACACACACACACACACACACTCCCCCAGCGCTGCGGGCTATGCAGCTCAGCGTGCCATGACGTTTAGAGGGAGCCAAACAATTACCCCGGTGCACAGCTCTGTCACAGACATGCATGTATTCATTACGGCAGGAGTGTTGGGGGGGGGGGGGCGGCTTTGATTTGTCAGAAGTGAAAGGATGATGAAAGCAGCGCTGCATTATGCGACCGCCGTCATTACGCGCCACTACAAACACACGCACAGAGGCAACCTCCCAGCCTCTCTGCTGCACAACGTGAGGGGTAAATATACATGTAATTGTCTGGGACCAATTATCAGAAAGGAGGGGAAAAAAAAAAAAGATCAGTAATTACACACATGCAAAAAAGAAAGAAAAAAAAAAAATTAAGCCCAACTCTTATTAGTACATCGTTTGCTATTCACTAACAAGGGTAGAGAACAAGGGTAGTGGGTACTGGGGGGTGGGCAGGAATAGACACACAGCTGTCTGAACAGAAACAAGTGAAAACCACAGGTTTATCTTTCAGCAAACGGAGGCCAATTTCACCCCCTCTTCTGGCCATGCACAAAGCCTAAAGAGGATTCTTTAAAAATAAATAAATAAATGGGGGGGTAAAGAGACGGACAGACGTAGCACAATGAACTGTACACCCCCCCACCCTGCTGAGCGTAGCGCCCACACATACATTACCCTGTTTATTCACTCTCCTGCCGTAGCCCCCATAGGCCCGCGGTTTTTATTTATATCAGAACTCCCACGGCAACGCTGCACGGCTGCTGCTGCGTCGGGGCGCTGCATCGCTCTCCGCGGCACACACCTCCAGCCAAACCAGTATTAATGATCCTCTTAAAAAGACCCAATTTCATTTTATGCACAAAATAAATTCACTCCCATAAAAAGAATCAACAGAGAATATAATTAAGCACTTTGGATTTAATTTGGTTTAATTTGATATTTTAACGCTGTAATCACGAGGAGCACACAGCGGTCGTGGGGTGTGATCCGATGCTGTCGAACTGCCACGGCTCTGCGCAAAAAACACACTCGTGCGCATTTGTCCACATGTCGCCAACACTAGTAATACTGACAACTGTAATTGTAATCATGCTCGCACAGATCAAATTATTCTGAGACACTACCGGCTTTGTGTTGCTGCATCACCTTGTGCATATTTCAAGACCAGCACTAATCTTGTGGTTTGCTCTGCCCCCCATGGGGGGGGGGGTCCCATCTCTCCAGAACTGCCTTGTGACCCAGCTCCGGACCCCCCCAAGTTCTGTCTCTCACACACAGCAGCTGAACTGGATTTGTCCCACTAGCAGGTCCATGGGAGTTAATGGCTTTCATTCTCTGCTGGCTGCCTGAAAGTTTTAATTTAGTGCAGGCTCTTATTAAGCCCTTGGTCAGCTGGAATGTAGGTGGCAATCATGGTGCTCTCGCGCCATGGGGGGACGCGGGGAAGGGCGACAGAAAAAATAGTTTGAGTGATGCCACTGCCTTGTGAGTAATGAACAGTTCAGCGAGGTCAACCCATTACAACTGCAACCGTTTAATTATTAATTACGCACAATCTATAAGCGAAAGGACAAGTTCAGTATGTTTAATGTGTGGCTATGCTGCGCCCACTCAGACGGCCCCATCTCCCCCCCCGGCATTTTGTTATTAGCACGTGTCAGCAAGGAGCTCAGGCAGAAAGGAGAAAGGGGAAGGTCCCAGCTCAAACATTTAAAAACCCTTCTCACCAAGGTGTGCGCACACGCACAAACGCGGGCGCGCGCACGCACACACACACACACACACACACACACACACACACACACACAGACACGCACGCACGCACACACACACACACACACACACACACACAGACACGCACGCACGCACACACAGACACAGAATCATGATGTCACTGAAGTCACATGCTCAACAAGAACCACAGAACCACATGAGAAATTGACAGAGAAGGTAATTTGGGAAGATGCACTTAGGGGGACATGCGCAGACAGGCACGACTGTGAACAGTACAAACAAACTGCACCATGAACACGTGCACACACACTGCATAACCTAGCATAAAGACACATTCTGAAGACACCAAGTTTCCCTTCCTGTTTCTTTACAAGTTCTGGTAATAACTTCACGCTCTTTTCATCCTCCGGCCATTTTTGTGAGCCCAGTAATTTCACAGTCAATATTATACTTTAAAGAGTTGTGCAGGTGCCTTTTACACCATTTAACATACTATTTATTTAGATGTTTTAGCTTTAAAAAACTAAGCAGCTGCAGAAGACAGACCAACAAAATGCAACAAGCATCTCAAAGCAGGACAGAGGGTTGCAAATCTGTCTGTGCTGATAAAGTCCTTTACAAAACTAAAAATTACCTTAACAGATCCTAAACACAGTGATACCACACAGGACAGCAGCTGACGGTGCCGTGATACAAGGTGTGTCAAATTTTATTAACTATAAGGAAAAAAAGCACACCAAGATACACAATACTAGGTCAGAGGGTTTGACGTAGTAATTACATATCGTTCAACAAGAAGCACAGTTAGAGGATTACAGAGTTACATACGCAATTACATTATTATTCATTACCTCTTAAATAAAAAGCTGCTCCCAAAATTCCATTAAACTGCAGATAATTGAGTGTGTTTAATTATAAACCATGAGAGGAAGTTTGGGATGAAGTACCAATATGTGAGGTGACCCAGATACCAGCGGAGACGTTTTGTTTTAACAATGACCTTGTTCTGAAACCTCAGCCCAGAATAACTTGGAAAAACAGACACTGCTGTACAGTAAAGCATGTAGCAAGCAGACAGACCCAGGACATTAAGGGCATGCATACGATACGCTGCTGGTGCTGCTTGTGCCAATCAGACCACATTTACCTCCGATTTACAAGGCGTGGGGGG
This sequence comes from Chitala chitala, assembly GCA_025773905.1. Classification (NCBI taxonomy): domain Eukaryota; kingdom Metazoa; phylum Chordata; class Actinopteri; order Osteoglossiformes; family Notopteridae; genus Chitala; species Chitala chitala. The sequence continues at coordinate 3,600,813 of JABJVR010000007.1, read as the reverse complement.
GAAGTGGGAGTGCAGGAAAAGCATTAAATGCTGAAGTCATTAAAAACAGATGTCTAATTCTAAGAGTATCAGTCTCTAATTTCTAATTAATGGGAAACTGAGATTCAGTGCAAGAAGCTGTAGAGGTTTAACATGCAGCAAATATAAAGATGGATGTACAGGAATGTAATTAAAAAAAAACAGACTGCATGTCAGAGTCGTCTGTGCATGTATGATGTGAATGTGTGACCTGGTCATTGACACGTATGAAGTGGGTTCATGAGCTCTATATACAAGAAAGGAATGACAAGCATGTCACGTGCACATTAAATGCGTGTTTACATTTGAATGTTGGACAGTTATCTGTGTAAATATGAAACAGAATGTTAGGGTGCCAATGGAGTATACAGGAGGTGTGTGTGTGTGTGTACTTGTGTTTGTGAGTGTTTGTCTGTGTGCGTGTCTGTGTGCGTGTCTGTGTGTGCAATGACCCCATGAGTGAAGGCATCACACAGGCATCCGTGATGTAAATGGAGACACACGGGCACCACGGCACAGGACCCGGTCACCAGCTGAGTGGGGTGCCAGCTCATAAAAGTACGTAAAGGGGAAAAAACTGCTGTTAGCCCACAAAAATCAAGGTTAATTCAACAGCGTGTGTGTGTAAACAGCACCCCCCTGCTTCAGCGCTCTACTACAGCTTGGTCACACTACATTACCCTTGACCTGACTGGGGGTGTCGTACGGGCGTGAATGTGGGGGTGAATCACCGTGTAATATTAAAGAGGGAAAGCTGGGGGTTATTGGACAGGACAGCAGCACCTCACCATTATGTCAGTTAATCACTGAGCAGACATGTAGCCACACCCTGGTGAGTGACAGGCACCATGTGCCATGTGTTCATCTCCCACCAACTTCAAAGTACAGACATGGGCTTTGTCACGCAGCTGAAGACATGCACCCTTTTTGGTGGCTTCGTTTTGACAGATTGACAGTTAATGGAATCAAAGCGCCCCTGAACACCTGTCAGTGACGGTGACCCCCACCCCCCTCCCAACTCAACAAAAACCACAGAATGGTTCAACAACAATACCCCATTCCCATGCCAACCAGCCCACAGTGCGCGCACACACACACACACACACACACACACAGGTACGTACAACCAAACGCACGAGCACACACACACACACTGCCAGGAACATGGGCACGTACACCCACCTAGACGTGCACACATACCGAGACACATGGGCATGAGCGCGCGCGCGCGCACACACACACGCGCGCGCACACACACACGCGCGCACACACGCGCGCGCACACACACACACACACACACACACACACACTCCGTTCAAGCAAGGCCCGGCACTCCGTGAGCTGAATGGCCCAGGGCAGTTGTGGCAAGAGGCGGATTGTGAGCCTGAGGAGAGCTGCCTACAAGTACCGTGCTTCATTAGGAAACAAAATATAAGCTTTCCACTCCATTAACAATGACTTTAGGAGTGAAAGCACATAAGACGGCGACTCACCTCATCAACAATGCATTGCAATAACTGAAGAGGCTTGAATGGGAGACGGACGGGGGAAAAAGGGGAAAACCATATTAGCCTACATGCAATATCTTTACAGTAGATTGGCAAGGAAAATCATTAATGTAATAAAATGTAGTCCGATTAATCATAAGCCTCAGAGTCACAGGGAAACATTTCCAGGCTAGAATGTTCTATTATTTCTAATGGTGCCGGATCCGAAACCGGCAGTTAAGCGCTTGTGTGTTTTTTTTCGCCGCAAAATGCAATTTACGAAGTTTAAAGGGAGGCACCGAAGCGTGAGCAAGATGCAGCCTTCAGGAACGCATGTAGTGATCTTACCCCCCACCCCCCCGCCACAAACATCAAACTCATAAAAGCTTACCATTAAAGATCCCTGGTTTTTCTGAATCTGAAAAGCAGAAAAAAGGAAAGGAAGGCAAAATGTAATTAGCACGTCATAATCAAAACGGCTCACTTGGACACATTATGATCACTGAGAGAAAATTATTGCATGGCTGGTGGCGGTTTGTGGGCATGTGTTAACACCATTTACATAATGAAAATACACAAATGTTAATAGGCTGCTTCTCATTTTTAAAGGGGCAAAGCTTGTGGAATGCTAATTTAGTTTCATTTTTTACTATGCTCCATGATGAACAAACACACATAACAGCTAATTTGATAAGGCTTTCCAACACGAGTTCACTGCCAGTATAAAAAAAAAAAAAAAAAAAAAACCCACCCCACTATCTGGGTTTAAAATTGATAATTTCACCCAAAAATGTCCCATGAAAACAATATGGGCAGTTAACTCGACTGAACCGGTTGTCTCATCTAAGCCCTTCATTCACAGTTGTTATATACTGTTGTACTGAAACATCAGACTCATGACATTTATTAATTCCAAGCACATGAAATTAATAACAGAACAGAATTTCAGAAAACTCTCACCCACTCACACACGGCTCAGGTTTCACAAACAGCTGAAGCAGCCAAGTTTCTTTCCATTTAAAATTCACCAGTAAGTGAGCATTAAACATGCAGTCAACAAACTGTATGCTTGCGCAGTTGAACCCCTCTATATAAAGACTTTGAACATAGACAAATTGTATTAGAGCAGATGGTGTTTGTTTGTGTATGTCTGTGTAGACATATATGTATGTGTGTATGTGTGTGTGTGTGTGTGTGTGTGTGAGGTTTTGAAGGCACCAGGTGTATTCAACCAATGAGATGCTAATTCACTCTGCCGAAACACATCAATCAGCAACTGCGTTCAATGGGCCCACGGTGGGACGGCCGTGGGGCAGGACATTGGACAGACCCCGTCTCGGACGCCTGCGGCCCACAGACAGGAAGCCTCCGCTCCGAAAGCAGGCTGCAGTGGACGTGAAGCCCATCTAGAGGCAGTCTTGTGCTTAAAAAGCACAGGAAGGAGAGGGGAGCCACGCAGCCGTGAGATCCATTTAGGCCTGTGATGAAGAGGCAGCGCAAGCTGCAAGGGGCTTAAAGACGCCCAGCCGAAAGTGCCTCTTCAGCCCAGCCTGCAGAATCTTAATTCAATCCGCTCTCCTTCCCCCAATTGTCTACAGCAAATGAATTGCTCATTTTGCTGGCGACTTTTGAGAAGGCAACTGAGGAGTTATTGATTTATTCCCTCAATTAAATAAAGCTTTGTCCTCTCCAGCCACCCCCCCACAGCTCTGCAAATACCTAGAGACCCACCCCAGCACAATAGCCATTTTGCCTGCATCAAACGCATTATCAGCTGGTACAGAAAATTAAGTCATTCAGTGATGATAAAATAACTCTTTAATTGTGAAGCATACACAGAATGGATGTGGAGTGTGAACTGAATTCATAATATTACTGTTATTCTTTCACGCCTTCCTCACTGTAAGAGCACTGTGTTTTTGTCTCTGTTCAAGTCAATAAGACATTTTTAACGTACCCATAAGTACATTTCTTATAAGGTAGGCATTTGAAAATTTCTCATGCGTTTGCCATTCAACAATGCAGCTTAAATACATGTGTATTTGCACTATAAAAGGCAGGGATGTTCTTCCATGGCTTGAAAACTTTCATCGTTTGTGACAGGGCAAGCTGATCCAAACCGCATCGACAAATGGTGCTGTACATAACACAGTGCGCAACACAGGACCCGATTTATCGCTAAAAGACCGGTAATTGGAGCGAGCCGAAGACACTGTCTGTCAATACATGGCTAAAAAGCTCGTGTCACTTCAGTTGCAGCAGTTTCAACGATTCCAGCGGAGACAAAAGAAAAGTGGTTTGGCTGCTCTTTATTGGTTATACAGGTGTACAAATCAGGCAGTGAGATTCTCAAAGCAGAAAAACTAAAGCTGTCGGCCATGTTGTTTTGGTTATTTGGTTGTGAGCAGCCTCATACAGGACGGAGGCACATAAAAAAAACTCCACCATTGAGATCACCATTGATGTGAAACGCACTCTCACATGATGCGGTGGACAGCCTTTGTCCTACCTGTAACCCACAGCCGTTTTGCGACAACAATGCGATGCTGCTCACACAGAGGTGTCACAGCAGGAAATAGAAGTTTGGCGGCAGGTGGTACCGGAGTATGGTAAGGCACCCCCTGCCTCCCTCCATTTCAGCCCCACAGACAGGGCATTTAAGCCAAGGCTGGGGAGAAAGTTCAGCGCCAACCACTGAATCACAAAGCACACCTTCTGATCAATTGGGCTTTAAGAGTGTTTAAGAAAAAGGTTTGGTGGTGGTGTGAGGGCTTTCTGTTCCGGTCTCCATGGAGACAGGAGTAAAATATGTAGAAAAGAGGCTCCAGTGCCGTCTACTCTTCCTCATTGTTGCCAAAATGACAATCCCACCAGTGAAATGAAATCGGCCGATGCTGGCTTGCGCTCTGCTGAGTTTAGCTCTCTGCTCGTCTGTGCTGGAATTATGGTCTAGCATGGTGCCTGGGGCACACAGATTTAGCACTGACCCAGGGCAGGGCCTCCCCCAGCTGACAAATTTTATCACCACATTTTCTCTACTCCCCCAGAGTCCCCACCGCCTATCTCATCTCGTCCTTAACTAGAAAATGAGACGTTCAATGTTGCACCGTCTTTTAAGATTCATAGAAAATAAGAACAGAGAACGTTAAAGGAGGTGTCAAACGCCCCTCTCCCATCTGCCTCCGCCCCGTACTCCCCATCGGAGCTGATTTTTTGACTGATTTTTCTGACAAAGCCCAAAGTGGAGGATTATGGGGGGAAAACATCATTTCTGCCACAGACAACAGCTACAGCACGATGCTAAAGTTGGAAAACGTTATCTGTTGACAGCCAGGAAAAAGTAGAAGCCATCAGATTTAATGGGAAACGGACATTCTATTATTACTATTACGCCAAGAAGTCACAAGCTGAATTAGCCTGTCCTGCACCAACTCGCTCCCTTAAAGGCGACATCCTGAATATGTAACAAACGGGGTTTCATTCATTTACTGAAGTCTTTTATAGCTAAAAACTGTCAAGAGGGGGTGCCATATTTGTAGTAATCTTTACTGCTAAAAAATGTCTTCATTCAGATGTAAGAAATATATGATTAGAAATGAAACAGTGCATATAAAGCAACAAAATGATACTGCAGGAAAACAGCCCTGATGATTTCAGATGGATGTGAACCCAGAGAGACCAGCTTGGACACACGAATAGGTATCTGACATCCCGCTCATGTTTGCTTTTACTGCCTTAGCAGAAGATTTAATCCAAACATCTGAAGCAGAGCTGGACCTGCCACTCTGCAACTTCACTTCTGTCGAAGTACTTGACACACCTAACTAACCACAGCCTTCAGTGTAACACCAGTGAAATTTCAGAACTCTTTAGATTTTTTTTATATTTCCCTTCCATCTGTTAGGTAGAAAAAAGTTGGTTTGGCACCTGCCTAAATGTTTCAGTCACCAGCAGTACAACAGCGGTACAACAGCGGTACAACAGCGGTACAACAGCGGTACAACAGCGATACAACAGAAACACGAGACCATCAAACCCAAACACATTACCTGCATCTTTATCAACAATTTATGAAATACTCCCCACCCATGGTTCGATTAATTCCATACTCATTTGGTTAGACTTCTATTATAGACCATTGTTGCCATTTTAAAATCCATGTTTTTGGGCCATTTGCATTAAGTCAGAGGAATTGGTGAAGTTTTGTCTGAATTCCAACAGCACCACTGTTTCAGGTTAAAAACTCACTCCGAGTTTTTAACGGGACTCAGACTCTTGGCCTGATGGAAACTGCAGCGTGACCAAAGTATTATATATATGGGTAACATAAATTTCTGTGCATCATTATTTTGATGACACTGTGTACATTTATTGTATATACACACAGTTCTTCCACTGAATAAAGGCACTGTAAAAATATGGTTAAAAAAACTTCCCCAACTTTCTGTCCTTTAAGGATTATTTGATGAAACTGTGCATTATGTGATATAATCTAAAAGTGTACGTGCATGTTTTTGGTTGACCACGTTTTCACAATGCGACTGGGGTAATGATGTAACATAATTTTGATCAAATATGTTTGAGGGGCCTCTGGAAATCCTAATGTGAAAAACAGAAAGAAATCTAATCAAGAGAAATAAAAACAGCCAGAAAACACAAAAGCAACATTCAATCAGTCCACATTGCGCTGGCGGCTGTACACGCATCACATCAAGTCTGGTGTCTTCAAAGATTTTCAGAGCGAACCGTAAAAAACTCCATTAACTCCTGACAAAGAATGCAAATTAATCACAACATGGGGTGAAATGGAATTAAAGACCCTTTTCTAATCAATGACAAGACAGGATGAAAACCCTCTATGCCCCCCACCCCTCTATCAGTGTACACCCCCATCTAACCACTACACTTGTTATTCTAAGTTGGGCTCGTAAATGGAAGGGGTGAGTACTGAGGTGTCCAGCAGTGACAGAACACCCCGTCCCAATCCCTCTGCCACAGAAACCCTCTGAAATCGGCAGGCACACACATGCACACGTGCTCACACACACACACACACACACACACACACACACACACACAAAAAAAAAGATGCTTTGCTCATGCAAATCTCAGGTGCATCCAATTTGTTATGGGCGCTCTCCGTCGTTGCGGAGGAGCTCAGCTCCAGCATAGACAGATGCACGGGGCCGGGTAAATGACAGCTCCGGCCCGAGGAAGCCCGCTCGCTACACGGCACGCGCACACGGGCCGCTACAGCCCGCAGGTGAACTGTCTGCAGCGCCATATGGAGCAGGGAAAATTAACAGCAAGATGGAAATCGCTGCGGCAGTGGGGAGCCTCTCCACTGCCGCTCCCTGTCTCTGCTCCAAATGAAATTCAAAAAATGTAGGGGGGGGGGGGAGGAAGAAGTCATAAATTAATGGGGTGTGAAAACATTCAACATTTTAACACAACACCGGCGGCACTGTTTGCACAGAAAAAAAAAGTTTTTTTTTTTTCTCCCTTTATACTTCAGGTCATTTTGAGGTAATTTATTAATCATAGTCTGTCTTAAGTATATGGGAAGACAAAGGATTTTTGTGCCCATTGTTTTATGAATATGCTTTCACTCCCTCTACTGCGCATGCCATGCTTGCCGACGCCCCCCCCCGCCATGAAAGAAAATAGCAACACAAGATGGCAAAGAAGTGGCTGTTGTTTGCCAACTTGTGGCCATGCCACTCCTCCATCTGCTCTTATTGCCAGGCAACAGGGGGAGTGGCTTCCAAAGCTCCTCCCCTTATATCTCAGACGCTTGTTAAACAAACATTAAAGCTTTGCATGTTAATCCTACTGGATACATGAAAAGACGCCTCTTCATGTGAAAATGCCAGTACTGGCCCTAACTGTGGGTGTTCACTCCCCACCCAGCTGTGACACTGTCTGACCAAACATACAATGAGGGTCTCTGAGCAGCTGAAGACTGGTTCGGCTTTTAAAGGGACTTAAGAGAGAACCCTCTTCCAATACTTTTTAATCATTCCTAGCACCAAGGACAGCTCCATGTTTTTGCCTTTTTGTGAAATGAGAAGGTGAGCTCAGTGTCTGAGCTGCATGTCCAAACTTCTGCCTTTTCAGTTTTGCTGGCCTCTTCATAAACTTTAATTCAATTTGTCCAAGGCTTGTAACAAAAACAGAAGAACAGTACTTTATGCAAAACCAGAAGCAACACGGCCTCCCGCAACCGTTTACAGCTAGAAGCACAGGATAGCGAGTCATGAAGAGGCCTGGCTTAGGGAGGACAGGAGGAAAGCTGTTTGTGACCACTGAAAAACACCCCCCTCCCCAATATGGCTGCTTCAGCAAAGGCCAGTAGATCAGCCAAGCGGCCTGCTAAGGGGAGAAGGACGAGACACTGAGAGGCGGCCTCTCCCGGCGCTTATTATTCAATAACCACGTTTGTGTCAGCGCAGTCACATAATCCAAGTGTGCATACATTAGTTTATGTAATAACACAATAAGGATTAGCATGATAATGGCTTGTGTTAATGGATGCTGCGGGAACTGAGCGCGTGCACTTTGAAATGAGAAATGCCCCAGGGCTCTGGACTGCAGACACACACATGCACATATACATACGCACACATATACATACACAAACACACACACAGCATCGGGGACACGGCATCCACAGTGCCTTCCACTCAGTAACTGCACGTTTAAATAAGAACGGGGGGGGCACCTCTCCCCAAGCACCTATATACTGTGATGCTATTATGGCATTTATTGGGCACTGGGCCTCCAGGACAACATTATTACTTGTTGGCAGAGCGGCGACTGATGGGGTGCCCGTATTCAGCAGCACGCCCACCAGACGTACGTCCAAACAAAGCACGTCTGTCCCCTCTCTCTCCGAGACACACGGTAGAAAACGTGTGATCGAAAACTTCAGCTTTGACACGCAAGTCAACGACACTGATTACAAAAGGGCTATTCTCTCAAAGCTCTCCTGTTGTTGTAAGAACACTCGTCCCTTTAAAACAGATTTCAAACTTCAGCTACAGATCGGACTTATGTAGCCCCGATGTGAAAAGCAAAGACGTTGCCCGACTTCATTCAAATTCTCCCCTCAGCAAGATACTAGGCCGATATGTAAACTGGAAGTCAGCGTTGCTAATGAGGTTAGCAAATACCTGAAAATCTTTTCTCTTTTCATCCAGCCACTGAAATGCAACCAGAATTTATGAATAAAGTTCATAGATTTACATATTAAATAAATAAAATCCTAAAACCTAATTCTGACATGAGCAGTGTCAGTGCTCTTGCCTTCTGTTGCTTTTATCCTATTAAAAGCACTGAACAAACTCCTCCCAGTGATGAAGACCCAGACTACACACTTACCATTTCCACACATACAGTAAACCCCGCTGTAGGGAAAAATCAGCACTTACCTGTGGGTATGGAAATGTGCCAAGGGCCAACTGCAAACAGGGACAGAGGGACACTAGTAAGTCAAACGGGTATTTATCAGATAATACATTAGCAGCACTGCACAAGTGCAAAGACACCCATTATCCCAAGAATTCCCTAAGAATGTGCTCCCCCCCCTTCCTGAAATGAATGGAGCAGACAGGCATTTTGTTCTGTATGGCATATGGGTTAGGGCTCGCTGAAGGAGCTGGTTAATGTGTTTCCTCATTCTTCTCCCTTTATAAATAATGCATAAATATCAATGGAGCTGGTGATCCTAACAGCCTTTCCGCGGTTCCTCCATATGGCCCCTACATCCAGTTTCATCTTCAGAGCCCAGTCAAATCTGACGGCCATTGTGTCAGGCCGTCATCTGGAAGCGTGGAGCGTTGTGAGGTCTACGGCTGGATTACTGTGGACATGGACTACTACGCGTTCCCGGTGTCAGACACGCTCGGAGCCAATCAAACACAGAACATCCAACAGGCAGTCAATAAAACTAGCCGGTAACCACGTTACACAACTGTGCTTTCAGGACACACTTGTTTACTGCTTGTTTTAATGGTGAACTCTGCTCACAAAGATCTACTGCAACAACATTTATAGCCAGCTAGAAAATGGAACAAAGTATTTTTTTTACTGAAAACACTAACTTACTCTTGCTCCAAGAGTAAGAAACCAAGTTAATGTTTGTCGTGTTAAAATATTTGCTTTCAGTAGCACTACTGTCAGCTGAACCAGCAAGGCAGGAACCATCTTCAGAGAGCTGATGATCAGAGGTGAGCGTGACAAGACTTTCAAAGACGCCTGTTGACTCAAGTAATTCATTTGTCTACAAGCAAAATGCTTCTGAAGCAGAAATAAATCAAACCAGGCAAATTTTGGGTTGCTGTAAAAGATGCTTAAAATTGTCAGTCAGTTCTAGTTTTCAAGAAGCTCACAAGCCTCAAAATGGGAATGCTGGAAATCAGCTGAGTGTTCAAGTGAGCAGGTTTTCATCTAAGCAAGTGGCTAAAATAAACATTCATATGTATAAACCTATACAAAATTTTGATAGTACTTGGTTTTTAGCCAAAACGGTGAAGGTAAAATCAGTAGAAGTCATGAGTGATGCAATCAAAACTTAGCTTCCATCACTCTGGTTAAAAAGAAAACACGATTGATCAGTTAAATAATCATATATGGTGAAATAGAAGAAAAAATACATTAAAAAACTAGGTTTACAATTTGTTAATAACACTGTATTATACATTTTTATTTTATTAAACCCTGCTTTTAGCTCATCCCCTGAGGGAGCAGTGGGCAGCCATTTTTCGGCAACTGGGAACCTAACACAGAGAGTCTTGCTTAGGGACACAGCTGGTGGTGTCCACACCCTAGGCTGATGTCCAAGCCATTGAGCCACCAGGCGGCTACATGTACACCGTATATTTTATACACACACACGCACGCACGAATAAAATGAAAAATGCAAATATCTCGAAAACCCCGAATTCAACACATCAAACATCAAAATACATAATTAGGCTCTGCAGTAAATAACTTCTTAAAATAAAAAAATTAAAAAAAACAGTTGTCCAGCGTTATCGCAAATATGTTGTACGTGCAAGACAAAAACAAAAGTATTGTCAAATGACAGGCATATACATCTTTTTCTTTTTTATGAGTGGTCTTTCTCAGTGTCTCATAACTGTAAACGTGGACTGTATTCAGTTTAAACGCTCACCTTCCTACAGAAGGCTGCTCCTGACAGTACTGCGTGAGAAACATAAGACGCTGTGTGCTTTCTCCTGGGTGACCTGGGCTACTCATGCGAACTCGAGCACGAACGATCGGCTGGACGCTAGCTCAGATGTTCATATGTGAATCAGGATCAGTCACTGGGCCTGTGGCTGTTCCTCCATGAGCTCATCGCAAGGGAAAGTCCCGGGGGGGGGAAAGGCTGATCAAGGCCAAAACAGCCCCCAGTCATACCACCCGCTGTTAACCACATTTCCAATTTAACAAAGAGCCCTGTGGGCCTTTTAATTTTTGGCGTTTCTCAGGATAAGCGCCACATGGGCGGGGGGTGGGGGGCGCCGGGG
>JABJVR010000007.1:3573871-3584593 GCA_025773905.1 Chitala chitala | reverse complement strand
AAGGTGTTTTTTTTTTTCCTTTTTTTTAATTAAAATACACTTAATTCAAACTACCCCCCCCCCCCCCCCGTAGACGCGCGTCTGATGTTTGTGTTAAAACAATGCAGTCTCAGGAGGGGATTCCAAAAAAGCAGCCTCTCAGACTGACAGCTAGTGTCATGGCCACAAGAGCTGAAAAGAGGCACAGTCAGACAGGTGATACACCTTTCGTTCACACACCAGCCAAATCCAAGACCGTCAGCTCTGTGTGCGTGTGTCTGTCTGGACAGGAAAGGACTCACAAACATATGAAAGAAAGGGACATGCATACAGTTTCACATATTTACCTGTGTGCTGACCCCAAAGTCACAGAGCTTCACCTGCCCTCGTGTGTTCACCAGCATGTTGGAGGGTTTTACGTCTGCAGGGGTGTGACGGAAGAAGGTATGTCAGAACATCTGCATTGGCATGGCTGCTTGCTATCAGGTGTCACTCACCAACAGGCCTGAAATTAGCAGGAGAAAACCAAACAACCTGCCTATCTGTGGACTGTATACATACGGTACCAGACGGCACACCTACCTGCGCGCACCTTCCCTACGGTACCAGACGGCACACCTACCTGCGCGCACCTTCCCTACAGTACCAGACGGCACACCTATCTGTGCGCACCTTCCCTACGGTACCAGACGGCACACCTACCTGTGCGCACCTTCCCTACGGTACCAGACGGCACACCTACCTGTGCGCACCTTCCCTACGGTACCAGACAGCACACCTACCTGTGCGTTACCAGATTGCACTGGCTGTCATATACAACTGCACGCCTACAACCTGACAACACAGACTACAGACATTGGAGACATCTGCACCACACGCCGTAGGGGCTTAATGAAACGCTGAGATAAGTTTACTATAACAGCAAGCAGACAGTCTGGTTTTCCATGTGCTGCTGAAATCCTGTTGTGACTTTTTGCCCTCCAACTCCCCACTCACCTCGGTGCAGAATTTTCAGACTCCAGAGGTAGGTAAGACCTTTCACCACCTGGATTCAAGAAAGACATTTAAGATGATAAAAAAGACCACATCGTTAACTAAATGCAAGGACAGAGCCTTAAGAATGAATACATTCATTACATGACAACTATTAAATAAAAATAAAAGAAAATATTTAAATAGGCTTCCTGCATACGTGCTTGTTAAATACGAGCTCTTTCACACAAAGAATTTCAACAAAACAGAAGAAAACGTGGTTCTCAACCACGGTGGCCCCCTGGCCAGTCTGACCACCTTGAAGACAAAACAAGATTAGCACCAACACTCTGCTTTTCAAATGGTAAATGCTGAGGATGAGGATGACGATGATGCAGAGTAAGGGGGCTACAATGTGAGTGTGACCCCCAACAGTTCCCATCATACGCAGCAGAGCCTCAATTACTGAAGAGCATTTTAGTCCTTCAATTCTAACACTCCAAACAAGTGCCTCATCTTCTTTGTTTCGTTCAAATGCTTTTGGTTAATTTGTGAATCAGTGATTTTCCTAAGACTGCTTTCTTATTTTAAAATCAGACTCTTCGTTGTTTAACCTTGCACCATGTGACCTGTCAGGCATTCAGGAGTTCAGTTAACATTCCTGGTGGTCATTAGTGTGTCCAGCAACACAGGTCAACATGTGTTCAAAACGACTACAGCGAGAATTGGGAAAAACACTCACCGCCACGGCGATTCTGCCCAACACGTGCTCCGGGATTCTGCGGTACACATCCAGCGAGCCCCCTGCACACAGTCACACCACACAGCATTAGCAGGGACAACGGCGTACAACAACACTAACGATGGACAGCGGTGCTAAGACAGGAGGGACACTGGCGCTAAGACAAGGGGACAGCGGCATCGTGAGACACTTGGCTATCCTCGATGTCTTAAAACAAAATTAAAGATTTGGTATCAAACCACCAGTAATCAAAGACAGGATTGAGACACTAGTGTGAAAGAGAGGAAAAAGGCTCACCGAGGTGGGTGGGTGGGGGGGCTGCTCTGTTCAGACTACAGCAATTCAAATTCACAATTCCTTTTCAATTGATTGTGGTAACTGTCACAGTGCTGTACCATGCTCAGCATGAATATACATTAAGGTGACATCCTCGTTCTTACAGCCATGAGAACGCCAGTCAAACCACCATGTTCTGGAAGCTCCTCAAATTACTGTCTGAAATCGAGAAGTCCTTCAATGTGACATATACAAATTTCAGTCACAAATTACTTTTCCCCAAATGAAATAACTACAAAAAAATAAACCTCAACATAGCATGGACTGGGTTTTCAGAAAAATAAACAGGGCCTGTAGAGTGAACTCACTACATCTGTATGTATTAACAGACACACAGCTGTGCTCAACAGTACATGACCACAGTGCAAGCACAGTGAAACACACAGCCTTCACCAGCACTGCACCAACCACCATCAACACTTAATGACTCACACTTAACGTGTCTTCAGGGAAAAAAAACAACTGAAATAGGAATTCTAGCAAAACGGACTACTTCCAAGAAAACAGGGAGCGCCGATCTTCTGCCTCGAGTTCCAGTTGACGCACAGGGACGCGGTACGGTTAAACTGCAACGGAACACAAGCAAACCCGGCCCAATGGACACAGGGGCAGGGCGGCTCCGCTGTTCAGGCCTTGCTAATAATGCGTGGCCTGCTTAGCTTTCTGGATTACGCTGGCCATTCGTACCTCATGCGCAGCCATAAAGCAGTCTGCACTGCCTCGGGTCAACGTGCTGGACGTCCCAAAGATTAAGAGTCAAACTGCTTGCTCAACAGAGGATATAACCCTATAAATAACCCAGAAATAATCAATTACCCAGTGCAGTTACAGAGGGGCGGGAGAGAGAGATTTATTTTTCAATAAAGGAGATGACAAAAAAAAAAAAAAAATGACAAAGGAGGAAGGAGATGAAAACTTGTGTTTTGTGGAGGGCTTTTAGGTGATGTTGTTCAGGCTTGATGGTAGAGTATGGAAACACGGGGAAGGGACATGTCCAAACACCAGGGGAAGTCACACTGGCTACTACCATCTACCCACGGGCCACCCCACCTCATTAGAGGATGAAGCCGTTCGGCCACTCAGCTTTTAACACATGCCCTGTGAACATGCTACTGCTGCAGCTACGCAGGCACACTCGGGACGGGTGAGAGTGGATGTGCAGCCTGGCGTGTCAAGGTGCAGGTAGGGTTGGCACTGCAGGGATCAAGGGCAGGTACCTGCCCCTGTAATAACCAGCTCAGCTTCCAAACATGTACCCACTGTGAAAGAAATGCTGTCCACAATAATAATTATAATGATAATAACAGTAGAATTCTCTGGTATAAACGCAGTTTAGAATTAACAAGATGCATTGTGGCATTGTGGGATTGTTGTTAAGCTTGTTGCAAGATATGATGACAGTACAAATTAGCTCATGCTTTGAAAACGGCAGAACTAGTTCGAGCTGCCTAAGCCTGTACCCCTTCCTACCCAGAGACAGAAAAAGGGGAACCGACGAGATGAGGATGATACGGTCTGAAGATAAGGCCATAAGAAGACCGTATATAAGGTGTAAGGGGTGGGGGGGAGTTAGCGCTGCAACAGCCAGACCATGCTGTTACGTGCTGATCGTCTCTTTGCAAAGATATTAATAAACTTCATTGCTCCATGACACACCCCTTTTGAATATTACTGATTGTTTGTCAGAATTATCGACTGGTAGGTGTTGTTTTTTTTCTCCCAGTACACCCACCACAGGACTAATATTACACATCAGCTCACAATATGCTAATAATGTACAAAATAAAAGTTCAGACGTTGCATGGCACACTCCAGTGCACTCCAGAAAGACAGCACTCACCCACTGTATGACACTTTAGTGCACTCCACAGACAGAGCACTGACACTTCATAGCACTCCAGAGACAGAGCACTCTGACACACAGCCGTTCCTTCATGTTCGTTCAGTGTGTTCTGCAGGCCTGACTCTGGCTATTTAAACAGGAGAAGGCGAATGGAGACTGAAGTCATGACTGAACTTCAAAATTAAAATTTCCAGACCTCAGCGGTCCTCATCTCAACAACTTTATGTCCTGCTGGTAATAACTTATTGTCCGAAGGGGCAGGGATCAAAGGAACGTAACTCCGACAGGGACACTAAACAGAGAAACGATTCAGTCACTAACTAAGGCAGAAGTCCCACCTGTAATTTGTATACAGCAAAAGCAAGGTTTTGGGTTTAAATAAAAATACCCTGGCTCGGTTTGTCTCAATCCACAAAGACACACAGTAATGCGTGTTCTATTCAAAAAAAACACTGCAATGTTTGGTACGCAAGGTTAAGCACACAAGGTCTGGCTTCCAAAAAAACTGGCTTGTCAAATGCTGTATACTTTGGGTCGTATAGCCAAGTGTGTACGGGCAGCATGTTACTTAAGAGACGCAGATGCCAGAGGTGCTGTGGGAAGTTCTCATTGTCCAACACTGAGCCTTCTTTTGAGGGACATGAATGAGGGAGGCTGGATTGGAAATAAATGCATCACAAAGCCAAGACACACAAAGCTTCTGGTGGGTACAGTCCTGGCTGGTCTTTGTGCGCATCAACAATATCATACAAAAACCATGGCTTGACAATGCAAAAATAAATACTGCATTTTAATAGATACAGCGCATTCATTTACACGGACACTAAAACACACACACACACACACACACACACACACACACACACACACACACACACACATATATGCTTAAAATCTATTATAATATTGTTACAAAGCAATGTGGAACGGCATCTGTGAGAAAATGACCAGTGTGGTTTGTATAAAGACATCAAAAGGCTGCTCACCATCCATGAATTCTGTGCATATAGATATCCGGTTTTCTACAAAGAAGGCACTATAGAACGTTATGATGTAGGGAGAATCGCACTGCAAAAGAAGGGTAAAGGAGAAAGGTAATTAAATTCAGATGATTAAAAATGCACTGTGGTAGCAGAGTGCTCATGACGACACACTGGTGACCTCACATGCGCTGCGCTGTAAGGACACACTTTGTCTGTAACCGTATACACACTGAGGTAAACCCAAAAAGGACAGGGATCTCCAGGCAGAGGTGACAGTAATCTGAATTGATGTCCTGAGCGCACACACGATGGGTCCTTCTGCCGACGATCATGAACACATAAGCTTAATAACAGGAAGCCATTCGTGTCATTAGACCATGCGTTCCCTTTGCATTTTTCTTGTTTATTGTGCGCTCAAGCCTGACACCCATCCTGTACCTGTTGGCTGGCCTCCTAGACTAAAGGTAGAGGTGTGTGTGTGTGTGTGTGTGTGTGTGTGTGTGTGTGTGTGTGTGTTGGGGGAGGCAGGATGAATTATTGAACAGGACACTAAAGAGAGTGACCAGGCAGTCACATGTCTTTGTGTTCTCCCAGCTTTGTGACTGTGTGTGCGTGTATGTGTGTGTGTGTGTGTGTGTGTGTGTGTATGTGTGCGTGCGTGTGTGCGTGTGTGTGAGAGAGAGAGACTGATCTCCAGCTGGCCTCACTGGCAGACAGCTGATACAAACGTCAGATAACAGCACAAGCCCTTGCGAAACAAAGACGGTTAAACGGAGCAGATCTGCGGAGCAGATAGACACGCGGGCAAAGCGCAGCAGGACCGAGGTGCACGGACGCCACGCACACACACACGCATACGCACACACACACGCATACACACACACACACGCATACACACACACACACGCATACACACACACACACACCTTGTACAGAATCTCCAGCTCAGACATTATCTGCTTCTGCAGCTCCACCGTGATGTCCAGAGGAATGACCTGCAGGAACCAACACAGAAACGCATAAGGCTCAAAAGAAAGACTATAAAAACAGACACTTAACCTAAAACATGTTTAAAAAAAAAAAAAAAAAAACAAACAAGCCATAAAGACACTCATGAATAATTATGCAGCAAGTTTCCACACAAACGTTCAAACATAAAAACCAAAATAAACCTGTCAAAAATCTGACGCTATTGTGCTCAATGTTCTTGTATTGCAGGTATTGCTTCAAAGATGCTACATCCTTAAAAACTTCACATGCAGAGAAAGATTACTGAGAACGATTAACAAGGTGCCAGCAGTGAAACAGCAATTTCATTTAACGACAACTGTGTAGAGTTTTAATGTTTTGTCCTAAAGACATAGATTGGTGTAAATTTGTCCCAAAAGATGTAACTAGGACCCATCCCAGATCACGCAGGGCCAGACTCCAGCAGGTATTTGCTCAATGTTAGTCGACACCTGCCCCATTAAATTCAGAGTCAGCAGAAAACCACCTCACCGGGGATTACAGGCGTCAATCAGCAGCAAATATTTCAAAAACCTGCACGACGGGGGCCACTGAGGGGCAGAGGTGACCATCCTTGGGCTTGTCCTCTAGATGCATTCACACAAACTCTCCATGGGTCGGGCTCAAAAGGTCCCTCCAGGTCAAAACAGACACAGCATCTATACCTTTGCTTGTCTGGGCCCACAGTCTTCACATCAACAACAGAATAAAATTCATTTTCAGAGGTATGCCATGAACATGGTGTAAGTTACACTGTAAACACTGCCATCGACTACAGGCCGTGCATGACACCTTATGAATGGATCTGACTCCAGGGGTGGCGTTGGGCATTTTCACACCTGTGTGTGATCAACACTTCTTGCCACACAACTGCAGTAGAGACAGACAGCAACGGAGAGTATGACCAAAAAAAAAAAAAAAAAACCTTATTCGGTACACCCCCAGGAAAAAAATAGGGTCAGGGGGGAGAGAGGTCTGTCTATAAAAGCCTATAGTCAGGTGCCAGAATTATAAATTTACTCTTTGTGCCCCCAATTAGTAAAGGGCTATTAAAAATCCACCCAACAAATACAACCATTCATCACTGCATGTCAAGGATCAGTCCGTCTGTTTACAGCAAGCAGCCACACTCCAGCAGACGGCCGGCACCCAATCACAGGTCAAATTAAAGCTGTATGCCTGAGCCGCTCTCTCCAGCGTGCCCCAGAACTCCCAGAAAAAGCCTCTCTGCGCACACACTGCAGCTCTCTTGCACACGGTCAAGTGCAAGCGTGTAGACATGCCGCAGGATCCCACGAAAACATTTCAATGTGACGGCCTACCGCCTGCCCCTGCGATCTGAAAGGGCTGGCCTGCTTACCGCTACGAGGCATTAACGCGGCACGCTTCTTAACTAAACTCCGCGAACCTCGCAAGAAAAATAAATGCGTTTAATTATCACTGCGGTGAAATTGCTACACAAGGTGAAGTAAGGAAACATCACTGTTTCATGTTTGCATTTAAATCGAAACACAATGAGATACCGTGTTTTTAACACCTTTAATGCTTGTGTAACACTAATTGCTGATCTAGCCGTCTGTGTTGTTGTTCTCCTAATTGCTGTAAAATGTATTTATAATGCTGCTGCTAAATCTTTTGTTAACGCCTTTGGGGCACTCATTCCAGCAGTGACGTAGAAAAACAAATTGAAATCAATCAAGTTAAAATTTTAAATGACAATATAATTAATATAATGCACAACTAGTTACCTTACAATATTGCAAAACAAATGAAAGTCAGTTGGTTTTGTGTCATGTACTGGATGGAGGACTTTCATTTCCAGGGTGGTGTCAGAATCATGAAGCCAAAAACAATTATTGAGTTATTGGAGTCAGAGTTGGTAAAAAAGTACAGACTGCCTAAATGTACAGCATATAGCAGTGTATAAATTGGTCCGGTGTATAAGCAGGCCATCAAAAACTAAAGATGTAATATAGGTTTAGGCCTACATTCACTGGTTTAAGTCAACTCCCAAAATAATGTTCAAATAATGCCTAGCCTAGACAGCAGAAGTCAACAAATAGCTTCATTTTATATAAAATTATAAATGTTTTACATACTGTATCTTGCTATATGATACATGGTTATTTTACTGCACAATTTATAAAACAGTCACAGTTTAAACCAGTGCTACAGTCAGAGTTGAAGGTTTTGTGTACCATGGCCACACACACACACACACACACACACACACAAAGTTTGTAGGAAACGCCTTAAAAAATTAGCTAGATACAAACAACTGTTATCTGTGTATCATGAAATAATTTAATATAATGTAGATTTTTTGCCTTTTTTATCAGATAAAACAGAGTCCACTTACAAGTTATGCAGGGCACGGTCTGAATAAAGGCTAATTTTATTTTCATTTCTGTCACTGAAATGTATCTGAGATTTCTTAACAGACAACAGAAGCATAAATAATTTAAAGTGATTTAAACTACAGGTTGAAATGACCATCCCTGGTCGCCTGTGGTAATCATAATACAGCCGCACAGGAGGGGGTCATGACCTTCATAACTTACCTTAACAGCCAACACCCGCTTGCCCAGGAGATGGTAGGCTCTGTAGGAGGACAGCACAGCACAAAAACGATGAAGTCAGCACATGCACACTTCCCACACAGGTAAAAATGTCAGGATCTGGGAGGCAGGCAGCCCACAGCAACTCTGGACGTTAGCACAGAAATTAATGGGTGCTAAACATTGTTTTGCTCTCACTTGAGGTTCAGGTCCTGAATCCCCACGTCGGTTATTAGCTTGCAATCGCACATAAGGACACACATTCACCTGGCATCCAGGCTGGGGGCTGTACCATGACCCAACTCTTCCCCAAGACAAGACATGCAGGGTTTGTACCACTGCAACAATAAGCATTTACTCCATGAAAAGTACAAGTGTATGAGACACATCATAGGAAATACTGGCGTTCTAAAATAATTTTAGACCTAATATGGCTTATCAAAAAAAAAAATATATATATATATAGTAACAGGTGAATTGCACATGTAGGGTAGTGGTGAAGTGTGTTTACCACAGAGTGAAGTGTCCTGGCTGCGATAAGAGCTAATGGGGTGTTAGGTGGTCAAGGCAGGGCATTACGAAGCTGCTCCTACCTTACCAGACTGCTCAGCATTTTAATTAGCCTGTCAGTTCGGGCCCGCGCCTGTTTTCGTTTTCCACCTGGGTTTTGGATTGCAGGTGGATTAAAAGCGAAGCCCGTGATGATTAAATTATGATGCTTGATAATTCATACCAACGGATTGAGTTTCCGGCAAAGGGCACACCGACGTGGTTCAGTTCACGGAACCCCTCCACCCCCCCATCATGTTTTCCTGACAATGCCCATTTAATCTCCAGGCATCACAGATGCACAGTGGGTCTCTGTGAAGGTGTGGTGCCTGGCAAAAAACAAAAAAAAGGAAAAAAAAAAAAAAAAAAAAGGGGGGGGGAAGAAAAAAAAAAAAACTGGTTCTTGGAAGGCTGGGTTTGTTTGTTAGGAATAACGTATGACTGCACCCCCCTCCAAACCTCTCATCAGAGCCATAGAGCGAGTGATCTGCCACACACCAGCAGTGGGTCAGGTTACCCCAGCACACGGATCTGAACTGGCTGGGTGTTTTAATTAAAGGCCAGCACCTTTAAGGGTTCGCACAGGTTAAAATGAGCCTTACGTTCTCCTTAAAGAAACCATGGATTAACTACCCTTAGGTGCATAAAGAGCGTCGATGGCCATCAAACTGAGAGCAGACTTCCCCTCATTCGTTATACCGGGGGACCTTTTGTCAGCGTCTGTTTGTTTGTTTGTTTGTCTGAGCACGCACTTCACTCCTGTTCACTGTATTCAGCAGAACACTCTCCTCTTTTTATTTTTGATGGCTTACTCTTCCTTTAACCTCAATCAATACCAGTTAAGCAAGACTGGTATTTCTTAATTAAGACAAGAATGAGATGTTAATTGAAAAAGGAGGCCTTACGGTGTCTGACGTTAAATACTGATCACACAGTTCCTCATATATTGTCAGCGTTGCAATTAGGGTTCTGTTTGCCATCTCAGGATGTTTTCCCACTTCAAATTAACAGACCCTGAGCATAATGAAAAACAACTGTCCAACTGTCATTTCAACTGTGACATCATCATTACCACTAACATCCAATTAGCTCCAATGCGGCACAACAGTGGTGCAGGTGAGGCTGCGCACAGCTGAGTGGCAGACCTGTGTGTCAACGAGACCATACAAACACACAAACACACAAACACACAAACACACACACACACACACACACACACACACACACACCTCTCCCAGGCCACCGCTCCAATTCCACTTTGTGGTAAAGCGGTTATTTTATTTTTCAGGACAAGCAGACAATGAGAACCATCTTCGTTTGTCTCAATAACTAAGTCAGCAGCTCAGTCACTATGAAAAGACAAAACCGTTAAAAAGAAAAAAGAGGCGCCGTTGAGGTAATTCAGAAGCCGCTGACAGCTGAAGTGCAGGGTTTGCTAACGGCTCTCCGTGAAGCCGTACCGCTCTCCCCCCTCCTGGCCAGAAAGAATGAATTACAGTGACAGGCCTGTGACTGGGGCAAGGTTAGACAGGCGGCTCTTTCCATCTGCAGCCATCCTGACCCCTGTAAACGTGGCCCAGTCCCCTGTATCTTATTTACACTCAAGCCTGTGGTGTAACAAAAGCTCCACCATGCACTATTCATGGGCCGCTCTGGGGGCGGCCGTCCGTCCGCCCGCTGACAATCATGGCCACATTTAGAGAGAGTGTGTGTGCGTGCATGTGTGTGTGTAATTTCCCTCTTTTTCACATT